>CACRXP010000542.1:177285-205086 GCA_902702965.1 Spirometra erinaceieuropaei
CATATTGGCGCAAACTTCTTTCTTGGCACTGTCTGGCCCATCAGAATTCCCATGTCTAAATCTCTGTCTGGTCAATGTTTCCTCAACAATGGCTATCAAATCATATCAAATTAGAAATTGCCATTATCGTTAATAATTGCTTATGGGAGAAGCGCCCGAAAAGAGCAAATACCCTGCGGAATCGTATTATTAAGTCATACTATCCCCTTTGGGACCAGATGAATCGGTGTCTCATGGGTTTCTTGGTCTGACGTGGGAGACAGGGGAGAGTTGATTCAGAATTGGATTCGATCTCCATGAATCTGTTATTTTTCGGTTGAAGTTGTATGTGTTAGTATCGTTGCTACTGTGAATGGCGAGTACGTGATACGCGCTGATATGAACACGCAACCTTCTCTGTCGGGTCTCAGAAACAAGCCTCCAAAATACTGCATACGGATCATTTTCACAGCAAAACAATGGGTTACTGGAAGGCATATTCACGACACTAGTTAAATCATCAGTATAATCTAACGACTAACTAATCTGCTACTACTGTTGTTGGACTGTTAATCAGAGCTACAGTGTATCGGGTAGGATTAGATTTCCATGCAAAGTTCTGACATCACTCCTTCAACATACGGTGCGGATATTTCGGGATCATGTCATGGTTACCACTGCTGCCGCCACTGCTGTAGGTATGTTGACGCCTGTAAATCCGCTGGGTACTGTGCATTTGCTACCGACAACTGACTTTTTAATGAACGTTAAGTGGTGATTCGGCTAGTAGCAGGTCTGTTTGCTATTCACTTAGACGATTTTACGTTGAGTGACGCAACTTAATGACATTCTAGCCAAAGTCACATGGTGTAGTGTACATCCCAGGAGCCGGCTTGAAGAATGCATGGCAGGCGTTGCCCTTTTCCCGCGACCACACAGGGTCTAGCACATTACGATACAAACTTGGGAGGTTGAAATGGTCATTACTGGCTTAGTTACCATCATCAGTCAGTGTCACATGCGCGAGACCCGGGGTTCGCCCCCGGACATTTCGGTCCCTTGAAGGCAAATAAACCAGAAATAACCATTTCAGTCGCCGTAGGTAGTTTTTCCTGGCTTGGTACGTTTTATAAAAAGAAGTTTTTGTCGGTTTCGCTTAAACCTTGCATCATTGCTTTGCTGGATCCCCCGTTTCCTACTCGTCCTGGTTGAGCGAGCAGTAACCAGTGCATGTTCCTTAATCGTTGTGCCGCTCTAAATATATACCTGACCCACTCGATCTGCTTACTTATGACCTGCATATATATGGCAATAGGGGGTACTGAAGTCGAGAAAGGGGATCGCCGGGCGACTTACCTCTTTTTTGCATGAACGAGAATAATTCGTCCAGAAATTCCTTGCGTTTTGGGTCGGAGGTGAGTTCATAGAGCTGTAACGCAAGAAACGGTGAAGGAGATAAATGTGACATCTTCGGAGAGATTGCAGGAGTCCACTGGATGCCTACGCGATAGTCCGACCGTCGTTGTCGACGATGTCCACCGTGTGCTCCACAACAAGGTGTAGCAGGCACGGCGACTTGCGCGTGAATTAGTTTATAGTGAATGAGGACTTTCGCTGCATCTACCACACTCCCTCCTCCCCCGTCTGAGCCCGGTGTCAAGACAGAGTCAAGAAGACCGGAGACGGGGGAGGACGCAGGTGGATGGCTTGGACGGATCCGCACATTGGCGCGCCACTCCGCACCCCCTGGTCCACACAACAAATGACCAGGATTTTTACCTACAAAACAGTGGGGGCATAGCAGTGGTCCCAGCTTATGCGACGAATGCCAACAATAGGGTCTGCCAGCGCACCCCCTAAATGTTGGCATTTGCTATTGAGCAGGATAACGCCTGTCAGAATCCGATGTAATCCTCGTGTTGGTCCAGCGCATCTACCACGTGGCTCGTTTGGGGGCATCAAACATACACACACACGCACACACCTTGCTGGCGAAGATGACTGAGTAAAAAGACCAAAGAAACAACTCCATACATGCGAAATGCGAGTTCCAAAACGTCCAGTAGCTGGCCTGTCTCATGAAGTGATAGTCGAAATTCTGCAAACGTTTTTTTTCGAGTAGAAATTATTATTAGGGTGAGGTTGTAATACTGATTACCGTGTAGCATAACGCCAAGATAGTTTAGTTGCGCTAGGGTGCGGGCTTTTGAATGACCTACGTTTGGCAAGAAAACAACTACTCAGCATCATTTTATAGGAAACATGCACAGAATATTCTTTCTTGTATTCATTTGGCAGCGAATCGTGGCCTCTTCAACTGTTATACCTGCTTAAAGCGTATCTTTTAGTTTTAGAAAGGCTCACTATTATGAGCTCCTTTAAGATTGAGAAATAATCATCGAGAAGAGTATTGCGTCTGTTTGTTTATTAATCCTGCAAATGAGGTGGGGAATGTGGCCGGTGTGCATTGTAAAATTTTATAAACTCCACATGGCCTGTTCTTAAAAGCGTGGAGCAAGGTATGATTTCACTAATGCGGAAAGTATGCTGCAAGTAGTTTTGAAACCTCGAAGGCAGGGGCAATTGCTGGTGGATTTTAAAATTATTCGGTTATTGGGAAAGTATTACCAACCCGAAGATACCCTATGTTCAAGTATTGCATGTGAAGCAAACGTGATTTACGATCAAATAAGGATAAGAAAAAAATGTCATTATCCACACCTCCCTTAAAATATTTCTGAATTGTTTTTCAAAAATCAACAAGTAAAATTCACACTACTTAAGTAAGAATCTTTTATCGAGTGTAGTTTTCACCCGTACTGGGTGTAGCAGTTGCGGTAGCTACGCAACTACACGAATACTAAGATTGGCAGCTTCTGGATTGATAGAAGATATTCCTAATTGCTCGGACGTGATCGATTCAGTTTGGCCAAGAAGGATGCGATCGTGTCTCCAGGCAGCAGTAAACATATTTCGGAGGGTCCAGCCCTCAGTCCGGTTGGCAATACGCGTAGATAACACAGGCATCTTAGCAAACCCAAGCGACGCACAAAAAGTATTGACCATTAACACGCCTGTTCGATGCACCCCATGCCCAGCCAGTCAGAAAAGGCTTTCGCCAAATTCGAACGGCCTGGCCGCCGACAGTACGAGACATATCTGGCGCAACAGCGCCTCCAGTAGACGACAGCTCGACCGTCGCATCCGACGACGTCAACCGTGTGCTCCATAGCAAGTTGAGAGCAGGCACGGTGACTTGCGCGTGAATTACTTTATAGTGAGAGTAGACTTGCGCTGCATCTACCGCACCCCCCTGTGTGTCCCCCCACCTGGGCCCAAGTGGATGGCACGGTCGGACTCGCAGATACAGATAGTCTTTAAAATAGTTTTTAAACTCGCCATCTGTCAGCCATTTTCCGGTTATCCGTAGATTGACGTTTCGGACTCAGCCTCTTTTGCCCCCTGACGCAAGAGAGATGAACAAAGACTTTTACTACGAGCAGCTGACGGGTTGCCTCGCCTATCTACTAAGCTGCATGGGCATTTCTCAAAAAGCGGGTTCATCTCTCAGGGGCGTGGTATGTTGTGATGACAATTGAATTCAGTAGCTTCAACACAGTGACTCTGTACAGTTCTCTAGTCAAATAGATCATGCGCAAAGAAGATCATTGACTAACTTTGGTGCTCAGGGCTCTGTATTGGATCTTAACTGTGCACATAGGGTGCAATATGGCTGCAACGTTTTCCGACCAGCCCAAAGCAACGCAGCGGGATACGCACCCCTGGGACGAACAGGTGAGCCCTGTCCATGGACGTTGGTTCACAAAGCCAGTGCACAACAGTCGTTCACTTCAAAGAATAGGTGTGGTGTGCCCACCGCCCTAGGGAAAACTCCATCCTTACTGTCCGTCCGGTTGGGTGCACTCAAGGGCCTTGAGCATGAAGACAAGGGGTCGCAGACCATCTGAACTACTAGTTCCGATAGGCGGGAGAGGGTTGATTGGGGTGGGAAAATAATACTCTGTGAATTCCACAGTGGCTTCTGACGATCGGAGAGAACTTTCCCAGGACATGATGATTCCCCTTCGCTCCTCGGGCGGACAATAAAGCCTGGCCCAGATTGTACTCTGGTTGTTTATTGGACACATGCTCGCACAGTTACGGACAGTCGACACCGGGAGTGCAGTTGTCTATGTAGAATAAGTGCGAAAACTCCAAGCCAATGTAATTACTATGCCTTATTAAGCATGCAAATCAACTGCCAGCGGCAATGAATTATACACGTCGGCCTCGGCCACCTGAGGGGGGAGTACTAGGAAAACTCGCGGTAAGGGAAGGAGGACTTCTGGCTTTACTCTTCCTCCCCTCTACTCCCTCCCCTCCACCATCTTCTATCCACTGCGCCGGTCCCATGATGCTAATCGCCGCGCCCTGCACAAAGAGTTACATTTTAATTATAAACTGACCAATTCCCAGTTGAATTGGGCTCAATTTCCTCCTTCGTCTCGCCTACTTTCCACTAGTCTGTTACGGCCCGAAGACGCTGGATCGAGACAAATATCATGCTAAGTGAAATGACAATAAGCCAGGAATGGCTCTGCCAGTCTCCTTCATCCCTGCTCACGCTTCTTCTACATGTTTTGTTTGTTGTATCCAAGGCCTCTGAAGTGAATTGAAAGGCAAAACTAAATGAGCACGTTCCTTTCGTGGAACGGAATCAATGAGGCGCCGCTTTCATTTTCCTATAACTCTTAACAGCAAATTCAGTGATCGATTGCGTGGTCTATATGCGTTCAGAGAGAAAGAAATGCTTTCTGGACCGCTGCAAGGACCAATCGAGACGCTGGGCGGTGAGTCGTTAGGACTGGCAAACGGGCACCGAGTTCTAAATTACAATCACTAGAGGGGACTTGTATACCTGTCAATATAATGCATATAGGACTAATGTCTTTCATTTGTGGGGTCTCCCTCCCCCGCTCGTGTCAAGACGAAATGCACCACAGCATCTCGACAGATGAATGCTTGAAGACCACCTCTCACTGTGAACCCCACCTCACCAGGTTTGCTTTTCGTGAAACAAGGACCCTGCTTCCTCCTTACGCCGACTTTCAACCTAAAATCCAGAGTGTTAGCATACCTCTACTTGGTTTTGTCCGCTACACTGGTTGACTATCTGCTTTTTGCATAAAAGTTCAAAAGCCAACCTATGCTGTTGTATTCAGGTCATCATGTTTGCTAGGTCCTTTTGCCAACACACTTCTCGATGACAGGCGGCTATTTACTTCAGGTCTTAGGGTTGCTAAAGAGAACATACGGGCAAAGATATGTCAGGCCCAGGATTTCAAAGGCAGTAATCTTTCATTAGTCCTCCACAGTTAGTCTGTTCCTTTCGAGCGCGCAAGATTTTTTAGAATTCAAGTCCGTTTCAAGTACTTGTATGCACTAAAACAACTCTCCCAGTTAATCGGTTAACTTATCGGCTGGTTATCGTCAAAACTAGTCAACAGTTTTCTGTCCAAGGCTGGCAACGCTTCATTGCATAAACTGCCTCCTAGTCTTAGATGCGTGTCTACTCATTCGTGGATACTCTCAAGAATCATTAGCAATCCGGAGAAACACAAATTTGGCCCTCCACTTATGCCTGTTCCAGTGAGCCAAGTCTTTCCTCCCTTTTATAGCATATCGCTTATTACTTAATCTCGTAGAATGATATGCATTGCTACCCTTATTACTCCGGAACTACTATCAATGATACTGATGTCCCTACTATTGTTATTACTAGCACTACTGCTGCACTCGCTGTCCATTATCGGTATTACTGCCGTGCTTTACTTGCATGTGCTCGCAAAGTTAGATTTTTATCCACATTAATAAATAAAGTATCTAGATGGTCCCACTACGGCGAATGAGTTGGAAGTGGTCATTTTAGTCCCCTTGTCTTCATATGTAACCTTCTTGCTATTTTGCGAAAAGACATAATTGGGCCTTTCATTTCGGTCTGTGAACGGCGTGTAAGGCACAGGTCACTGTGCAAGTCAACAAATTCAAATGTCTTGAATTGTCTTAAATATTCATGCATACTCCATAAGGCACCTTCCAGGGACTTCCTGAGAAAGTATGAACGGGCAGGTTTTAAAGAAAGTAGACAAGTACGCAGTTGTAAAATTGCTAGACTTGGAATCTGAGGTTAGCAGCTACAGAGATCAAATGTTGAAGTTGCTGTCTCCTATACTAATTCATGCTGATGCATGTTTTTTTATCATTGCGGAATTGGAGGCTTAAGGATTTATCGGTCTTGTTCATCCTTCCGAAGGATGTCCAAGAAGTCTATGACTTTCAAGTGCTTGAATAGGATGTGCTCTTCAGTAAAGTAAAACCGAATGCTTTGGTCGTGAATTTCCTCGACGAGAAAACAGAACTTTGAGACCGAAGCTGTGCGATCCCCTTCACTGAGAAACACTTTCCGCTACTCTTATTGGATAAATTTCTTGTATGACCTACCGTTGGACAGAGTTTCCCCGTCGATAAGAGTTCCAGCTAAATCATCAGAGATGACTGGTGAAGTTCATATCGCGGTTTTCTAATAGAAAAATACTGGCACTCTAATGAGTATTTCTTCCCTCCTCATGGAAATAGATGGTTTACAGCTAGCATTCGACAACAATATCTCGGCGTTAAATCTTTTTGTGAGAGATTACGTTCTTATTTGGAAAAGCTGCCAAAAGAACTCCAGTATGCCACTGCGCATGGGTTATTACGATGTCTATTTCCAAAACACTACCACAGCAGACCCAAGTAAACGGTCGCGTCTATTCGATGACATCTTAGGACTGTTAGTTAGTTTCATGATCCCTTACTCGTACCGCGGTATGTGGGGATAAAGAATTGTAAAGATGGGGGCGCAAGGCTCTCCAAAGGCTTGGCGGGGATAGCCGATTAAATAACTAGCACCATATTGTCACGGGCTGCGGATGGATTGTACACCCATTTAACAAATTCTCTACTTGGAGCATGTGCTCTTGACCTGTTTCACAAAGTGTACAATGCAGCATCTTTGACTTATTGGCAATAAGGCGTTCTCCTCAGAGGCCGTCGAAAGAAAGGGGTTTTTGCCTTGTGTAAATGTAACACCAGATCACTATAGTATTTCACGAAGAGTGCAAGTATCGTCATAACAAGTTTTCCATTGTATTATCAGGAGCTGCGCATCGAAGTCACAAGTGTGGTTTTGACAAACGTAATCTGATGCATTATGGTTTGCACCCATGCCTGTAGCTCCTCTATTGGGCCGTTAATAATGGCAGATCTCAAGCCAGGTAACGGAATCAAGCGCGTTTTGGTGACAAACGGGTCTGATACCACATGTTCTATATACATAATCAACTGATGTACTTCTGGTACGATTAAAAAAGGCTTATAACACTGAGAACGACTGAAATTAAAATCTTCGCTAAACCTTCAGGTTGTTCTAATGCGGTAGCTTTATTGATGGCCGTGACATCAAACATCTTCTCTCCCGTGTCGCTTGTAAGCTAGACCGACAGCGCATGAGTCTCTGGTCTAATGGTAGACTGTTGACTCAGTGATCAGCTGTACGAGGATTTAAGCCTTGGGTCTGCCCCACCTGCGGCTGAGATATGACTGGTTGGTGGCGATGGCCAGCAAACCAGAAATGGCAATGCCAGTCTCCCTTGTGTTTGTCGGCAATAAGTGTGTGCATGTGTATATATAATCCATGCACACACACACACGGCCGGAATTTTGCCTACAAACAACACCTTAATAATCAGTATACCTAGACGACGGAGAGGGACAGCGATAGGGGAAGAACAGGTAGCAAATACACAAAATCCCACCGGACCACTCGAATGCAACCATCCGTTCAGAGTTTTTCTCCACTAGAAGATATCTGCATAATTTATCGCCTGGATGCCCTGCTGGTCGACACGGAGTACGACGCCGCCGCTGCTGCTACCGCCAGCAAGTCCTCTTCGTTGACCCAGCGTGAGGACTTGATTTTAGTTTGGGGACGTTGTAAGCGAAATGACCAAGAATGCAGGGTGGATGGTGAGACGACTCTATCATCCAAAATGACGAGGCAGAGGAGGGATTTTCCTCACCCTACGGCCTTGTCTACTCTCGGTCCACCACTAGTCACTGAGGAGGCATTGGACGGGAGATTTTTAGGCAAAATTTCTCGCGCGCTCACGACTTTCTCACCCCCTCCCCTCTCTGTCGGAGATGCATTCGAGCATTAAGTTTGTCGAGGAAGGGTGGGGGGAGCAAGGGGCGGAAAGACAGATGGCGAACGCAAGAAATTTCGGCCTGATTGGTTAACGAGTGTGAACAGGTACGATCTAATGATTCCTAAATACTACGCGTGCCTGCATCTTGCAGGATATTATTTTTTGTGATCCCGAAGGAAACACTTGAAGTACTTAATAGTGGAAACCGTGCAACATCTTCGCATTGCTTCCAAATTAATTTCACCATCATACAAGAGACGTAGGCATGTAGATATATATATATATATATATGTTGGGAGGGGTTAGCCGTTCGAGTAACGGAACCTCTTTGCCCTCCTGTTTCGGGACTCGATATAAATCGCTGCAGGCATTCGCACGACGACGAAATATTCAGAATTTAATGGCGTCATAAAGTTTTGTGATCTCTTATTCAACTGCTCAGGCTCACAGAATACTTTTCTATAATAAAACAGATCGACAAATAACAGCAGGCGATGTTAAGCTGACATAAGAGCATTCCATTTAAATCACTTAAAGACATCCTGCCTGTTCACGCCCATCAAACCATATCTACGATATTATGTGTGTTTGCAGGTGCAAAAACATTAAGCTCACGCGAGGGCATTCGACAACTCGATCAGATGAACATGTGCCGAAATGACAGATGGGCGCTCACCGATCAGGTTACGGAACGTGCTCGTTCCGTTGTGTCTTGGGGCTCGTACTAGAACCCTCGTAGGCAGTCGCATAGCGACAAGCAGTAGACGTACATGAGATGGTACGGACAAGGACAAGGAAGACCTGAATGGCCATTTCCGGCTTATTAGCACGTCCCGTAACCTGACCGTTGAGCGCCCATCTGTCATGATTGATATTCCCGATCGCAAACGACAGGACAACGGACGCGTGGCTCAATGTTAGAGTGTCAAACTTCATGACCAAAGATCCCGGGTTTGAATCTCAAGAGATCCACACTTGGGGTTGGGTATGACTGACTGGTGACGACTAGTAAGCCCGAAATGGCCATTTCAGTCTCCTATGTCTTTGTTGTTAATGATACTCTACACATATATGTATATTTAAGGTTGCCACTCTACATATTATTGTAGCATGTATTGTGATAATATGTAAATACTGGTGGAGGCCATCAAACTCGACTATCCTCTTCCTATCTGTTAAAAAGGGAAGCGGTTAGTCTTCAGTGTTTTTGAACGGTGCAGAGTGGACATGTGGCTCCATATTTGACGCAATTTAGCACTGTGAATTCCTCATAAGTAACAAAATATCTCTTTTAGCTGAGTGCATTAAACTATTTGTTTGAAATAAAATAATAAAGCTAATAATATTGACTCTTTGGAGCACATTTTTCACAAATTCTATGAAGGAACTTCTGATGTTGGGCCATGTGTGTACTTGAGCTGTCTCCCTAGTACTCTACTGTTTAAAAGTGCAGACAACCAGCTTACTAGTTGTCTGAAAGAAAGGAATGCTTTGTTCGAATTACCTATGTATAATTCCAGGGTACTTTATACGAAGTCAAAGAAAAATTCATAACACCAGTTTCGCAGAGACATGTCTATCTCGAAGGCAGTTTGATCTGCCTCGGGCGGAGTGTTTCCTTTCGGCATTCAGCATTCATTGCTGATTATTGGGCAGTCGTTTATAGCGAATGCCAGATTCACTCAGCGAACGGCAAAATCCCGTCATTAGCGCATATAACAATTGGATACCTCTAGAGCACTATAATTTTTGTTGTTACTGCATGTCGTCAGCTGTAAAGAAGAGATCACATTTTAGGTATACTGTCTAGGAGATTAATCCTCTAGACTATGTTAGTTTAAGACTTTTCTCCCACTCCGTAAAGCGGTATTGCTTTATCGAAGCAATACTCACACTTTCATGGAAACTTACCTGGACTCGTCTGCTGCTTCTTTGTGGTATCTGTCATGAGCATCTCTTAATCCATGAGCAACAGTTCATGGTTATCAGAGTTTGAAGTGATACTGAGATATAGTTAGGCTCGCATTGTATAACCATACACGTGGTCTTAACTTACCTGCTTAAACTGCTCTTGGAAAGTCCAGTGATGTCCAGAACTCTCGGCTCCGTCCACACCCTCGGTGGATGAGGCAGCGCATGAGAGTGGCAACGGACTCACCGACTTCGAGGATGCATTATCCCCACTACTCTTTGGCCGAGTGTGCAGGCTGTCATATACGGACAGATCAGCAGCACCGGCTGTAGCAAAAGTGTTGTTCAGAAGTCGGACAGAGATAGCGTCGTCGAGGGCCGCCTCCGCATTCATCCCGCCCCCGTCTCGTTCCTCCAGCAAACCGGCATCACCAACATTGTCCCCATCTGATTCGGCTGATTTTGAGGATGACGAATCTGGCGGTGGCGGATGGAAGCGCGTAGTAGCAAGGGCGGCCGCAGCAGCTGCAGCCAGGACTGGATTCCAGGTCCTGTTGACGCTCCTTGGTGGGAAAACACCAACCCCGGCACGGAGGAAGGAAGCCGAATCCATGGTTCCATATGCACCCTGTTGAAATAGGGGACTCATAGCCATAGCTGCAGCGGCCAGAGCGCTGGCCCCAAGGGACAGTCCGGAACTATTAGAGAAGGCTTCGTTTGAAGGTAATACAGGGGGTGAACATAAAGCTTTCGGGGGCGTGATGGGCGCTGAAGGCTGTTTTTTTTCCTGAGAGTGATTTGATGGCACGTGAGGAAGGCAGTTTGATGTCGTTGTGGAAGTCGGAGCCGCAGTTATCCAGTTCATAAAGTCTGCCTCTTTGAGGGGCGATGAGGTTGTTTTCTCATTGAAGGGACCGTGGATGTTGTATGCGTGGGAAGACTTTATATCGTCGCTTCCAATATTATCAGGGTCTTCTGATATGGGTTTGTGAGAACGACCCCAAGGGGTTTCGGAGGACATAGAAGAAGTGGTAACGACGTCAACTGCTGCGGGGGACTCATTAGAAGAGGATCCGGTAGGAGTCACACGAATAGTCTTTTGATGTGACTGAATTGCTGAGAAGAGCTGTGCGAGGTGGTCAGAACTGTTAATTTGAGCGAATTGTTCTCCGGTTTTTAAAAGTGGACTGTTGTTACCAGTCGTTTTCGTGATGAGAGTGCTGGTCGCCAGAGGAATCGTAGGACTTGATTCTCGCTTGTGTTGATTCTCCCTACTAACAGATGTTTCAAAATCTGTCATGGGACTGAAGTTGGATGGAAGTTCGATTTGACGTGATCCGTTTTCTTGCACGCTTCCCTATTGTAAAGATAATTTCTGTGAGATCGTTCAGATAACGCTTCTGATGCATATACACATATACGGTTAAAGTCAATTGCCAAAGATCCTGGGTTCGAATCTCAGATGATTCACACCTGAGGTTGGGTATGGTTGGTTGATGACGGCTGCTAAGGGAGAAATGACCACTCCTGCCTCCCTTCTATTTATCGGCATCCCGTTATCAGTATAATCGAAATGGTGTTCATCGAACGGCTCGTGGGGCATGCTCGTCCAGTTATGCCTTGGGGCTCGATCTGTAGGCTTCACAACTACCACAAGTTCTCTAAATGGCTATTCAACGAAATTCATCAATTTACAAGGGACTCTCAAACTTAAATCGAGAATTCTATGGAGATGTTAGATAAATTAAGAGGATCCACAATTGCAGTGGATGGGATAATGGCATCCTTCGATGTCATCTCTCTCCTTCTTCATGTCCATACTGTTAGGTCTGGCAAGGCAAGACACAGAAAAACCCGAGTTCCGTGACACGGATGTTCCTGTGCCTGCATTGCTTGAACTATTGGACCTATATTTTGGAATCAACCGTCCATTCTCACGAGATGCCACCAACAGTTGAAGGGAGCCGCAGTGCGGTCACCCATCTCTGGTTTTCTTGCTGAAGTCACGATGCAAAAATTAGAAGCTACAGCCCCACCAATAACTAACCCCAAATCATGCGTGCGCTACGTGGATGACGACTTTTTGTTGCTGTTGCCAAAAGGGATAGACTGAACCGCGGCACAATGTTATTAAATCAACAGTTTCAGCATTCATATGCACGTTTGAAAAAGAAGTTGACAACAAACTCCAGTTTCTTTATGTCTTCATACATCGAAAAACTACCCGGACATTTCACATATCATTATACCGCAAAGAAACTTATAAGGAAGTTGTTCTCTAATACGAAAGAAGTGACCCTATAGTTCATAAACTAAGTGCTACAAACAGCCTACATATCCGGATAAAAATACGCTACACAGACAACGGAAGTGATCGAATGTAACTGCATTGTTTTTCAAACAGTTTTCCCATGATGGGCATCCAAGAGATTTCTTATTTCGACGCATGGGACAATAGGAGCCAAAAATATGAACTAGGTTGCTCTAATCAGGCGTCCAAATGAAGAAAAACTGGTGAGCCCAACCCCGTATTATGCGTGTGCGGAACTCGTTGAAATATACCCGAATAAGCGCCAAATATAAGTGGCGCATAAACCACTTACTACACCCTAAGGATAGGCTCGGCCATTTAGACAAGGAATAAGCTGTTTATAAGATTTCATGTAACACCCGTACTGCAGCGTACTACGGTCAATCTGACAAAATCGGCCTCTATACGCATGTATGAACATCCAATGACAGTACAGAATTGAGACCACTTGTTTCAAGTCGCCGTTCATACACTGCAAACTGGATATACATTGTCTTGGACCAGAACTCGTAGTGCTGGTGCCTGCCCATCTATGAAATGTCGGTCGGTTTTGACAGCTGTATTCGCCGATGACTCGTACATTAATCGGTACATTGAACTCGATACTATGTGCAACAATCACAAAAAAGTGAAAAAAACGACGGACAATCCGAATGGGATTACAGCCCACAGAAATACCCCATTGGAAGGAATGACGGAGTAATACTGATTTTTCAGACCTCTTTAAAATTTTTGTTTGTTTGGAGTTTTTACTGAAGTTTTGACGATGCCCTGAAGAACTAACGTCGAAAGTGTACGAAATAGAGTCCACTGAATGTTCCAATGAACATTTTTTTTCTTCATAAGTTTTATGCAAGTACTACTTCATTACAGGCCATTTATATTTTTATAGACCTTTTTTTACTTCGGTAGTCGTCTTTGTTCTGATTTCGGTTGTAGCTTTCTCACTCCCGCTTCTTGGGAGATTTGGAAAAAACTTCTTCGAAAGAAGGCTTTCTTAATTTAAAGTCATATCTCCCTTTACGGCAGGAAGGTGCGGCCCAGAGCGCCGAGCAGGCAAATTATTCTAAATAACAGATGTTCCTTATTTTTCTGACTGCTTTTCCAGCTTTTAAGAGAGAACATTAGTTTTTGAACGCGGCTGTTCTTAATTGCGCTGTTATTTAAACATTATAGGGACTTTGACAACTACACACCCGAATATTTTGGATTCATCCTTTTTTCCCATTAGAGGGACAGTGTACACCGGAATCGGTGTAAAGACCCTTTTATGTGGTCAGTGCGTGTCCGTCATAGTGACCGGCAAGGGTCTTGTGTACTTTAATATTTTTGGCTCCCATCAGCTTATTAAAACATGCTTTGCTGAACTCCCTTCATCAGCGCTCCTGAATATACATATATGTATATCTCTCTTCCACCCTCTCTCTCTCCCCCGCCGTCTTCCATAGGCTAATTATGACCGCGAGTTCAATGACCGCACCACTTATACAACCTGACATCAGCTAAGCCGCCTGATATAAACTGAAGTTTTAGAACAGCTGTCTTTTGCCGGCAATATGACATCTGTAGTAGAAGTCAGGAGAAAGGTGGGGGATGAGGCAAATAGAAGAACCGGATGATGAGAATCTTGACTGCATGAGCCTCAATGTATGTGGGCCGTACGTTTTTTATCCTCTACCGTCTGCGGTAGTTTCTCCTTCTCTCAGACATTTTTCATTGATGCAAAACTGAAGCACTCCCGATTCCCCTCCTCCCTCTCCTCCTCTTCCTCCTCCCCCTTCCAAGACCAGACTTAGGCATGCCACCAGAAAGAATCGCCGCTAATTTTGCGTTGTTTCTACCAAAATATTCTCCCGTTTACTTCTCTCCTGACAGCTGTTAACCCCCCTCTCTCTTTCTCTGGACACCTAAGATCAGACTTTGCGGGCCAATATCTGCCGCCGTAAATGATTAAGGTATCAAGTATTTGTGATTTTTAAAGTATGTTTTGCCTGAATGAACTATTTTCCTAAACACGACCGCTTTTTAGGTGTAAAATACTTAAATTAGGCCCAAACCCCACTCTCGATGCCCCTGTTGCCAGTGCATATTATTTATTTATTTGCATTATGAGTAGCTACATAAAACATGTCCTCTTCGTAGGGTATACTGAAATAGCATAGGGCTTGACTGAATTTTGCTCGACAGTATCCTGTAAGTGGATTACAGTTTGCTTCATGCCTCTTTGTCCTGCGTACTGGTATCGCTTGGGTTTCCAGGGTCTGCACTTCACTATTTTGATCTCCGTGGATGTGAATACCTCACAGTGAATTTCGAGCTGTATAGGCGCATTGGGTTGAAATGGCTTTTGGTATACCCTTAGGATATTTCACAAGAACCAAGTAAAGTTTCTGTTTCTAAAAATGACCGTAAGGGATGGACTGCCTATTCTCCTGGCTTCATGATTAAGTGTCTCCTTAATCGAGCATCCCCGGTATAGTCATTTCTATTTCGACTCTGCGTCGTGTTTGGATGTCATGCCAACATGTAACCGGCGTACCGATAGGGTTCATTCACGCGGAGTTCTCACAATAGTGTATCCTGCCATGTTCAAAATATTATGGCGAGTATGCTAACTTTCCAATCATGCTAAGTTTAAGTGGACCAAAGATCATGCCTAACAGGAGTTTACGGCCGAACGCTCGAGGCCGAGTGGATAATTAGTATTTTCAGGAGGCTGGGAGGGGGAGTTACGGCGATGACTTAACCGATCAGATTCAAGAATATCTCCCTTGTCGTTAACTCTTTACCTACCTCATCCATGACATGATTGCCAGTGCCTTCTTCCTCTGAATGGAAGTGGTTACTTTCGCAGGACACGTTGCTGGTTGGTGCAGAACCGACAGTGGTAGCTGTGGTCAATAGGCCAACCGTCGAATGCAGGGGTTCGAAGGCAGAGGTTACTACAGGAGTCTGCAGATCGAGTTCGGACAGACAACGTTGTTTCTTCGGGGGTGGGGGACTGGGGAGGGCGTCGTAGTCGGTTTTCGCATAGCTAGAGAGGCGATGGAAGGTCGTCGCGCCGGAGCCAGCGGTGGAAGCGGTGTGAGTTGTTGTCGCGTCCTCAGCAGTGATGCTTGACGCTAACATAGACATGGTCTCGGAGAAGACACTGAGACTCGTCGAACCAGAGAGCGGCGCTCGGACAGGAGATCCGGGCATTACTAGTGGTAACAGATTTAGTGAACGGCAATTAGGATTAGGGAGATGGGATAAAGATGCGGACGGAGACTGAGAAGACAGGGTAAATTAGTTCTTACCTATTTCATATTATGTTTATGATATTGTAGATGATACCTCTGTGATCTGTTGTTTATGTAATTGTTGGGGTTGAGCCTGAAGTCCTGTCCCAGAGGATTTTACTCCAAATACGTGTAATAACTTCGATCAAATTAAAATGTTCGCATAATTAGTTAGCTGTTTCGTAGATTTCACTAGACATGCACTTCCTGCCAACTGTGGGTGGTCATTTTGGGTTGAATAAGACAAAAAGCTAAGCTTTCGTGTCCAAGCTTATCTCTGAAACTGCTGTCTGACTGATAGCTATAGAAAATGCCACAATACTCCTTTATAACCTATGGCAGCCTGAGGTACACAAGATTCCCACGACATTTCATCACCAAAAACATAATCGCTTCGCTGTTCCAATTTCTCATTATCGTGCATCATATGGAAATGCTGCCGCGGTAACAATAGTCCGTCGTTCCGCGCAAGTAACGTGTTGAGACTCAGAGTTGTTTACTGGTTCTCCGGTGGTAAACAAATCACGGCTCCAAAATCTCATGAACCCTTGCGCAGCATGCAGTCACTGAATTGGATTAACGGACTTTCGAGTTTGTGGGGAACGAAATAAAAGGGCTTCTTTACGACGTTTTGAATGGAAACGAATCGAGGACTTGAGTGATCAGACCGACTCCGTTTGTTTAGCCCTGTCGCTTGACGAAAACTGACACACACACCTCAGTCCGCTTTCCTCATTCTGACAATAATAACAAGTGGGGGGCTTGCCTCTCCTGATCTGGTAGTTGCAGCGGAAGCCTTACTTTCGTTTTCGTTTTTCGCTTTTTCCTCTTCGCCGCCTTTGCTGTTCATAAAATATTTCTGTCATCGTCTTGTTTGTTTTTTGTAGAAGTATCCAGTGGACTTGCTTCGACTCGTCGACTGCATGCGTCCAGCAGTGTTCTCAGCTCTTATTTAATCCGATAACATTATACACCAGCTTTCCTCCAGCTTGAGTTACCATTCGAAAGACTCTCCACCGCCACCAGTTTTAAGTCCTGTCGAACCATTGAAGCGAACTTAACTATAACCGCACGTGAATAAACAGACCTGTGTGGCCTGTCCAGTAAGTTAAAGTATCGAACACAGACAACTCCATCTGGTCGTTTAGGAATTAGAAACCCATGTTTCAACCGAAGTTTGATTGACAATAGGCAAACACCGGCAATCTGCAGGAATGACTCATAGATGCACATTATTGTTGTATTTTGTATGCTTGTCAAAGCTCGACCTTTATTTGTCTCTACTTAAGCTAAAACTACATATGTACAGGCATCATGCCGAGGAGGAAGCATCGGTAATATATTCGTTAGTCGCAAGGGCTAACTTGTCCTAGCTTTGCTTTGGTGAAGTAACCACTGGAGCCAGTCTGCCTACTATTAAAGGGTTTTCCGATCATCCCGTTTACTTCGAAACTGAATAACTAGCAAGTGGAACTGGTCCGTTATTTTCGTTCTCTTTACAGTGGGTTTGTAGTTTCAGATATCGCAATGGCTTACCAACTTGCTTCTTCTCGGATAAGCCGATGAAACTAGTTCGCGCTGAGATGCCTATCAGCTGGATGTGTTCATTCCAGTGTACATCATTGTTTAACAGAAAGGTTAACAGTACAAAGGTGTTTTGTAACCATACTCCTTGTTTCCGTTTGTTATAAAGACCCTGCTCAGACAGATGAGTTTCCCAACTTGAATCAGTGTGTTCTAGAGTACTACAATTTGACTATGAACGCCGCCGATGAGCATGCTTTCGTATTTGGCCGTTATGATGTGGTGACTTCTGGTATGGGTCGAAGTATTGGTTGGGACAGCCCACATTTAACTTGTTCGCATGAAAATACACGATGGAGATATACGCTGTGCCTTACAAATCAGTTCTAAATTGAAATAGGTGCCTGATTATCCAAACGTATTATTTGTTCCACATTGGGTCACTCATCATAAGAATGCCAATACCGATAGATCTGTGCTGCCGTTACTGAAAATTTTGTGTTTTCAACCCCCGCATCGCCGGCTTCATATTCAGAATGACACCGTTGCAATTGCGATCCTGGGTCATGTATGCCAAATATGCGTCTGATATATTAATGTTATGTCGCGAATAGTATTACTATTTCCTTCCCGTCTTAATTATGTTCTGCCGGATCACCAGAGCAGAGGTCCACACCTGCCTAATCTTCGAAGGTTCCTCTAGACACTGAATAGGAAGCATAAGTACGAAATAGCCTAAGCCGCACTTACGCGAACGTGGGCCTGGGGCTGAGAAGCGTTCATTTTTATTGTTATATCCACAATCTGTCATCATGCTGCCTCCCTGACCTCACATTCACACAGGCGAAAGTGATCTCAGCACTAGTGCGCACATGGACGTGCGTGTGTGTGTTCCGCCTCTATCGACGGGGCTGATATTAAAGCTCAAATCTGGGTTCCCCTTAGAGACTAGATAATGCGTGTGTGCGCGTTTGTTTCTGGGTTTCGCCTGACCTGCATTCTGCGTCGCGCTGTTTGGCCGTCTCTGTGCGCCCAGCGAGGTGACCAGGTGAACTGGTTCAAATATTATGTGAATAACTAACTGAAAAAGATAAAATCTCTGCCTCTGCCGCCCCTCCATGAAGTCGCTGACGCAGACATGAAACGGAGATAGTTGTTGGAGGTCGGCGTTGCGCTGTTGGTCTGTTAGCCCAATTCATTGCAAGGCGTGGGAAGATCGGTTGTCATGCTTATGTGGACAACAGGGAAACTAGAACAGGTGGTAAATTTGAGGGGGCGGGGGGAGGGGGGCAAGTGGAGTCACGCTAGCAATGTCAGGTTAAAGGGTGTCATCAAGCTGCTATTGGTACCTGCTGGCAGGAGGAATCTTACCAAAACCAAAGTGGAACTTGGACAATGACGCCTTCAGTACAGTGATTTTGCAGATCAAGCCATATGCTCCACCACCACACTCTGACACCGATAATGCTCCAGTCAGTTAACAACATCGAAACATGAGACGTTTATCCTCTACTTTATACTCGTGACTTAGCAAGGCAGACCAAACCGTGAAGCTCGGCCCACTTAGTTTTTGCAACGGTCCGATTGAAGCGCAAATGGGAGACGAAAATTGGCGTCATCAGCATACATATAGTGTTCTCTGAAATATAAATCTAGTCTGTGAGCAGTTACGTTATGAATAAATGGATGACAAAAGAGAATATCAAGTAAAACATCAGGGTCTGTTGTCATAATAAGCGACCAGATTCACAATCCTATTCACATCCACTACGCAATTTAGATCTAACCGACTGATCGTTTGTAGCGTATAAATGGGATTCGTCGACGTTCAGCATTGCCAATCAATGCCGGGTTAGATGCGGTATGTTGGCTAAGACACTAGAATGGGAACCCCCCTCCCTCCCCCCGAATACGGGTGGCCTTGCGCCCAATTGCGAGAAGGGTCCTTATTCCCGTGTTCCGATCCTAACAGTAACTCTAACCCAAACCTTAGCCTTAAGTTTAATTTCCCTGGAATTTAGCCCAAGGCCATCTGTATTATGAGGGAGGTTTCAATTACCATGCACACTAATTATAAACGTGGGCATGACCCAACCCGAAACGGTTAAGCATTCACTGGAGTTAGTGAGATATGCATCTTTGCATAGATGTTGATTTGCCAATCAATGTCGGAAGTTAAAATCTTATGATTGGAAAAGTGACTGGACGTACCGACTATCCGTATCAAGCGGGAAACCACTGTTCGTTAATTTTTTTACTTTGGTCCCTTCCCCAGTACCCTTAAACGCTGTCAGTTAATAACCTCTGACATTGCGTCTTTCGGGCCTGTAAAGACGAGCTGGGTACTAACCGAATACTCATGACATTCTAACCTATCGACTTCTCCGCAGAAAGACCCTCATGTGAATCGTATGCATGGTTACCCGAGACTCTAAAAGCCCATTATTTATAAATCTGAAAGATTAGAAACCTAGTCCGCGAGAGACCCTGTTACGTATCCTAATCTGCTCGGAAAACTGAAATGCGGCAGTCTGTACAGAAGAAGGTATCAGTTGAGCGTTTGAAGCGCTCGCGGTAGTTGTATACCCCTGGCATAACTTGACTGATTTCTTAGTTCAGTCGGTAAAACTTCGAGTCTTTTGGTTTAAGAGCTAGGTATTTACTTGATAGTTTCAGGAATTTAAGTATTGAGATGATGTCCAAGATATCAGAAAGGTGTAACATACGAACAATGACGGCATATATGTCCCTGAAACAAGTGTGGATAGAGAAAATAGTTGGGCTAATCTGGACTTGCAGCTGAGTCCAGAAGTCGAAGATGAACGCTGGCGCCTGAGACATTTCTGTTAATTAAAGTGGCGTGCTTTTCATAAGTTTTCTAAAAGTGGTCTACTAAACACCGGCAGTAATAGACTTACTGAGATTTAGTATGAGCAACCAATTCTTTATTTTCTCAAGCCGTGCAGGGCAGACCCCATCTGCGAATGATTAATTGGCCCGGAAAATACACCGAATTCGCAAGTGTGCTCTTGAAACCCTCTTCGATGGCGACTAGAATTCTACTTCTGGGAACTCTGGCGCTTCATTGACTATTTTCTGTATCCTAGGGAACCAGTTTGTTGGTCGCTCGATAATCACTAGATCCGGCAAAGGTACCAAAATGATGTAGTATCCAAGACTGAGTCACCTTTAGCGCCGCTCACTATCCTCTTGATACGTTCAACCGTGTTCATTATTAGTCAACGAGCAATTCCACAGGATTTACAATGGAAGGTATAACAAAGGCCACAGAATGGTATATAGTATGGAAACATAGAACTCATAAATCAGCCAATGTAATGGCTCAATGAGTTCATTGTCCCCCATAGTCTACTTTAATAAACACGTTACCCTTGATAAAATTCAATGACTTTGGGTTTTCTACGATACTTTTTTACGTTCTGCGGCAATGTTTCCTACCATCTCAAGTTAAAACAAAAACTATTCAAGTCCACTATTCAGGTCGCCGTTTTGCAGCTACTTTAATGAGCAGAAAGATGTGTGCAGTCAATGGGAGGCCTGCTTATTTTCATCTGTAGCGCAGCACGTTTGCGTTGCGTTTTGGGTCACCTAGAATTTATTATTTATGCATAAAGTGAAAACGGTCATTGCCTTGCTAAGAATGTAGCGATGAAGAGGCAAGGTGGCTCGGTTCCAGAAACTCGTCAGAAGTAACAGGAAGCTAAAGAAATTTTCCCTTGGGACGACTTTTAGTTTCAACCGACATTTGAAAATAAGCAATGGACGTGATGCCGCGCCTGTTGTTCGGACTCAGTTTAGCTGGCGAAATGAATAAAACCACAAAGATAGTTTGCCCCTGTAAGTAACATGAACTTCATCGTACAAGTCGCCTAAACACTGAAAGGCATTATCAATGCAAGTTCTTTGACGACACTGGCGGGTCTTTCACCGTGATTGACATACTTTCATACGTACGGTAATGCTACTACTTGAGACTCTGGGAAAATTGAAGAAAAAACCACCACAATATGTTATAATTAGAGTAGTGCCGCCCATGTATGTCCGATCGGCAGTACGAATCTTTGCTGTCCGCCCATATCTGTGAAATGTCCAGAAATTTAACTATTCGTCCCGAAAATTTGTCGATATTAGTCAAAATGCCCACGTTCAATAGGGTTAGGACCTATTAAAATCAAAGTTCTGGTCACTCCCCCCACCTCCCAACCGAACTCCTCAAAGCAACTCTCGAGTCCCTCCGCAGTAAAGTGGGTCAAGTGCTCAAGTGAACCATATGAGCAAAAAATAAACCCTGTGTATTGAATCGAAAGTTTTCATTATGAGTACTTGCCTTAGTCCTAGACAGCCGGTGGCGGAAAGTATTGGGTCCTGCTTCAGTGCGAGCTCCCGTCCTCTGTCTTCCTGTGTATCGGAAAATGTGCGCGTCCACATCATGTGTGCGAAGTGAGCCCCACCCCGTCCCCTCGCTCACCACCGCTGCCACAGCGTCCATCATGAGGAGAGAGTTAACTCTCAAGCGTCTACCAATAGAAACTGTCGAGTGCGCACGTTCTACAGGATTCGCGTCCATGCACGCGCGTGCCAAGATGATGCGTTCGGCAGGCACGCGCACAAGTCGATTCTCCTTCCCTCCCTCTCGCTCTCTCTCCCCCATCTCTTCATTCTTCACATTCGCTAGCCTGGGAGAGCTGGGGACAGAGATGCCGGATAAATCCTGTCGCCCACAAACTATTAATAATTGGACTATATTCAAAATCCTGCGCCCACAATACGGGCAGGCAGGCAGGCAAGCGCCTTGGTGGCCGGCGCAGCAGGCGCATAGATTGTCAAGGAAACTCGGCTTCTGGGAATGCGCCTCGCACATGTGCAGACCTATGGCCAAACGGAGGAGAGAATCTCTTCCCCTTCGAATCGCTAAGCATTTTTCTTCGGTTTGGGTGTTCAAGGCCGTAGGACATGTAGAATCGGGCGCAGTATGAAACAATTTGCTAAACCAAATTGCAAGGAAACCCGTTCAAGGGGAACGATTTTCAAACGTGGTCGACGAAAAGGCAGCAGCGAAAATGTACTTTTGACGATACTTTTCGCCACCTGAAAGAAGTTTAAATCATAACTTCCCCAGAATTTTGACTTTGGAGCACCTCAAGTTGGTACGGTTCGCAAATAGATAAATGGATGAGGAGTTTGAGGCATCTGAATTATGCCATGGGAATGTTCAACTTAAACAAATTTGGGCTTGGTAAAACACGTGAGGATAGGGTCATGTTTCATCGTAGCTTTAAATGGCAGAGAAGTTCTGAAATTCGGTCTGCGAGAATGGGTAAAGAGGTATTTGTATCCCCAATCCTCATGGGAGAAACTATGTGATATGTAGATACGGATGTGTTCAACACTGTTAATGACCTTGCAACACCTGTAAACAGTTGCCTATTTCCATCAAAATTTCATTTCCACAACACTCGGGCTGACGTCTTAAGTCCCGGCATCCAGTCAGTGGGGAGAAAGATAGAGGTCCCTAGTAGTAGTAGTAGTAGTAGTAGTAGTAGTAGTAGTAGTAGCAGCAGCAGTAATAATAGTAGTGAGTTTGTTGCCGAAAAAGTAGTTTTTTAGCTTTAGTGAAAATATCCATAATATTCGAACTACTGTTTGAAAGAGTTGAGCAGAAAGTAAGGCATACTTTCGGGAGAATGCGACTCGTGCGAATCAGGAAAACTTAATTCGCGTACATTCACCAAAATGCCAAAAATTCTCGCTTTCCTCACTGCCAGTTCGAGTACCTTGATAAATTACCCTGACTTCGGTGCTTGACCCGTCTCGAGTCCCCACTAATGCCTTCTTGAAGATCTGGCAGTAATTGCCCCAGAAACTGTCCTAAGTGAATTCAGGCTGTGGCTGATGCGCCTGTTGAATTCCGACTTCTGAATTTCATCAGACAGTGACTATGGACATGATAAGCGGGCAGATATGTATTTAATAAAACCGACCGTTATTACATTTTAAAAGAAAGAAGCGACGTTGTGTCCATTTAGTTTGCCCATGACTACTCTAGACGGACGATAACTAACTTCGTTTTCCTAATGCTTTCCGCACATCCACGTGCGGGGAGTTTTCAGTCAACTGTGGAGACACGCTTCCCAGTTAGGAAAATATTCTAGTGGAATTCATTAATCCGGCTACTTCACCGTGACAGATCATTCGGGAGAGCTCTCGAACGCGCAATGAAGGCTGCCGCTTGTTTTGTGTATAACCAGGTTACATACAACCTGACTAGTTGGTCTATTGGGATCAGTTTTGGAACTGACGGGTGGCATGTGAATTCTGATTGCGGATTTAGTGATGACGTCGGCGGCCAATTTGGAACTGTTGGTTCGGAAGAAGCCTTTCTTAGATACTCGTAACCGAACACCGTTCGCAGATTGAGACTGATATGTGTATGTGTAGGTGAGTGAGAGGACACCGCCCCAGAGGACCTGGAATGTGAGTTTCACGCCTTTGAGATGGTTCTTCTTCTGTACTGCAGTGCTTTTGTTTTGCTGTGTTGGGTGGGGTTCAAGCCCACTTGAAAGTATACCGGCATTTTTTCAGTTTGCTACATAGTGACTGGCAGGTACAATGATCGCGGCAAAATCATGAAATCGTAGTTTTATAGTATTTTGACAACAGACATTTCATGGCTATGTGAATTCCTCATTTTTCATATTCTATTTCATGAAAGAGGGATGCGGCCACTACATATACGACAGAATATAGCGAGAGCCCACGCAGTAGAAAAAAACTGTTGTCTCTGCAAATATTAGGTTTATCTTGCAAGTACAAACGATACCTTGATCGTAACGACTGACGAGTTCCACCATCGCCCAACGGGGTGGGCGAAGCTATAACGTACATTTGATTATATTGGGACAAACATACACAGCATCTACTCCACCTTACCCTGCCCACGCTTACAATGCTCCAACGCTCAGACAAAGTAAGAACAGCCGGAGATGAGTCTGAGCGTAGTGACCGGTAAGGCAAAACGGCCGTCCACGGGTGCCACACACGACCTGATTCATAAGTGCACATGTACCAGACTCAAAGGATGGGGTGCACAGATCTCACGAAAGTGGGAGGCGTCATAAGAAGCATAGTAGTGGGGGGGGATTTCATTCTGAATCCTGCGTAGGACCGAGTTGTCTCGCCAGTTGACAAACTTCGAGGCCAGCAACATCACCACGTCGTAGTAGTTTTAAAGCACGTGTGGTAGTTTTCAGTGAGCAAACTGGGCTCTGAATTCGAGGTACATTGACTTCTCTCTCTCTCTCACTCCCTCCCTCTTCACTTTACCCTGTCCCGGTGATATGTCTGATTCAAGCCGACTGACTGACCCGACCAGAGCGTCCGTCCAGTGAGTGCTACATATAGGTTCGGCAATAGTCTTTGCCGAACACGAGCTCAGCGTACTCCTACCCCAGCAGGCCACTGTCTACAAGCAGCCCTCGCTTTGGCATAGTTTAACGGTGAGGCAGCTAGTTTGAGGGGCATATTGTGCCGCATAAATGGCATATGGACAGGTTGAATAAGTGGTTGTTGTGATTGGGTATACCATTTGTTCTCTTCGTCCAGCAACCGGGACAAGAGCGTCTGGCGTTGTCGGACCGGGATCATTACTTTCCTTTGTGAACCACGCAATGCCTGGCTTATCGTTCAGGTGCTTCGCACAGCCATGATCAATTCGTCTGACTTTTTAAGAGGAATTATTTGAAGTTGCGTTGTCTGACAACTACGTTGGGCGAGCTATTCTTTCCATAATACTCCGGGATCTCAGTGGCGCTGTCTGAAAAAGGCAAATCACAGCATTTGGAGATAATTTAGTTAAAATGCCTAATCTGCCAATTTTAGGCTGAGCGAACCCATTGAATTTGATTTTATAGCATCTAACCACAAAATAAGAAGTATCTGTACCATATAGAAGGCAAGTTGGTGGTTGTTTTGTTACCTCATAGCAGCTAAAACTTGAATTTCGAACACTATGTGATTGGTGAAACATTCGTCTGTTCGTTTACTGATCGCGTCGTGTTCAGAATATAAACTTTTTCCGATATTTGATTTCAAATACTGACGGACGAATCTACCAATGACTACAGGCACCCATAAGCAGTTGCGAGAAGTTTGGATATCCTTAGCCAGGAATTTCACCTCTACGCGACTACTTACTCCTACCTTCGTGCTGACTACTTTATATGACAGAAATTAGCAGGGTAATACTTTATTTGCGAACTCTCTGTTCGCCCTGACTCCAGAGATTTTAGTGTTCCATCTGAATGGTCCGTTTTCGTCTTGTGGTTGGGGACGAATCAGTGCCAGCATAAGGCTTTAAAGCTCTGGTATGTTTCCTATGCATAAGTGAGCATAGTCGGGGTCAAAAATGACAAAAAATCTTGCCTACCAACTTAAAAAGTGTTTCCTATGACAAGGACTGTACTCTAGGTTATGTATATTTATTCTGCGCTATTCTAATGCTACGATAAGTCGCGTTCTTATTTAGGATAACAGTAACGTTGTCGGCATGAAAAGGGAGGATGGAATGGCTATTTTGGATTATTCGTCGCCGTCAGCCAACCATACTGCAGTCATCAACCGGGTAAATCCTGATAGTAAATCCCCACTGTTTTTTATTTATCAGCTTACTCAACCGCCTTGTGAATAAGACATGGGATCACGTACTCATCGGTTGATTTTGGTGATCTTAAATCACACACAAGTGGTAGTCACCGACGTACCATAAATATCCGACCGCGAACGATTGCTTTTGCCGCAGGGCACCGCTTTATAGCTCTCGCGGCTGGTGTCATGGCAACCAGCAGTCAGTGACCGAGGAAGGCAGCGACAATACGGGGGATAGTTGTGTCTGGCCCACCAGAATTTAAGAATCCCTTGATGTACCGTGCATCAGCAGCAGTTCTTAGTCACACATTGTCTGGGGCATTGGGGTTTTGGAGACAGTTTCAAGACAGGTTGATAAAAGTGCTCGACATCTCTGGTCCATGGAACTTTTGAAAAAGCTCACATTTGTCGTACTACAGAAGGGGCGATCATATACGAACGTTACTGTACTATTTAAAAAAGGCTGAAATTTATAGGTTGCCAGCATCTTGCCTGGAACCTGACCTTCGTACAGCCTGTTTCCTCTTCACGCTTACATTCTCTCCTGTAGCACTCTTGGCTTCCCGAAAGTTTCAGTGTACGTATACACTAAATGAGCGTCAAGGACATTTCATCTGTTCATTTGTTTCCATCCTATGTTCCACATAGACCGGTTTTAACTAGCCAGAGTCAATCGGCGTTGATTAAACATTTTCCGCCTTGTCATTTTACAGCAGTTTACAATAGATTTTCTATGTTTATTGAAATCTACGTACTCAAAAAGGTAAAGGGTTTGGATTGTAAACAGAGGTCGTGTTATAGCTGTCCAACAGCCGCAAGTAACAGAAAGGACCATTTCAGTCTTCATTGCGTCCTTAGCAACTTTTCGATATCTTTACTTCATTTCGCAGTTTACTACAAGCATTTGGAGGAGAAGAGGAAAAAGCTGTCAGTCGGAATAAATGAAGTCGATGGACCGCCACAATGGCAGAAAAAAGTCTTCTGGCTTCTGAAAGTAGCCCTATCAAATATACCGCATCATAAAAGAAGACAAATAGTTACTATCTAACTACCTTGAAGACCGTTACAAGGCTTATACCAGATTTATTCTATGATTTTCTCAGCAACCTCATCTCGCTCATATTCAGAAGCTTTTCTAAACCAAGGGTGAATATACGAGATCGACGGCATGCTACTCACAGTACCTAATCGGTCTGCAGAATGGGTTAGCCAAGGTAGCGGCGTAGGGCTACAAAAGCTTGCTGGCTGAATGTCATTTTGCTTCGTTGTGGGTGTCAGATCGGCCCGGTGAATTATAAGCACACTTACATTAGACTCGCCCTCTAGGGCTACAGCCTACGGATGACCGCGGAGGGGGGCACATGACATCCCCTGTATCTAAGCCGTATCCGACCGTTTCCGGATGTTTTACCAGTTTTTTTTCCTTCATCTACGATCTCGTTTTGACTGCTGCCGTTCAGCACTCTGCCCAAACATTTTAAAGTGCAGTTTATGCCCCACAGCTAAATACAATTCTACAGGAAGGCTCTAAAATAAGAAAAAATGCGCGAATTCTCAGGCAAATTCTATGCCCTATCTAGGACTTTGACGGCTTTTGGGATGTGCATATACTCTCGTACGTCTAGGGTACCTCATCAAAGCGTTTAAATGGGCAGTACACATCATTTAGTCGCAGAGTTATTGAGTCCCACGAAAATTTTCTTACTGGGTTGCTGCAGTGACCGGAGTATAATTGACGATCGCTCCCACGCAGGCTCGTTCGGGATCAAACGATTGGTTTCTATGACAAGAGCGGTGTTTGTTGCCTCTCCGGGAATCGCTTTCCCAGCTTCACCGTTAGCGCTTCGCTTGTCGGACACATTAATGGAGGGCAAATTTTACTCTC
>CACRXP010000542.1:247155-260637 GCA_902702965.1 Spirometra erinaceieuropaei
ATAAGCAGCGCCATTCTCGTGCATGTTGTCGATTCCGGACATCGTGTGGATCCCAACGAGGCTTTTAGTGTGATTTATAAGGTCCCATCGAGCTACCCTAAGCTACTAGGCCAGCGCCTGTTAGCGACAACGAAAGCGGCCGACATTAGGTTACGAAGGCCAACCTTATGCGCACAGAAGCACCATGTTCAAGCTCCGCGTCTACAGTGGTCGAAGGCTGACTAACGGTGCAACTCGCCCCGCGCACTTCCGCTCTCACTCCGGCCCTGACAATGACTACTATTACCCCCCCACCCTACCCCCCTCCCCCACATTCCCACACCCAGCCTGTGTTTTAAGGTGAACTTTTATCGATTCCTCTTATTGCTGACATGTTTTAATTCTACCCCGTTCCTATATAACTGTACTGGCCCGACGAGAATTTATCGAAAACTACGTGTGCTCGCCACCTCGTCTTCTGATTACTGCTATGGGGGTTTTCGCAATTCCAATTCGATAAACGCTGGTTTTCGAATATCCTTGCTGAAGTAATTGGGATGGAGGCGTGTATCCTGAAAAAGGGAACTCCACCTTGGATAGCGATCAGTATACTGTTAAATAGTAGAACATAGAGGTTTGGCAACTCAGAGCCCTATTTTAGGAAAAGACGAATTACTGACGTTTTCACAGGCAAGTGTGACTGAAAATTCATTAGAAGGCGGTTTTGGGTTTGAGATATCAATCCTACCAGAGTGCGCCTATTTAAGCTGCAATAACTGCGCAATGTACATTGAGTAAGACAAACTGACGAGAGACGCTGATGGAATCTTGGTTTACTAGCGTTATTAATCCACTGATTCTACCTTATCTGTGAACCAAGTGGACCTTGTGTGGGAACATTGGCCTGTGTTTCATCGCAAATGGTCCCACAACGTACTGCGTAGAAAAGGAAATGGACCAAACTGGAGGTCTCAGTGGTCCACGGTGCACGCTTATCGTACAGCACAAAGTAAGTGCAAGCACTTAAGTACTGGCGCACACTCGTGCATATCGCATGCCTTAGATGTCAGCCTTCACGCCGCGTCAGTCATTGCATCCAATCTTATCATCAGGTGGTTTAGAGACACGAACAGTTGACCGGTGCAAGGAGGGGGACAGAACCAGGCCATTCCCACGGGAAATCAGCGTATTCCTCGTCATAATAAACCTGACGCGCTCGAACCTATCACGAGGCGCTGAGTCGGAGCATAGAAGACTGCCAATTGAATGGGTACTTTGGTTCTCCCCAGGACTACGGCTCTGGCTGCATCGGCTCCTTCAGAATGTGGTCCTTGCCGCACTCTCACCGATGTGAGATCCGAGCCGCCCTTACAAAAAACCTGAGACACGCCGTGGGGGTCAGGCAATATGTGTCACACGTAGATAAGTTGTTGATTTTGTCAGCCACTGCGTCTGCACCCACCCCCAGTTGTCTTGACAGTGTCTTGCAGTCAGAGCCAGATGGGCGGGGTAGGAGGGGGTGCGGTAGATGCTTCGCAAGTCTGTCCCACTGCAAACTACCTTACACACAAGACACCGATGCTGCGCCCACTTCATTGGACACGCGATGACGTCATCGTTTGCAACGGCCGAACTGTCGTTCCCTCAGGGTTGTGTTGGTCAGCGTGTGACTAGTTTCAGACGACATGGGTAAGCTTGCCGCAAGTCCCGTTATTTCCCATCTCTACGTACCTACTTTTCATTTACTCTCTGATTTATATGTTGATTTGCGCGCATAATAATAAATTTGCGTAGACGCAATGGAGGACTTTCGGCTGATTTTACAAACCAGCTCATGTTTTTTTAAATTCGAAAGGATTTATTAGCTACTATATATCCCAATGTTACCAGAAGCCTCCTTTGAAGAGAAAACAAATCAAACTTGTTATATTTTGTAGATATCGATCGATTGATTGCAAAAAGACAATGGAGCGTATTTTTTAAGATTGTCGGTCAGCTGCCGGTGAGGACTATTATCCATTCGAATGGAAACGGTAGGGTTATAGGCAGATGGTCAATGAGTAGCGCGAATGCGGCAAGACTTCCCTTCTTAACCCAAAAGCCACACGTCGCACAAGAAGTTAAGCGTAATTCGGTGGCGGCGGGGACTCCAGCCGACCAGTAAAGATCTGCTGCCTTTACCGAAGCTGGTGACGGTCTTGTAGCCCTAAGCCTTGAATAGTCCTACTGATAATGTCTTTGGTTCAGCCGTTCAAAGCGCAGTATTGCGTCTGCTGTCATAAAAAGTTTCCAGTGAACTTGTGATTTTATGATTATATACTTGACGCAAATCCAATTTAGGTCATTTTATAGAATTTATATAAGTGGTTGTTTTCTGTTACCACAAAGGCTGCATGTTTACTACATACAAAGATTCGGTCCGTAAAAACTCCATCTTTCATATTCTGAGTCGCTGAATAAAATTTCAAAAAGCTGGTCGTTCTCAAAAAGGAACTGAGGGGATGGATGAGTCTAATTTTAGAGTTTTTGTCCTTGGGTTCAAATGATTTCAGTAAGTTATCTTTGGTATTCCCAGACTTGTCGTAACTTCGATTTGACTGTAGAGCGAAGGTTCAGGGCGGAACTATGTTCGGTTCTGTTCTACAACCAGGATATGCCCGCTACCGCCACTCCCAAGTGAGTTTGAATATTCCTGACCACAGCTAACCTACTACGGTTTTTTTTCAAAACAACCAAGACCCAGAGTTCACGAAAAGACTGGGTATGGATTCAGGTTCTAAGTCTTTCCGGCCTGGAGCAGACATCGTTCATTGGCAAATAAGCCAGAAGTGACCATTTCAACCACCGCCATCCTTGGTAGCAACGTATCGTAATAGCCCTTTTGACATCGACTGCATTTTATTAAACGGAAATTCTTTTGACTCTCCCACGAACAGCACGTAATATGTTCCAATAGATGCTCTTATTCCGTCGATTCGCCTGCAAGTGTCTGCCGTGCTTTTCCGAAAATGTCAACGAAAAATATGTACCTACCAGTTTGCCTTTCCCGAAGTTCAATGGAATTTTCCGTCTCTTGCTACGGGTGTCTATGAAAACATCGAAATGAGTGTAAACTTCGAGCATAACAAGGAAACTCTAAATATGTGTTCAATGCGCTTACTCACGGAATAGGCGCGAATCCAACGCAAGTTATCACTAATAACCATAGTCATGCTATCGAAGTGTGTTTAGGTAGGCGGAATAGTGGACTAAAATATACCAACTAGACAAAGTATTGTGAATGCAGTCACCGAGCAAACGCAAAGGAATCAGTAAAATCTCGAAAAAACCGCAAAACTTGAGCAGTCAGGAAAAAGTGTTTTTGAAACGCAATTCAGGCATTAACCACTCAATGAATTGCTTAATCATTCCTATTGGTTTGAAGTCTTCCGTCACTGAATCAGACGCAGCGAACTGTTCGCATTTATCGCAGTTCATAGTTTGAGGCAAATTTCTATGGGGCATGAATAGAACAACGGAAGGTACCTTAAGTCCTTGGCTAAAAGAATTTGACAAATGTACAAATTCGTATTGACCCAACTGTGGAAAACATCTATGAAATATAAAAATATAACGTGAAGTTGCTCTCAAAGTGCGTTCAACTATTTGTCAAAGACGGTTGTTGTAACATACAAAGCTTGACCTTGGCTTTGGGTCGGAAGACTCTTAAAGTAGCAGAGAACCTAACATAAATATTGCGGAACTTACTTTCACTGCATCAATGGAAACGATTCCTTGGCCAGCCGAATCAAAGAGATGGAACGATTTCTGTAAGTCCCTCTTCGAGGCAGAATCTAGTTCTATCTTTGGCCAGAGGGCTCGCTTGAAAGTGAGCTTGATATCGTCGCTTCGTTTACACTTTTCTCCCCCACTGTCTGCCATTAGCAAATTACGGTAGCCACTGTCGGAAGGTCTGGCCACGCCTGAATCGATTTTTTTGAAATTCAGCAGACGCAAGTTAAAAGAAACCCATCTTAATGATGTGCTTGGAGGATGGCTCACTACTGCTAATCAAAGTCGCGAAGTAAGAGGTACCGATGGAGGCACTTATAAACATGCAAGGAGTCGGTCGCAGTGAAATGATCAGATTTTAAACAAATGGCTAAAAGTAGACTCAGCGCAGTCAGCAGGCCAGTTCCAACTGACAAGATTTGGAGTTTCGCCACACTGAAGAGGGCCTGAACTAGCTCTGAGTCTGCGAAGTTTGCCCGAATAACGCCTCTGCTGAAGTTACTGGATTGATGATTCAACACGAGGCATTAACATAATAAGAAAGTACTTTAACAAGTACCCCAAACTGCTTTAGTTCACCCAGCACTGCCAGAAAAGTGACATTTTTGGGGGTTGACCAAGTTTAAGGGTCAACGCCCAAAACCAAAGAGCTCACCCGCTTAGGCCGAAGATAACGCTAACATATTTTTGACGCGGTCAGCTGTCAATTCCAGAATCGTGGGTTGTTTTCCTCTAGCCTTGAAGCCAACCTCACTGGGGTGCATGGACAAACGGAGTGACCCATGGAGGTGGAACTACAAATACTGACTGTGACATTTGACGACGCAGAAAAGGATTTGGCAGAGTTGGCTGTGATATTAGAATGTCCTTTCAAGACCTGTGTACCGCCATAACCGGAAAAAAATCGACAGTTTCCCCATATCGAAAATCCATGTGCAGTGGAAGTCAAAAAACGTCGCGATTCAAGCTCATCCAGAACGAGGGTGCTGACCTCAGACACTGTCTGAGGATGAATGATGGTGAAAATTGACGTTCATTCTTCCCGTTTCAAGGGGATGGATTAACTGTTATTTTGAGCTCCCTCATGTTAATTCTTTCCTACAGGAAGACAAAAGTATCATAAAACACAAAGCATTTCGATTAGGTAAAGTTGAGCTCTTGCGAGATCTACTGGGAGTTTATTGTTACCGTAGGCCCTTCGTGCGAACGGACGACAAACCAAGCTTCTATAGTTTGTGGAATACGTTCCACACACAGTCAGACCCCAAACCAGTGGGGAAATTAATAAACGGGAAACGAACGACAAAGAAAAGCGCAAAGAAACACATGGGCTAAGACTGTAAGGAATGGACAGGCATATACTACACACCAGCAGGATATCACTGAGGCAGAACGTGGATAGAACGAAGTCATAAACTTACCTCGGAGGCAGAAATTGAAGTCTATGTACACAAATGAACGTATGATTTTTATTAAATAGAATGAACTTAAATATCAGGTTGTTTCACATGAAATTGACACTTTTGGTTTATCAGTTTCACGGGCCTGATTAGGGGTGGGAGGGGACATAACGCAGTATTAATTTCTACGTAGCATTGTGTGTTTCTGTTTGGATATGTTTCCCATTCGTTTGCTTGAGGCTTACTCATAATAAACTCATTACTAATGTGCTTAACGCATCTGTTCGTCGATTTTCGATGCATGTAGAAATGCAATTGTATTTTTTAGAAATGTACGCAAAATTCATTAGTCACAATTATTTTACAAAATCACATCTCCCTCCCATTTTGTGTACGACAGGATGAAATTTGCAATTCCGAGAAATTTCAGTTTGTTCGCCTGAAGAGTAATGCAGATGACTATTTTCAAATTCATGAATACCGCCCACATAGTATGCAGCCACATTCATATATGTTGAATAACTGAAGTAATATGCATTCTGAGATGATATGATGAAAAGAGGAAGTCCGTCGGTGTATATATTGTCAATTGAAGCGGAAACGAGCATTCCCGGGAATGAATGAGAAGAAGAGGCGATCACGGGAATAATGGGTTTAGTAGCCTGACGTTTCGAAAGCAGACAAGATTCCATCGTCGCAGGCGGAGGTCAGCAGCCAACTAGCGTTGCTAGACGTCCTTGTCCACTGTAAGACCGATGGCAGTCTAAAGACGACGGTATACCGGAAAGCTATCAACACACGCTAGGTTCTAAGTTACTATAGTAACCACTCGTTGTGCTACAAACGTAGCTAAGTTCGAACGCCTTACAAGACGGCGGAAATTCATTCCAGCGAGGCAGACGACAAAGTAGCCGAACTGCACTATCTTCGGCGGATGTTCATCACTAACGGTTACGCTCGCTGCTTCAAAGAACGCAGCAGACCATCGGAGAAAGCCACAAGGCCAGTGACAGAGGAACCAAAAGTGTGGCGGGCACTGCCGTATATTGAAAACGTATCGGAGGCAGTCGCTCATCTATTACAACCACTTGGAATCGACTTCGCCCACAGACCAGAGGTGGCGATAAGACGTCTATTCATGAGACCCAAGGTCCCTCAGTCACGAGGCGAAACGGCGAATGTCGCCTTCCGTGGCCAATGCAGTTATTGTGAGGCGAACTACTTTGGAGAGACTGGAAAATGGCTACAGACCCGCGTTAGTGGGCACGCAAGGGCAGTGAGAAGGGTGGACCAGTTATCGCCGGTGGCAGAACACGGTGCTGCCACTGGACACACTTTCGTCCTCCAGAACGCCGAAATCCTAGGTTGAGGTATTTACCAGGCAGCCATGAAAACGCTCGAAACCTGGTACACTGTTCCAACTTCCATCAACCGATGCACGATTTTTCTGGCAGCTTATCGGGCCCTCTGAGTAGGACTCAATCATCGAAGTCGAGGGCAGGAAGTCAGGAACACGGACTCAAGTGAACACAATTCACGCTTAAACACCGGTGACGGAGGTCGCCAGCCCGATAAGAAAGCGGACATCGGCAACGGCTCAGCAACCACCGAGGGGACGTACACGGGCGGACGCAAACGGAGCACGAATACGAGATATGCGGGACACGCACAAAAATGCGGAAAATGCAGACGAGGTCAGTGACCTCAGAGACGCCGTCGATGTATGGCAGTGCACGCCAGACTTTTGGCTGTTCTGTCACCCGATTATAGCCTGGTTTAGACTGCCTGCTGCGCTCGATGAAATTACGGGGGTATCCGTTGGCCATGAAAAGGCGCTGAAGATTGCGGAGTCCTGTCCTTCTGTCATCCGGTTCGCTGCGGTGTGTTTCTGCTCTACTGTAGAAGGTTCGCACACAGCTGCGTTTGTAACATAACGGGTGTTTACTGTGATAGCTTACGATTTGGCGTGTGTTGGTAGCCTTCCTGTACACCGTCGTTTTTATGTGCCCGTTGGGTTTTTGATGGACAAGAACGCCCAGAACGGCAGCTGGTTGTTGTTTTCCGCCTCCATCGTGAATCGGATGTCCGGTAAAACGGAATGCAGGACACCGTGAAATTCCTCGATAATTTCTCGCTTGATGATGACGAAGGTGTCGTCGACGTACCGAGTCCAAAACTTTGGCCTGTGAGTTGTGAAAACCAGGCTCTCTAGTATTTGCAGAACTGCCTCAGCGATGAAGCCGGAGAGAGGCAATCCCATCGGCGTCCCCTTAATCTGTTCCTACATGGTCCCCTCGAAGGTGAAGTACGTCTTCAGGAAGAATTTTAAGAATTGGACTAGATGTCTCCGCTTCGCTGACTTGTCCGTCTCGTTATACTGCCTCTCGAGCAATTCGCTGACCGTTTCGGTGGCCAGGTCCCGCGGGATTGAAGTGAAGAGGCAGGTGACGTCAAATGACGCCATGACCTCGTCTGCAGTGAGTCGCGTTCCCCTGAGCCGTTCCAGAAACTGAGTAGCTGAACAGACCGTTGTGATTGCGCCTGAGGTGAGAAGCCTCAGGTATCGGAACATCCATTTAGCCAGATTGAATGTTGGCGCGCCGCGAAGTGACACGATTGGTCGGAGGGGGACATCGACCTTGTGAACTTTGGGTAGTCCGTAGAACCCTGGTGCGGCTGCATCTGTTGGTTTAACGGCCAGTAGTACCGACTTGTACTACTGACTTGTAGTACCCCTTGTCTTTGTCGGTAATAGCATTCTGCCTATATCATGCGCAGCTGTGCGGCTGCTGGTTGGGCTCGAGAGAGAGAGAGAGAGTCCATAAGGCACAACGGAACGAGTGAGTTCCGTAAGAACGATCGGTGAGCGCCCCCTACCATAGTACCGACTTGCTTATTACTTTGTTCGCTTGCATTTCAGGGAGCGTTTTGTCCAACTGTGTCAGCAGCTTCCTCATCGGCTCATCATCACATCAGAGGTAGGCCTGCCGATCATCCAGCAGGTTGTTAGCCTTCTGAATGTAGTTGGTCTTGTCCAAGACAACTGTAGAACGCCCTTTGTCTGCTGACAGTACCACAATGCTCGTGTCGGCCCTCAGTTTCTCGAGGGCATTCTGTTCCGCTCTGGTGATATTTGCGCGTGGTTTGTGCGCCATCACCGAGGCGGTTACCTGTTGCCGAACGAGGTGTTTTGTTTCGTCGGACTCCTCGGTTTGTTTGAGAATCGATTCCACTGTTGCCACGAGGTTGACCGGACGGGCGTCTGTGGTATTGAAGCAGGCCTCGTAACTCAGCACTTTTAGTTGCTCAGGTGTCAGCTCTTTCGAGGATAGATTGTGGACTAGGACGTCGCTCTCCTCCTGAAACGAGCGGCTAATATTTCGAAGCTTATCTGCCAGCTCGATATCTCGTTTTGCTCGTAGTTCCCTGGCCCGTTTATCAATCGCCTGTTGCAACAGCATAGTTCCGTCTTCGCCGAGGAGTTCAGTGCATTTAGTGACCGCTTGGCCCAGAACCCCTTTATAGTTCCGCAGTCGAAGAGGGCAGTCCTGAAGGAGCGCCTATATATTTATATATATGGCGAAAGTGTCGGCTTCATATGTTGAGGTAAAATGAGATCTTTAGAGATGATCTCCTCGTCTTCTCCACTTATTCAAAGACACCAGGTCGTGCTAGTATTCTTCAGACAAAGTACGTCAAATTCAGTTGGGAAACCTCAAGATGTGAAAACCCAGGTTTTATTTTAAAATATACACATTAGAAAGCTTGAAAAGTTCAAATATTCCTTCAAGTATAAAACTGGGGACCGAAATGGAAGACAGTCCGATCTCCGAATATGCATCAGGGACTACAAGAGATTCATAACTGATAGAGACTTATGCGTAGGAAGAATCGCATGTTATTTATTAATATCAACTTTTCTGGTGATCATTTCGTGGATTGTAGATTGATTGCATAGTAAACCTGTTTGTGCAATCAGCGTACTACGTCAACATTCATTTATCTCAAACTTTGCAAAAGGTCAGACGAACAACTTACTCCAAATTTTAAAAAATCAAAGGCCCTCAGTTGGGGGTCTTGTGGCTTAGGTGACTATATTGTTAACTGTACTCAATCCTTTCCATTGCGGTGGTGGGCCGCTAAGTCTTACCCAGTTGGATATTCAGTTACGTTGGATTGTAGTTTAGCCCATTGATTGTTGAGCGGCTCGTTCTGATGAAATCTGTCTGATGGGGGACGGGGAATCGATGAGCATTGTTATTTTCCGTGAGTGCAACTGACCGCAATCATTTACGGCGAAAAACTTCCCCTGAGCTCAACTGCAGATCACAGTTTATGAAATATGTGAGAAATATGATGCTAGGATTATAAAACGACTAGTATTGACTAGGAAAACTGGAGGGTGTATGATATGTAAAAAGGGCAAATCAAACACCATTACGGCTAACAACGGAACAGCCTTCTATGCATGTTGGCTCTGAACCACATGCTACGCTAGGACGAGAGGCGAGATGTACTGGCGTTGTTTTAACTAAAGGGGTGGAAGATGTGTTGATCTGAGTGAACGACTGTCGAGGTAGCTATGGGAGAACACCGCTCTTTCTAAAGTTCTAGACGCTTTCCAATCTCTGTCCGTCTAACTAAAAAGAAACAAATGTCTGGAAAGGAGGTTATTCTGGCACGAGAAAATATCTTAGAATATAAGGGCAGTTTAAATGAACGGAACTACTACAGGCAGACTTTCAATCCGACAAAAGGAATAATCTGCGTTTCGGCATTCCTCGGAAGAAAACTATTAGAATAATCGTCAAAAGTGAATTAAACCGGAACTTGAGGCCTCTTCTAAAAAGAAGAAGACAGAATTCGAATAATTGTTGTAACCTGAAAGTAAGAAACGGCTAAAGAACGCATGCGTCAAATTATAATCAACAAACGAGGACTAGAGACATTTGCTGGGAGAGTAGTATTCCAATTCTGGCGATTCAGGCGCTGATTTCGATTTACTATGTCAAACATCGGAATTGATTATTGTTGTGCATACAATGAAATCCATGCACAATTCATTGCACTGTCAAATAATGGCTAACTGAAATCGAAGATGGCAATATAAGAACACAAATACACAGTCACAGTAAACGTCTTTAATGACCTTGATACGTTACCTGGGTATCAACTGTTCGTTACAAATTTGCTGAGTACTGCACAAAATCTAAGGTAAAGATAGAAGGAGGCATCCCCGAGGATCACAAGTTATTACAGAAGCATATGGCGAATACAAAAATCTAGCTGTGCAACTCACGCGCTCGGGTCCCCCTTGGAACCATTTTTGCTTCGGAATAAGACCAGATTATGCAGGCTCTATCAGTTCTTTCAGTCCATCTTTGATCATGTATCTATTTCTTCTACCTCGTTCACATAAGGAAAGTCAACTTATTGTCATAAAGGAGAAAACTGTGCATATCGAGCAGACCTAATACAAAAGAGACTGTCATATCATACGGACTGGACTGAGTCCATGCAGCCTCACTTAGAGAACACGATAATTAGTTGTGCCGACTGGAATTAGTAATGCGCGAGAAAATTTCCTGAGAATAGACTTATCCATTCAAGCTGAGAGGCACACTACAGGCACTGCACTATATCACAACCCGTAGTCACCATTATAATTTAAATCTTTCACGTTTTGCGATGATCTAGTTAGAAGAACTGCATCTCGAAAATTAATTTGGTTTGGGATTTCCACTGTATATCGATAATTTTAAAGGATGCTCCGAAAATGGTCTTTTCGAAGTCCTTTAATTAATTTGCCCTGAATTTCAAAAAATCTGAACAGTACAAGAACTTTCATACCTCACAGAGGTTCGATGGCCAAATCCCTTTTGTCTCCCATCAACAACGGAATTCCGCAAACCGGGGTGCCCGATGAAGAAAAAGATCACATTATTTTTTATCTGAGAGCACCCTAACCAGTAATCTCTCCAGGCACTTCTTTTACTCCTTTTTCTGGGATTTCATTACTACGTTAGAAGATGGACACTTATCCATGATATTGCGCTACAAAGCTCTAAAAATGCTTCGAAAGTTCCACGGGCACGGTTAACTGCAAACTCCTGTCCCATCTAGGCGGTCAGGAGTCAGATCTCCTGTGTCAAATGCTTATTTGCACTGACACCCTTTTGACTCCTTTCTCACATTCAGATGCATCCGCCAGTGTTGCGGCTGAAGTTGATCTAGAGCAATGACGCGACGACTTGACTCAGTCATCGGCTTTCTGATCCAAAAGAGTCTCACTACCGAGCCCCCCCCCGCTTCCCCCTTCCCCCGGTAAGGTCGAGAACCACTGTTGGCAGAAGTAACGTTTTCATTATCGCAAATTTCTACCATACGGCTTAGGATCTCCAATTTAGTAAAATCCACACGGAATCCACATGATGGATAAGAGCCTGTAGTGAGGCACACATGCGCCCAGTTTGTGACACCGGGAACAGGGTGACTTGGGTTGCTCCCAGTCACTTAATCTTCTCTGTAAATGCAGTAGTGGAGCAACTTAGCTCATATGACCGTGTCAGAACAACGATGGTCTTTTTCGGAAACGATGATGCTCCCCAAAATTTTACATACAATGGCATTTTCTCCGCAATTCGAAATATACTTTCAGTAGAATCCAGAAAGTCGCGGTGATGTTTACTCGTTTCTTGAAGATCGATAGCGTGTATTCAGAAACCTCGTTTATGGTCACACTATGTTTGGAATTTGTATTTAAGTTCGGTATTTCACCGCCTGATTTATATTCTTCATATGATCGGTCTTTAAGATTCGACTTTGCCCCGACTGCCTGTCGATCACTAACCCAAAGGGACGAATCTTTCTTCTACATTATGCGGCTGCATACAGCCCTGCTATCACATAGCTCTTTCCTTGGAGCAGGGCCAAATAGCAACGGATGGAGTCATGGCCCAGTCCGAGGGGCCTTTCATTGTCTACCAGTTAACGAGGCTATACATTCTCACAGTAGCTTTAATATACACAATTTCCTTGTGCAGACTGCGCAGTAGAAACAATTCTACAATTCAGGACGAGGCCACCTAATGAAAGCCCAGCAGTTGGCCTAGTCCAATCCTGTCCAGTAAGAAAAAGAGTTATTTATGCGATTGCTTCCACAGGGTGGTTCAGGTAAGGGAGGTAGCCACGCAATCTCTGCCGAAAAAATGCAGTTTTAAAAATTATCTGTGCTAAAAATCAAAGGCGGGCAGCTTCCTGGACTGGGCGATGGCCCGTCCTCATGACGGTGCCGTCTACCAGCGAGAAGCATACGCTATACGGACATCGTCTTTTACTTTTGTCCCTTGCTCTAAAATTAGAATTAAAGTGTAAGCTCGTGTATTTTATGTTTGTCGCCGTGCTATAGAGCATTCCCAGTTCCTATACAAACGTAATTAATGGAGACGATATCCTCCTTAAGTCAGGTATTTATATAAGTTTTTCGTTAGGGGTTCTAGAAAGTTTTGTTTCTTCTCACGGTTGTGCTTCTGTTTGCTTGTCCCCTTCATGCTTCATTTTCATCTTGATATTCCCCTGCAGCATGCTCGCTCTTCAGTGTCAACTCCACCGCGCTATTGTTGCCCCTGAGGTCTACCCTGCCCTCACGTCGCAGCAGACACAAGAGCCGTGTAACTATTTCGTATCAGAAGTGTCAAACAGACTAGAAGTCATGGCATCTTCTGTCTTGAACGAATTAGAAGGAAACTAGATGTCTTCTCATCTTATTCATCCAAATTAATAGGAAGTAGTCCAAGCACGCTTATTTGAAGACGGGAAAACGCATCTTTGTTACCTTGCTCGCCAATATGTGCAAATACTCATTTGGCTTTAAAAGAATACATTTTGTCGTCACACTGAAGCTGCCATCAATCAGGACAAGTAATCGATAGATCGAATTTATTTTACGGGAGTAAGCCGAAAAGTCTTCATGAGTAAATTAAAGGACGGAATGGCAGCTGGGTTAGCAAAGCCCAACCAAAGTAAATTTTTCCTGTCTTGCATTGGCGTCTTGTTATCACCCGAATCAAGACGCCTAGTTGCCCAATTACTCTCGTGGGTGTACGAGGAGGTGTCCATAAAACGAGGATTATTTGCATAAGCTTTTATTGAAGATTACATTTTAAGAATAATTCATCTCGAAAATACTGCTCGTTAAATTATATGTACTTGCTTCAACGGATTGTCCGTCGTTTATATCAGTTTTATATTATCCTGAACTAACTCAGTTAAGTGACTCCAGAAAATTAAAATTAACCTCTTATGCGTTCTGAAAACGATTTCCCTTTAACTC
>CACRXP010000542.1:263912-278726 GCA_902702965.1 Spirometra erinaceieuropaei
CGCTGCGTGGGCAGTCGCGTTGTCATGATCAAGCAGCCTGTCCCCGATTACTACAGTCTTCTATTTCCCTCATAATCGATCGTTTAAACACTTGCAGACACATGTGTTTGCTCACTGTGGTGCCATTGTGGACAAATTCAGCGTAAACGGCTTTCTTATAACCGAAAAATCAAATCAACGTGGACATGAAACAGAATTCGGTTTTGGCGATCTGTTCCTTAAAGTTTGTTATCGAAAAATCTTCCAGGGCGTTTGAAGGGAGTCTAACAGAATAATTTCCTGTTTGCTGAGATGGTTTCTCACGAACAGTATTTGGGAAAGTGGACAGAAACAGCGCCTAAAGAGGGCAGAACTGCTAATCTAATTGCTTACAGAAAAATATTTTTGTTTTTTCATGCCTCTTCGTAAATGGGGCCCTACTCACTGTCGAAGTTTAGTCAAAGCTAATGCTATCTTATTGCTGGGATGACTGAATAATCATAGCCCTTACTTTAAGTTGAACTCTGGAAACTTCGGACGATTGATCGTCATCGGCGCGTAAACTGATTTCACGCGGTTGTGTGTAGTTTTGTGATGGGTGGGGGTGCTGAGGCAATCGACGAGAGGACGCCGGAACTGAAGGTGGAATCGCCTGAGGATTTTGTCGACATCCTTGGCAATGGCTTGGTGACTAAGAAGGCGAGTGGTGATCTGTTTTTAATATGAATTTTTCGGTCGAGGCGGGGTAGAAATATTAATTTCCGGTTATTATTGAAAAATTCGCCAATACTTAACACGTTTCCCTGTCTTTTTCGTCGCTATTTCACTGTAGGCGGCTATTTTCGCCCCTTTCGGTGACGCACCTGCGATTCCGGCCGAATCCATTGAATTTTTTTACAACTATTGCAATAGCTATTTTCCCCTGACCTAGGTCGGAGGAGCGTGTAAAAGTCGCAATATCTGTCGAATATCCATCCTACTCTGGGAAGGTGATCTATCAGTCCTTGTCCGCGTCCTTTCAAGTCAGGTCAGGCAGCGCCTCGTTCTCTTGAAGCATAGCGCACAAGTGGTTGCAAGGAGTTTCCATCCTTCTCCTGTCGTTTTGAAGATGAAAAATGGGATTCTAACTCTTCGCGAATCAGCTTTCTGTTTAGCTTCTTGCACATATGTCTACTTGTGACTACCTGGAGTGGCGAAAACAGCTACAGACGCACGTAACATTCGTTCCGAAATGCTAAGTGGGAAGTCTGTTTTTTTTCAGCTTACCCAATGACAGATGGCGGTGTGCCGGCAGCAAACGTCACCGTCACCAAGGTTCGCATTACCGGATTTGTCTGCAGCACCCTCGCATTATATAGCTTTCTTTTACGGCGTATAACTAGGATACGTACCGCTTGTCGCACTCTATGAACTTCGGCCGGGTTTTTTAAAAATGCTGCCGCGAAGAACGTCAATATTTTCGGCCTCCAAATTGACTAAAGCGAGCATGCACGTGGTCGTGCTAGGTGCAATTTCAGTTCTGTGCGACCGCTGAGGCATGTCGGCTTTCCGATCTGGACCACGTCGAAAATGTCGCCGTATTGGCCTGAACCCCTGTTGACTTTTATGGTGTTCTCTATGGAGTGGATGAGATCGTCTAGTCCACTTGTCTATTTGTAATTGCTGTCAAAATCAAAGTATTCCCTAACGGCATCTCTGAATATAAGAAAGTAGCTCCGTGGTTGACGCGTGCTTATAGGGACAGGGGTTCCCAGTACTTCAGCCCTCAGTGGCTACCAGTCAGAAAACCTAGATTTTTTCATAAGCTCTTCGTGGAGTCCATAACTTCATCGCAAAATTAGTCACCACAGATACCCGCGTTTACTTGACGCCTATCTGACCAGTCCTCTTCTGTTGCAAATGTTGGTGTTGATGATGAACGGGTGGAAATCAAACCTTCCCAATTGCCCTTGTCCGAGAGCAGTCTTCCCTAGTATATATATCCAGCACCACTCAACAAAGCCTGCGTTGGTAGTTTGGGACTATTTTAAAGTTGGCTGGATCGGACATATGCACATACGCAGAAGGTGCAGACACCTTCATTGTCGGCTGCTGTCGTTACACTCTTTCACTCGTTAAATTTCCGAAATTAAGGCAATACCGGCCACTTGACAGCAGGTACGACATGAGAAATTGGACACCCTGTATGCGGACATACATAAAGCACCTTTATTCTCATTGTCTCCATAACCGATCATTTTGTCTTATAAACACATCTCAACCGTTCATACGCATAAATGCGAAAAGTTGCGACCTTACTACACTTTCATCAAGCTCATTAAGCAGGCGTATTACTTGCAAAACCTCTTCTGTATTTACGATATGCCCTTATAAAAAACATCCATCTACAACAGCATCCTTATATGCCGCATCCATGTCGCATGCGACATAATCATATAGGATCGCCAGTTATCGGATTTGCAGTTTTAGTGAAAACTTCAACCGTGCTGCAGTTTGCACCATGCCTGAACTGATCTTTTTGCCACAATGAACGTGGTATATTGTTAGCACACGCCTAGTGAACTGATGGTCGAAATACGCACAAGCTGAATCACGTCAACTTGTAAACCATGAATTTGCTACATTACCATCGAAATTTAATTGGATGCCTGTCGATATTCTTTTTTAAGGTTCTGAAAAGGGGACTTGGCCGCGACAGTCGTCCTAATCACGGTGACTCTGTTGTCATCAGCTATGAGGGCTGGCTCGAGGATGGCACTGTAGTAGACACGGAAAGCCATTTAAGCACTGTTCTTGGCGAGGGGGACTGTATTCATGGTAAGTTAGTCAGCAAAAATCTTATGCTGTCAGCTTTGCGCCTCGCGCTTCCTTTAGCTGAATTAAAGGAGGAGTTCGAACTGAAGACAGATTCTCGTTTCGCTTACGGCGATTTAGGCCGGTGAGTTTTGTTGCATTTCTTGTGACTGAACTGCGTGCCTGCTTAGCAGCTTTTGTATTATTCCATTTTAGAGTTAACACATCATACCTTCATCTGAGTCATATACCTCATTATGTAGTTTGATGACAGTCTTTTGACACGTTTTGTTCAAACTGACAACCGCCAAGAACCTAGTCTTCTTTGCTTCACAGTGACTTTACCGGCGATGTTTCGATAAGAGTGGCCTGTATTTTTGCACACGATCTGCAGACAACTTTCACGAAGTTTATTATGACTGCTTACGTAATTTTTACACGCAAATGAATTATTTGTATGTTAAAAACAGGCAAGTATGCCAGTTGCATTTTTAAGGCAGGTTTGCTACTTTTAACATATGCGGCTAAACTTATGGAATCACCCAGATCGTTGCACATGTCTGCAGATAGACAACATTACTTGAACAGTGTCCTAATACTTAGTGGCATGGATCATGCACTAAGTTATTTCGTACGTGGTAGCATGCTTCTTTTTGGTAAATTATTTTTGCAATCGCCTATTGACTGTTGTGTTTTTTTTCATTGATTTCCAATGCGAATTTAGAGTGAGTAGTATGTCATGGTAGAAGGGGCATAAGAATTGCATTTGCTCATAAACTTTATTACAGGATCTCTTTAAATCTATTACTTGATATAATTAACAGTTTCAGATTTAAAACAGTTCTTATCTAAATTTCTGGGGATTATGATTGCTTGCGTAGTCTAGTACTCATGGTCTTGTTAGAACTTGTCGCAACGTACGCGGCGTGACCCATGTCTCTTGCGATATTTCATGAGTACCAAGAGGTCTCGTCACAGAAAGAAAGAGTTGTCCTGCAGAAAATGCGCAGACCGCGTATTTCTTGAACAGCAGTTAGGGGATACACTTCAGAAGATGAAGACGCGATCACTGGGACAAGAAGTTTATTTGCCTGACGTTTCGGATTCTCACTCGAATCCATCATCAGAGACATTCGCAGATAGAGGGGATACACTGTTGATTTCCGTACCGCTACGCCGTGGTTTTTTTCTTGCGCATAAAGATGACAGAGTGGAGAAAATTTTAGCTGTGGTCTTTAAGAAGGCCAGCCGCTCCTTAACGGAAAATGTTAGACGAGAACAGTGAACCGAGGCAGTCATTTGCGTCCTGCCCAGCCGAGCTAAACAACCTCCAAGCGCATCTTTTCCTCCCGCAATTTGGATTGTAGACGCACTTGTAGACCGTTTCCAACCATATTAATTTGACGCATAACTTGCTAAATGAAGTAGGATTATCTCGTTAGAGAAGAATTTGCTATTGGTTTTATTCAGGACGGCTCCAGAAATAGTTAAGGTTTCTCATGCTGTTCTCCAACCGCGGGGAGTTTGACGTGCTCTTACTTTGGCTAGTTTGTAACCACTGGGCTTCCATAGACTGGAAGAAGCTGATATGTAGTGGCAAATTATACGTTGAGTGCGACATAGAGCGCGCCGACGTTACGCCTACCCTACAACAGTGATCTGGGTTGCCTTTATGGGACCACTAGGAAGTTATCAGTTACATGCCATGAATGCTGATTACTTAGTGAATGTGACATGAAATTACCTAATTTCCATGCAAACGTAAGCTTTTGATTTTTCTGCCTCTTCAAAAAGACCACCAGAAATCCCCAGCAAGGCCAAACTCACATATCGTGTTGTGCTGGAACAGTGCGGAGATCCTCCATGCTATGAAAAAATGTCAAGAGATCGTCGTTTCCAAATAGCAGATAGAAAACGCGAAAAGGGGAATTACTACTTTTCGTGAGTCCTTGTACATATCCAACTTAATTTCTTTTCGTATTCTCCACTGCCGTTCCACACCCAACTTTCGAATTTCACGCCTTTATTCGGGCGTGCGCACTTTTGATGTTCCAGTAACTCCTTTAACGCAAATGTTGATCAGACTCCTTGAGCCTTCAGCCACTAACTCCTAAGGAAAAGTTAGTGTGCGGTCCTTGACCTCTTTCAGATTTACAAAATTTCTAGTTTTGAGGTTTAGTAGAGGGCAAGTGGATGACTGATCATCCGTGATAATCCTCTGCCGTTTGTGTACTTAGCAGGGACCATATTTACTGGCCATCATCTCTTCCGCATTGGCGACTTTGCACTTTTAGCCCTTCTATAGTCCGTCTTTCCCGGTATTGGGTCAGTTAGTCTTTGTCTACTTCTCTCAAAGGTGCCTTCACTTAGCCCTTGATTATTATTTCTCCTTGCTTATGCAGCCGGCAAGAATATCAGTTCGCGCTGACGACTTATGTAAAGGCTGTCGAAATACTTACCATCCGTTCGGACTCTGATGAAATTCTGTCTGAATCCGAGAACGATGCTCCTCCGCGGTCTCTTACTGAATTCCTGGATCTGGAGATAAAGTTGAGAAATAATGTTGCTGCCTCACAGCTGAAGGTATATCTTACATGCTGTTCATTTAACCTGTCTAGCTGTCTACAGTGTGGTTCCTAAAACTATGGCCAACTCCAAGCATGCTTTGGGAAAATTGATAGTTCACGCGTCCTAAGCTATATGCAGCTGGACATTAGGCAACTCGCTGGTATCGGGCCATTCGGCACACTGTCTTACAAAATAAGAGCTGGTGAGACTAAAGGAACTGAAATGTCGGTCTTAGCCAGTTATGTCTTATCCTTTGCGCTAAACCGATGTTTGAAGGGCTATGAAAAGACGATTAATACCTCACTTTCAAAAAATAAGATGGTTTTGTGACACAGTGGTCAAATGCATTTTTATTACTCAGAACCTAATTGCGCTCGCACGTCGACCTGAGGGCCATTAACTGAAGATTCTGGATTCCACGCCGGAGAAGTTTTGTATCTCCGAGGACTAATCTTTTTCTGCTTGCAATATTTAAGTTTTTCTAAATTCCTACTTGTGGGGACCTGCCTATAGAGTGATATGATTTCGAGCCCCCAAACACTGTCATCTATCCGAACTTGGCCGACTACCCTTAGTAATACTCCCTTTACCATGCAATTATGTATTCACTTTCCGTAGCTTCTCCCAGTGAGGCTTTAATTTATTTCTCTCCCAACTTTTTGCTTTAGCTCGAAGCCTATCAATCAGCCTCAAAGACTTGTGACGCAGTCCTTCAACTAGACCCGACCAATTCAAAGGCGCTTTTTCGGAAGGCAAAGGTTATTTCAACTGCAGATTTTTTGTTTTTAACCAGAAATATTGACCTTCGTAGTACTGACTGGGTCTGCTTTTCTGTGCTGTTAGTAACTATCTGTAGAATGCGACAACCTGATAATGGTTCGGCCGTCTCGAAGGACGTGGCCCATCACTGCCCCTCGAGGTAGACCCAGTAGTGATTTGTACGTGGATTTGCTTATAGTGAGACAGACCTGCTACGTATGTACTTAATTCTCCTCACCCACAGTTTTCTGCTGTCAAAGCAAATGTAGGACGACTGGGACTGGCCGTGGCTGCAGTGGCTGACAACTAAACAGCCCATCTAGGTGTACTACACACGACCTGGTTCCCAACATGTCCCCGTCCACATTTGGGGCAGGGATTTCGGATTTGGGAACCACCGCGATCTGTCCTCGTTCCAAAGGAGGACTGAGTTACCCCGTCAGCTGATAATCCCCCAAGTCACGGCTGTTTGCGCGTCTGATTCATTATAGTAAGAAATGCACTAATTTTCCATGAAGACGACTTCCCCATTATTGGCCTCACTAACCCTTTTTATGATACTACCGAACTGTCCGAGTCAAGCCAAATGGAAATGAGAGTGGGCACAATGGCAGACGTGCCATACGTATATACTGCAGTTGTTACAGGCATTCTCAGACTCGGCGCAGCCCGATGAACGCGTACATTTAACCAGTGGAGCCTCCGTTTTGTTCCAACGAATATAAAGCAGGGCCCGTTTTTGGGGAGTTTACATGGCAGAAGCCAGAAAACACACGGACTGGGCCTCCATTTCGTATAGGTACGTGGGCTAGATTTTATGTGAACAGACATTTGTTCTCCTCACTGAACAAGCAGCTGTCCGGTCCTGCGGGAACTGGCAGCCCTCTGACTACTACATTTTATTCGCACGGAAAGGCCAGATTACCGAGAGCGCTTCGCCACAACAACCTGCTTAGCAATTTCATTTCCCATATGGTAGGCTCTCGCTGGACTTGGAGACTTCGCCGAAGCCATCGCTCTCTTTGAAAAGGTTCTGGAACTCACTCCCTCCTCTACTCAAGCGAAGTTTGAGTTAGCTAAGGTGCGGAATGCATGGAAAAAGATGCGTGAACGCCAGCGGCGTGCCTTTGGACGGAGCTTCAAGACCACGATTTCAAAAGCAAAGCCTACTCGGACCAAACTAGACCGTATAAAAGAGCTGGTGAGCCCTTGTTTGGTTTTTTCTCTGCATGTTTTCAGTGGATATTTGAATTTTAGCTGTGGGGCACACCGTGGACAGTCGAAGTCGACGGTCGAACTGTCGTACGCTGACAAAGACCATCCCTAGATGAGGGGAATTGGCCATTGGCCTTTAGTCAAGTAATCAATCCAGATGTTATGCGCCAGGAGTTTCACGCAACATTTGCTATCTTCCAGGTGCATATTTATCAAAGCTTTGACTTATAAACGTGACTGAGCAATGCTCTTTAGTACTTTCGACTATGTCGAGCTCCCTGATAACCAAGGCCGCATCGATGATAAAAGCTAGAAATTTGGAGCACTTGAGCGCTTTGGCGAACTGACAGACGTTCGAGACATTGCAAATTTGGGACAGAACCCATTCTTGAATCGGACAGTTTATTCCAAACTATCTGTTTAACTACTAACATGTGACCAGACAGGTCGTAGCGGCTGAAATTTGTTGCTTACAGCCGTCTTTCGCACCACCTCTTACATAACTTTTTTTCGCTACAAGTGCCACCGTTACCGTTTCGCCCTATCAGCCCTCTTGGTGGCTGGAATCTCCGTAGCCATCGGAGCTGCCGTGACGCGGTATCAAGAGTAAAACCCAATCCTACAACAACATTCGCCTACTCGCCAACTGCTCCGACCTCTCCCCGTCCCGTTCAGTGCCAGCCCAGCTACCCCGCTCTGACACCTCCGAAAGCCTGAAAACTTGTCTGTGATACTCGCTCGGTTGAAACTTTCAGCTGCCGCTGCTGTTCTTTGTACATTGAGCGTTGCTCTGTTTTCTTGCCCTTTATGGTGGGGCACTGCAGGTTTTGTCTCCTGAGCTTTGCAGTTCACCGTTCCATTGCTCCTAAACCAAGTCTATCTTTCTAGCATTCATCTGCCCTTCCGCCTTATCTTTGCTACTGGGTGTCCCTTCTCGTGAATTTGACCAAAACCCGTACAGGAACCTGTTCATGCAGCTGCCAGTAAGACTTAGAGCGGACTACTTTTGTTCCCCTCTCCCGTACTAAGTACCTTCGCCGCTTTTTCCAAATTGATTGCTGATCGTTTTCGGCCCTTGAGTGTCTGTGCAACGCTTGCTTTTCAATTCGAAGCAAGTGTACGCGACTACGAGTACAAAGTACAAGCTGACTTTTTGACACAATGCTTGAGATTGGTAAAGGCGGCAAATTGAGCTCATAACCAACTATGTATCGCCCGGTTTGCTTTATGAACGTGGAAGTAGGTCTACTTTTGTCTCGTTACCCTCACTCTCTCTCACAAGCGGATGAAGCCGCACTTCTCAACACTATTTGGTAATTTGGGCTACCCGACTTGCTTCCAGGCTTTGGTTTGCCTACATTTGTCGGTGATGATAATCTCAGTTTTCAAAGACGTCTTGATCGCGAATTAGACCGTAAGAGGGCAAGACTGCACGGATTCGCCCTCTCTTACCAGTTCTTGTGTGTCTGGTCAGGACTGGATCGAGACTTTCAGCGCTGAGATTAATGCAGTGGTTGGCTTACCATGACCTGCGCATGCCACAATGGCTCGCTGGTCCGCATTCCCCATCGAACTAGATCTGGTATGCTAGGTCAGTCATGTCTGAAAACAAAAAGCCAGTAGGGTGTTTGGAGCGAATTGACTACCTTCCCCAAGTTAAAGCAGGTCCTGAGTTTTGATCGATACGGACGTTAAAGCCTTGCTGAACCGCAGAAGAGAGCCTGGTTTTGGGGTGGGCCAATGGGAAATATTGCATCCACGAGCGAATAGGCCTTCGAATCGACCGCCATCACCCCATGGTCTTTCTCCCTAGACATTAAACTTTCAGCAACTGCCTGGGAATTTCACTCTACAGACCTATTGGGAGGATTGACTATAATCCATCGAATGGCCTACACGATCGCTTCCAGCACTTTGCTTTGATTCCGCTTTTGGACGAGGTGGGACGTTCTCACAATGAGGAAATCTGAAAGGTAGTTAAATTCGTTTACAGGCATTTAGGTAGAATTGCACGAGGAGCCAGTACAGACGCCTCGGCGATTTCCGGGTTGAGTTCCTTGAATCTCCGCCAACGTGATTTTGCGCGATTGATTAATGACGAAATTAATCTCAGTGAATAGTTATATTTAGGTCGCTCGGTGTCGAAGGGTTGTTTATCAACGGGCCAGGGAGAGAACAGACCCCCACACGAGAAACGTCCTTGCTGCCATGGCGCGTTGGGCCTTATCGCTGGCTCTGTTGCGGAATTACGTTTCGTCCAACACTGACTTAAGAGTTCCAGACACGATGCGCTTATACGCCCTTTTTTAAACCCTTCTAAACGTCGTCGAACATGGGTCAATTCCTCCTCACCTTTACTTCCCTAGTACGCCCTTGATATCCTATAGGGTCTTCAGCATCACATTGTGGTCGACTGAGTTAATCAGTCAAATGCTCGACGTCAGTAATGATGACGCGCACCCAAGTGACACTTTGAGACCTGACTGGTGACAAGCTTCTTAGCCCTATGCCCTGCAACGCCAGCTGCAAAGCGCCGGAATCGCGTTGCCACTTGGGTGCTTGTGTCGTGGTTGGCTCTGACTACCATGGGGACGTAACCACTGCCACATTAGGGAGTAAAGCTTATTTAAAAACGTTCAAATAAATGAGTAGACAAAATTTGCGGCGGTCAACGAGCATGAAACTTATATAAGGGACTGAGGAAGGATGTCACGTAGTTTACAAACTCATCAAAACCTTAACCCCTTGGAATACTTGATTTCGGCAACGTAGGGGTGCATTGGCTGCTTTTTGGTCGGGGGGTCGGTTGTAATCATTCCAATGTTGCAGGCCGCAACTAATTTCGGCTGTCGATCACTCTGGGAGGATTTGCTCTGGATGCGTTCGCCATTAGCGGCGTGACCATCGTTATTTACCTCCACCATTTGACGAAACTTCTCTGTACTGGCGAATGCGGCTCCTTTGCCATCTATGTGAGCTGTCAAGTAGGTGTAGAACTGTGATTCCCAGTCTTGAGTAGAGTCCCGTTCGTGGTGCACCAGGGAATTTTGTTGGAAATCGGACATCAGAGGAGCCTCCGACGTGTTGGACTCCTGAACACTATCCAAGGTCACCTGAGGGGATAGGTCAGACGATGCACCTATTAGGGCAGCCACTTGTGCTAATTGGAGGCCTTGGTAAACACATTTTAGATATTTCAGTCGCAATACAGAAGTAAAAATACCGATGTTTATTTGCATTAGCTCTCCTTCCCCACAAATACCCAGACTCGTAGGATACTGACCAACCAAAACTAGCGAGAGATGATTACTTGCTCTCATACCAGAACGCCGATCGATCAACGTGACCACGAAGCCGGTTCTGGTATGGGATGGCTGTCGTCCTCATAGTTAAGCGAACTGGTTCCATATGACCAGTGTTCCTCAACCTGTACCTGAGGTCCAGCGCAGCATTCCGGTCATTCCAGTCATCATGTCGGTCAACGTTGACGTGTTAGTCATCAACGAAAGGACAGGCTATGGTCGTTCCCTCCAGCGAGGTTCGTCCCCAAGCTTTTATCTAATAGAGCTAATACAAATTAGAGAACTCGATTCGAAGAAATCGAAACTGAGAAATCCTCCAAAAGCTCTGTTACACTCATCAGACTACTCGGCCTCTTCATTCAAGACTTAAAATCTCAGCGCCTGCCTTCTTTGCGTCCATTAGAAAGCATGGACTTACAAAAAAACAGGTCCGAAAGTGGCGGGTCTGGATTACATTGCACTAATTATGACTTGCCTTCAGGGCAGCCGTAATTGGCTGAAAACCAGACTGCCATTGCTGCGCACTCGTAAACATCCGCGAGAAGCGCCATGTTGAAACAGGCGTCTGGAGTAGGGTCACTACAACCGTGCCTCGGCGAAGAGTGAAGTCATAACTAAGATGGTTGACCAGATTGTTGACTTTCGGTCTCGGGGCATAAGTGCAAATTGGGCAGATGGCTCTGCCATAAGGTGCCAAATGACCTTTTAAATCGTAAATGTGTCATGGGCATCACTAATCAAATCTGGTATATTTTGCGGAGTTCAGGCTGTTTGCGGCACGCGCAAACGAGATACTGAGCCGTCAGCCACCCGCGCCCCATCCCAGCATCAGAACGGCTCTGGCAACAGATTGATGTATGGGAGATGAGAGGGAGAGAGGTCGACTCTGGGGAGCACAGCCCCACGGCACTACAACGCTTTCCTCATTATGTTGAATCTGACACGGTTTGCAACCATCATGACGCACAAAAGTCGTGACTTGGAAGCCTGCCAACTGGCGGAATAACTCCGCCATCGTGGTCAGTTCCGTGTGCGTGTGCGTGCGTGTGGAGTGGTCGAGTGGAGGACTGAAGGTCAGGCTACGATGTCTCCTTCATGTGGCCTCATCAGATGGGACCCGAGCCGCCACTGTTTCTGTGAAAATATTGCTCATTGCGCGTTGACCGGGCCGTAAGTGGCACGGGCAGACGGATCGCTCAACCTTGTCAGTCACTGCCCTCGATCCCGCCCCTGACCGTACTGGCTCTGTCTTGCTATGGAACCCAGATGAGTAAGGGAGGAGACAGTGCAAGAGATGTTAGGCAGGTCTGCTATTACTATAAACTAATTCGTTTGCAGGTTATCCTCCTGAGTCCACCACCTTGTGGAGTAAATGGCGGACACCGTCATTCTCGATGGTCGAATTGACATTTCTTCAATTTAACTTTATGTTTAGATAGACATAGGGTAACAGAAATGTCCTAAATGCAGTTTCTCAAATTCGTTTCTCTTACCTTCCTAAAACTCTGGGCCAAGCAGTCCTGTCTGTCAACAACTGTTGTCTTTGGCCAAGCATACTGATCCTGCACTTCCGTTGCCGGTGGCATCTCCTGATACGCAGGGAACTGATTGTCGAACCTGTCTCCTTGAGCGTCATCCTCAAGGTTGGTCCGAGGGCTTTCGCCCATACTTCCACAATGACCTGCCATAAGCGTTTCCTGAGGTGGCATGGGAGGGTGGGAATCGCAGGACACTGATGATGTCCCTTGGACAGGCTGAGTTTTCGGCTGAATGAAAGTCTGGGACCACTGCAACTCAGTACACATCTGCTTCTGACCATCAAGGTATTTCATACCTGTGGCGGGAAAATTGTTACTTTGCGAGGACCGTGGCATCTCCATGAATTGATTTGGTGCAGCGACCCGACTGTGGTCGGTCGGGTTGTTACTCGTCCAGGATTTGCCAGACTGTTCATTGTCTAGGTCGCTTAGGCGACTCGAGTCAGCAGGTGCGTTGCCGGGCTCCAGGTAGTTGCACAGTTCTGTAACCATGGGCCGCGGACGGGCTCCCACACCGGAGGGTTGCCTAAGTCCGAGGACCTGCTCCTCAGCCGTCAGGACAGCCACAATGGTTGAGAGAATGGCCTGAAGCGTAGTACCAGCTTTTATGCATATTTAATTGCCTCGTCAACGCAGAGGAAAGAAAAAAAAGCTGGAACATACAAGAAATTAAGTTTTACGCTACTGGTTAGGGACCTGTGTACAAATGCGGTTCACTTCTGCAAGCTAAGTCGTACTACGAAAAAGGACGCCCCATGTTCACACTGAGCAGCACTGAATATTTTCAAAATAGGAAGTTCAAAGGCGTAAGCCTATTTCCCTCAAATACACTGACTGACACTGACTGACTGAAAAGTCAAGACGTGTAGAAAAAATGATGTAGAAAAAGATGGTGTCCGCACCTCGCCTTCAACGCCGTGACGAACGGGTTGAGAGGTCATCTACTTCTGCTTCTTACTCTTCTTGCTCCTTGTACTGTTGCTGCGACTGACTTATAAAGACTATTTCTGAACAAGCTTAGTGAGTTGCAATTTTCGCTAAATAAGATTTAGTGGTCCTTCATACCGCACTGTGTCGAATCATTAACAGTCGGGCCAACTAAAAGGGAACGACGATGATGAAACGAGAGACACCTGGTCAGATTTTTCATCGTATTAACGTCTTACTAGATGTACTATGCTTTCCACGAGCAAACAAACTCGTGAACTCGCAGACTAGTTTTAATGATGCCTGGTACGAAAGCAGACCGAAGGCCTGGAGTTAAAATGTGGGTGGAACTTTCGACTTCTTAGGCGGAATTGGGTAGTGATACTGCGAGCTCTGTAGTACAATCTTCACTAAAATTCTGCCTATGATAAAAGAATTAAACGAATGGGCGGTCTTAATTAAGATCCATCTCTAAAACTGCATCAAGCCCGAAGTGCTTGGGACAGAAAAAGGCAGATTTTGATCACTAGCAGTCTCCCAACCGGAATGAGGGAATAGCTGGCAACCCGAGGCCAACCATAGCAAACTGGAAGCAAATATTGGCAAGCTCAACACGTTCAACTGGAATCCATATCAAATGGCTATCTGCACGGTTTCAGAAAAGGATACATGTAACCGTAAAGAGCCCTACTTTTGTCCCACTCGCAATTCCGATCAAGAAACGGATAATTTACCTGAAGTTAAGTGATAGGACCGAAAGTCACGACAGCTCTCATCGGGAGTCAGAGGTCTCATTTGATGCAGCTGCGGACAAAACGGCTGGAGAAATGTCAGGAGTACTCCAACGGTGACAGTCTGATCATGCGTGGGTTATGGAATGGAGAAGAAATGACTTATAGGCCACACATGAGTCTTCGATCTCGTGGAGATCGAAATCCTCTCAAGGGGTGGAAACGTGTGAGCCGTCAGTAATTTATGGCATGGTTATCTGCCTCGAAAGCTATCAGTCGACATGGAAGCTTTTCCCGTCTTATCAAGCGCAGCGATCCCGCAAGTGAAGGTGGGGAGAAGCAATGCTGATGATTGCGGTCGCAAAACTATAGTAGCATCATGTCCGAGCACTATCAATAAGGGTTTTAGTTGGCGCCGACAGTGGAAGCCATTTTTTAAATCTAATCTACCCCCGTTACCGGCGCCCCAGTTACAGCTCAAAACGTCATTGAAACATTCAAGCCACCCTCCTTCTCCATCACATCATCCGAAAACTTTCCCCACGATACTCGCTAAAATGCCTCATCATCCGAGTGTCTATCCATCTTGATGTTAGATTTTGACGTCAACGGTGGCTTTCTTATACTCGCAGTTCGTGATAGTGAGCTTTATGGAACATTGCTGAAAATACTGCTTTCCTGACCTGCATAACGGGAATCAGAACCTTTTACAGAACCAACATTTGCGGATGCATACTGACCTCATCCTGTTGTGGGCTTTGTTTGCTTGGATTCCGCAGCCGCCTTAGTAGAAGGCAATTCCACTTCTGGCGAAGATCAACAACTAGTTTGGCTACTTCCAGTTCACATTCAAAAGTCAGTATCCCATTTGGACCATCCAAATATAGCGTTACCCTCTTTGCTCCTTCAATTTCTCGCTGAAGTGTCTGGTAACGAGAAGGCACTCTGGAGGGCCGCTGACCTTCTTTCTCAATGTTTTCCACAGCGTTGTCTTGAAGAGAG
>CACRXP010000542.1:281726-301879 GCA_902702965.1 Spirometra erinaceieuropaei
GCGCTAAATTCCTAGAAGACTACCTAACCTCGTGCCCTAACTCTAAAACCGGCAGGACGAAGAACAAATTTCGCGGGTATTGGCACGCCCTCCTGACGACTATGCCAGAGGTAGACAAGCTGATTTTGTTTGGCGACTCCAATACCAGCGTCCAGATAGACCATTTTGCCTGAGAGGGAGTGCTGGATCCCCATGGAATCAGCTGCTGCAACGACAACTTTCTCCTTCTTCTGCGAACCTGTTCAGCACAGTCTCCTCTTGATCAACACCTTACAACTGCCGTTGTGGAAGAAGGCGACCCAGATGAACTCCAATCGTGGCGTTTGCACTCACTGGACTACGTTCTCGTTCAGAGGTGAGGTCGAAAAGACGTATTGGTGACCGGGACGATCTGGACGGCTGGACGTACCTCGCCTCGTCATTCCCAAAATGAGGCTCCGACCGCAACTCCGCTGGAGATCACAAGGTAAGCGATCACCAGTTAGGTTAAATACTGTTTTGTTAGACTTGCCTGCTCACCGTCTCGATCTCCCCAATCAATTGACTCAGCTACTGGATGGCCTGCAGGTTTCAGATGATAACGCTACCGTGGGGACACGATGGTGCCATCTGCGGAACGTCATTCAGTCCACCGTCCTGGACGTCCGCGGACGCGCACGTCGTCGACACCAAGACTGGTTTGACGACCGACAACCACGCATATATCAGTATCTTACTCGGCGAAGAGAACAGACTATACAGAGCCAACATCGACCGCCGTACCGGCGCCAACAAAGGGACCTTCTTCAGAGGTTGCCGTCTCATGCAGCAGCCTCTGCGGGCGATACAGGACACCTGGTCAAATCGAAGGGCCGAGGAAATCCACGGGTGCGTGGATCTCAAAGAAACGGCAAACGTTTTCTCATTAAATGACTAGTGACACTGTTCAGCTCCGACGGAACAACATTTTTTGCGGAAAAATCGCAGATCCTGAAGCGCTAGGTTGGGGACTTCAGAAACGCTCTCAACCGCCCGTCTACCATCTCCCGCGCCGCCATCTATCGGCTCCCTCAGGTGGCAACAAAAAACGACCTCGACCTTCCGCCTTCCCTTCCAGAAATCATTCGGCGGAAATGCATCGGTATCCGACGGGACCCTGGCTGAAATCTGCAAGTACTGCGGACCCCAGTTGATGGGTGAGTTAACTACGATCTTCCAGATGTAGTGTCAAGAACAAGTTCATCAGGATTTCAAGGAGCCGACAACCATCCCTCTGTAAGCGGAAAGGGAGTTTGCAACGCCGTGATAATCAATGAGGAGACTCGCTCCTTAACATTGCCGGAGAGATCTTTTCACGTATCCTTGTCAATCGTTTTAAAGGTCGTCTAGAGCGCAGACTTCCGCCAGAAAGTCAACATAGCTTCCGACGGCACCGCGGAATCTTCGACATGGCCTTCGCCACCCACCAGCTAAAAGATAACTTCCAGGAGATGCGGACACACCCATATGCTACCTCCAATGACTTGTTAAAAGCCATTGACATGGTTAATCCCTATAGACTCTGGAAAATCATGCCGAATTCCGGCTTTCCTGAGCGATCCACGCACATAATGCTCGCCAATAATGTGGGGATTTTCTTATATGTGCATCTGTTTGCCTATTTTACTCATTATATACTGATTTTTCCCCTCTTTGTTTACCTGAACTACAATAACGAGGTCATCTGCACACGACGCTAGCACCGTTTTGAAGGAAGTCAATTTTTACGCAAATTTTGCAACTCATTCACCGGCGAGTCTTCATGGTGTCGACAGCTGCAGTTTTCGGCAGTTATCGCTAGCGGTCTTTTGGTGCTATCTGTTTTGCGTACCTACTTTATCCAAGGTGAATGGAAGCTTTAGTTGCTGAAGATTTTGGAACGATACTTCCAAAATGAAGCGTATCTTCGTCTCAGCTCCACAACGGGATGATGACAAGCGTCACGGCAGGCGGGGCGGCCTAAGAGGCATTTGCAGTACCCATTAGAGTAAAGCAGGACTACGTCCTCGTTCTCACCCTCTTTAATCTCATGTCCTCTGCCATGCTGATGGAGGCCTACCGTAATGAGCGCCCTGGGATCTGCATCGTATACAGACCAGACAGCCATCTTCCTAACAGTCAACGAATGTAGATCCCAAAGCGTTTATCTACAGCTGCTATCCACAATCTGCTGCTCGCGAACGATTGCGCCCTCCACACCGCGACAGAGGCAGACAGGCAACGAGTTTCAGGCACCAGCTCCTCCGGCTGCGCCAAATTCGGAGTGACTGTCAACACGGACAAAACGGTGGTCATGCGTTAATCGTCACCCAACATTGAATACAACGCACCTCGAATAATTGTCAATGGTACCCGACTCAAAGTCGTGGACGATTTAGCTTAGCACACTCTCATACAGCACCTACGTCGATAAAGAAGTGGCCCACTGGATCCCCATAACCAACAAAACCTTATCCCGAACACAAGCCCAAATGTCAAATCATCATGGCCTTCAACTGAACACCAAACTCGAGATGTAAAAAGCAGCCATCTTGACGACATTGCTGTGTGGAGCGGAGTCCTGGACAGTCTACGCCAACCAAGCCAAAGAATCCAATCACTTCCACCTTAGCTGTCTTCAGAAAATACTGAAGTTGAGATGGCAGAACAGGATACCTGGCACCGAAGTCCTGAGACGAACTGGAATCGTCGGCATCTACGTAATATTGAGGCAACCGCAACTGTTTTAGAGCGACTACCTCGTGCGGACTTACGGTGAACGATTACTTAAGCGACTTTTCTGCGGAGGCTGGGCTACAGGTGCTTGTTGAGAAGGATAAAAAGATGCCACAAGGGCAGGCAACGATCAGGTGAAGGACCCCAAACACACACGACCAGCCAAAGGTACCTGACTTACGGGAAAATGTGGTGATGGGAGTTATACGTGCTGGGCCTATGTATGCATAGAGGAATGGCAAAATAAGTACAGGTAATTGGTAAATTCATTTTTCGGACGGGGAAGTTTTAATGCATTGACATACAGCAACCGGAATTAAGCCGGACAATTAAAAAAATAAACATTGGGTGTTTACAACAATCGTTTCTGAACTCTCTGAGCTGAGGAAATTGTAGATAATATACCAGACCGTCTACAACAGACGACCCAAATTTGAAGGACGGAACGCCAAACCGAACTGATCGTGTCGGACTAAAAACCACTTAAATAAGTATTGTAGGTATCCTTTGTACGTCGTAGATGCTTGGGGGCCTTCACCCGATCCTTACCCAAGAACAACCTGAAGAACTATCTTGTGTAACTTTGAAACCAGCCCGAAGACCGGAGATGATCTCGCCTAGGACCGACCGGTCTGCAGAAGAGGAGGACTGAATCAGCAATCCATGGATCCAACCATATAGCCGCTGCCAAGGCCAAAAGAGCAACTCCGAAGTCTCAAGCACTTCCAATCCAAAACGTCAACACCGACCCCTTCCGACATGCATACGCTGTCAACTAACATTCCGCCCGAAGATGGGCCTCTTTGGATATCTCCGGACCCAGCGTAACAACAATCCAACAAACCCACCTGCTGCCTCCATGATCACCCCCATCTTCACCTCAGCGGACGATGACGACCACTGCCAATTGTGATCACACTGCTGCTGCACCGCCGCCGCCAAAAACTCCGCGACGACGACTACCACCTTTCTCTCTCCCGTCACCCATGAGAACAGTCCTGACGCACCATTAAGCAGAACCCTCAACACTTCTGTTCCCACCATCAGCGATATGAAGTCGATCCCCATCGTTACCGGTGCATCAGTCCTAGGAGCTCCGACGCACATTCACCACACCCGCCTCCACTGTCCACACTGCCTACGTGCATTCACTCACCGCATGGACCTATTCGACCACATATGTATATACGACAGTGGAATTCACCCCACTATTTACACTCCAAGCACGCCTTGCACACCCGACAACTCTTCCATCCCTACAACCACAAACTCCCCATCCACCATCGTGGCCACCACAATCATCACTACGACCGATGCTGTAGCTTCCAACCTATTCTGCTCACACTGTCACCGCACGCACACGTCGCGCATTGGCCTGATCAGTTGCTTACGAATCGATTGCACAACTGTTTACGCATTTGTGCCTGGAGCACTAACATTCACCCGTCGTCATCGCCTCAGCTGACGGCATTGCCCATTCACATTCAGCCACCGCGGGGACCCACATGGTCACGTGCGCTTCCATGTATACCTATGGCACTCCGCCGCAAAATAAACCGAACCACCACCCGTTTCCTCACCAACACTTGTACCACATCACACACCGCAGGCACGAATTAGGTATCTCCAATGTAAGTGAGAAATATGTTCGTCGGCCTTTCTCCATGGCGCCCCTCTACTTAATACGAAATCCGAGTAATTCATCCTCATTGTGTAAAATCCTGGTGTGTTGCATGAGGGGTCAGATTGTGTGCGTCATGCGTAGTCGGGTTGTTCTTGGCTCAATCGGTCACCTACCCCATTTCAGCACCAGTTGGATGTCCGACTTGGACAGTCGACTGCTACCTGGGAAAAGGAAGAGAGTGAGTCAGGTCGACGGCCTCAGTGCCTATTCCTCACTATAAACAAGCTGACGCGCTTGGAGCTATCACATAGCGCTAAAAGCCATGGCTTTGAAGGCTGCCAACTGACGGGATAACTCTGACCTTACAGTCAACCCGGTGTGTGCTTCTGTGGAGTGGGTGACTGGTGGACTGCGGTCCGAGCTGCAATGGCTTCTTCTTAATGGGACCCGAGCCAGTGTGATGGGGAATGTTAAGGTGCGGGTTTTTGCCGTGCCAGCCACCCGCGCACTCTTCTTTCTCCGGTCTTCTCTACCCTATCAGGATACCTGGTCTAGTTGTGAGACGTGTACAGAATGCAGTAAGTTCCTACTAAGTCTACTATCACTACAAACCAATGCACGCGCAAGTCGTCGTCCCTGGTTCCACATCGCTCGTCAGAACTGACATCACTAGCGTCCAAATTAGCGTCATTACTTCTACCCCAGTTGACGGACCTTGCCGCAAAGTTGGCTCGTTTCTAAGGACAGGGAATTACTCACAAGTCGCTTCCTTTCGATCTTTCTCTTTCTCTCTCTCTCAACCCTTGTCTCAGGCATCCTCAGTCGTGGATCTTCGTAAGGGTTGATTTTTCCTACACCATTCGTGGTGCAGACTTTCTTACCATCCTTGACCTTCTCGTTTATTACAGGCAACTCACATTCGTGATTGGACCACCACCCAGTCCGTAAGAGGTCCGCACCCATCAGCGGCTTCTAACCACCTCTCCGTCCCAGAACCACGTCCTGATTGTCCGTTTTGGTAACTCCTTTTCAGATATTCCAGTCTAACTAAGCCTTGCTTCTCGGACTCCTCATTATCCCATTATATCGTTCGTCTCAGAAAAACGTCAAACTCCCCCGTTTCTCACCCCTATCGTTTTGCTTCTACTGTCTTTCTGAAACCAAAGCTAAATTTGTTCAGATGTTGCGGTTGTTTGACAATCTGGTAATCTCTGCGCATCCCAAGGTTACTTCCATCGACTGATGCCCGTGTAATTAGCGAGCTCTGCACAGCGTCACCAAATCTGACAACTCCCCGGTTCTGCGTCTCTAGGACTTTGCCAGTATCCTATTAAGCAAATTTGTCTTCTCCAGAGTCGGCCTGATGCGGACCCTTCATCAGATTCCCATTGTCAAAGAAGACGTTTCGGAGGCGACCGTCACTACCCCTTTGGCCACTTAGCGTTTCTGCGCACGCCGTTAGGATCCTACAGCTCACAAACACGCACGGCTTACCCATTGCATACGCCTATATTGACGTAATCGTGGTGCCCAGCACTGCCGCCAAGGAACGGATGCATCATCCTACCAAGATTCGACCGTCTTTTACAATTTAGCGGTCATTAACCCTCCCAGAAGCAGATTTAGTATATCCTTCATTGAATTCTGCTGACACCGGGTCAAATCTAGCCATATTTATCTTATCCTTTCAGGGGCCCCAGTTGTTCGTTAATTTCTGCCCCTATTTCTAAGCGTAAACTGCAGCGGTTTATAGGCAAGGCACTTGCAGACTGTGCTGACATCATCCTGCCGCTTGCAAACCTCTTCGGAGGTTCCAAAGATTAATTCGAGCCTTCCAGAGATGCCCCTGATGATTTTGACAAGGCGAGGACTGTTTTGGTTGACGTCGCCAACCCAACCCGCTGTGCTTCCGACACACCTGTTCTCCACACTGTCCACGCCCACAATGTTGTAGTCAGCCAGGTCCTTCAATAATATCTCCCAGGCTAAAACCAAAACTCTAGCCGTCTTTTCCAGAAAGTTTTCATCTGCTGAGTCATGCAGCTGCCCATTCGGACTGGGGTTTCTGGCCGTCTGTTCAGGCAGCGAGACCTTTCCTTCACTTTTTTGAGGGCAGGAACTTCATCGTCTTTATGGGTCACAAGCCATTCTCCACAGATCTCCAGCACCACTCCAACAATCTCAACTCGGAGGATCCCCAGTTTATATCCGACATCTTCAACATTGAAAAAGTGCGGGATGAAGTGGCTGACGCACTTCCCCCGTCCTCAGTCTCCCACCTTAAGATATCTCTATGTATAGACCTGGCTGAGACTACTTATGAACAGTGCCGGCTCAATACGCTGCCGACAAGGATGTCGCGGGCTTCCTATTTTAGGACTTTCCGCTTACCAATTTGTCATGACACTATACGGTGCGGCATTCCTACTTCCTTTTATCGTCCATTTTTTCCTTCATCTCCCCACCGAAATGTCTTTTTTAACCTTATAATCACTTCTGTTCTGAGATCCGAGCTACCGCCCAACTAACGGCCGACTGATTCGTGTGCCTGGCATACTGACAGAAGAAAACCCTTCGGCTTTGCTACACGCCGACTCTAGGCCTCGGAGGGGGCTACTGTGCCGAGGTGCTTGGCTAGGCGTCTTTTTTACCGGCCAGGTCACATTTCTGCACTTTTCTTCACCTGCATCTACGAACGAAGACGTGATGCTTTTTAGGAGTTGGAGCAAACGGTTTGATTTCTAATGGTATTTTTTTTCTCGCATCAGATCCTTTGATCTCATTTAAAACATTCTACGGATTGACCGCTCGACAGGTCTTGGGGGGTCATCTCCACTGCAAGCACGTGGGTATACACTTCAGCTATTGACAAAACATCGCATATTCTCCGCGCAACACTCATTCAATTTTATTTCCTAGCTTCGTTTTCGGGAGCCAAACGTTATACTTAGAAATATGCCTATCTCATTTCTGCGTTCTGGTGAGGTCCGATCGTGTAGAATGAGTTAGCAGCAAGTGTGCAGTGCGCTTTGACGGAGGCTTTTACGCTAAGTCACACTACCAATCAGTCGATAGATTCAGACGGGTCATCGGTGCATAGATGAGAGAAGGGAGGTTGAGACCGTTTCTTAGTTATTTTCCCTCACGAACATTCAGTTCACCCCTCATTACAAAAAGTCTGACACGCTTCCCCTGCACATGACATGCCAAATGTCGTGGATTGGCAATCATGACCGATGGTCAGTCGGCAATGACTCCTTACTGCGGCTTGCATGGCACTCTCACTCACATGAGACCTGAGACCCCCACACTGGGGCATGAACTTGCGGAATAAGGAACCGGGCACGCATACATCTGCTGCTTACCTTCGTTAACCACTTCTCCAGCTCACTTGTGATCGTTTATCTCTGCCTTGCCACCAAAACAAGATGGGTGAGGGAGGAAAGTGTGGTAGATGCGATGCAGGCCAGTCTCACAAAAAGAGTTTGTGGCGGCCAGCCGTCATGACCAGTCTGGCGTCATTGTTCCAAAACTTCGCTGCCTCAAGGTCATTCACCCCTTTGCAGCGCCGACCTGAAGTCACACGACCGACTGCTCGGGCATACCTGCGTCCGCACAGCCGCGGCTGCTCATGCGGCCACTTGAACGCACCCCCCTCCCCCCTGCAACCATAACCGAAGCCACTGGGACACCATCCCTTGGCAAATGCAACACACACCGACTGGACACCACTTGAGCTTGGCCCACGAGCCTACAAAAGCGTCTGCCACCACTATCTCAGACTCTCAGGCCTGACTGGACGCAGTCAACATCAGCCCTGGCTATCATCGTGAAATGTTTGATCGGACGAACTATTTACCGGAGCTAAAACGGTTGCCCCCGCTCCATCCGCCGTACAATTCAACCCTCTGTCGGTCTCGGCGCATGCCTCACAAGCTGGCTCACTCCCACAGACGACCAATTAGAGTGATTTGGGTGCGTGCACATTACCGATAACGGACAATTAGACTGGATTTGAGGCCAGTAGGTCAGCAAATTTTCTGTCCGAAATGCGGGCTATACTCTCAGACTTGATCAAAGTATGTTGATCGTTGACCCTACTTGACGATCGGTCTCTCTTTTTCATCTGTAAAACAACAGCGGTCGACCCAACTAACCGGTGGTCAGTTCAGACGGAATATGTTGCAGGTGTTCTGTACAATGCGCAGTAAATTATCCCGGCTTCATTAAATAAAAAAGATATAAGAATGTTCTGAGCCTCAACTAACCTTGTACACAGCCTTATCGTCCTGGTCGAGAGGAACATCGAGAGAGGCATCAAAAAGAAGAAACTCGCCGGTTTGGTGGTCCAATTTTGCTAGATTTCCGTACATTCCGGCGACGAGGGCAGCCTTAACCACCGCCCAATTCTCTGAATTCGTATTTAAATCCCGAATGTCACCACTGCCTCGGGCTTTCACAAAACCCGAAGCTCGAAGCTGCCCCAGTAGCTGTGTTCTGTTTAAAGGAAAATGACGATTGGCTATGACCATGCGACCGTTACCCATATATCGATCAAGTGTTTTCACGATAAAGTGACAGCATCTTTCTTACCACGACACTCCTCTCTGGATTTCTGAACGTTAATATTTCGATTTAACTTTTCCACTCACTACCAGGCAATGCTGATTTAGGTTTGAAGTCACCCTGTTAAATAACTGAATGATAATAAACAAATTTCGGATAATGATTTAAAAGGCCTACCTTGAAACGCGAGTGCCTACGCCTACTTTATGTGAGCTAACAGTCAGGCTTCATGTCATCATTATCTTAAGTATAACAAAAAAGCGAAATTGCGCATATACGATAGTTGAAACATTTGGCCGTTTGTTAGTGTAGGCCGTATTGTGTTTGCAAGAATGAAATTTAATACTATTGTATCCCGAATGTATAAGAAAGCTTTGGAGGTCTGCAAAACAGTCGGACATTTACTCATTCTAACTAGAGTATTTTTGCTGTGTAAACCAACAGAGGCATAAGGAAAGACGACCTGATAAACGAGTATCGTCTACTGACCGAATATGGCATTATGCCATATAGAATCGCATTTTGATTGTCAAGCTAAAAAATCACAGAAATATATTTTTTCTTGTTATTCTCATTAGGCGATATTATAAATCGCAATTCACCCTTTTGTACTACGCAAAAATTGCAAAGGCTGGTTTATACCTGTTACACACAGGTCTGATCGGTAGTCTTTCAACAGTCAAACTTAAGTCATTTATTTCTTGACTCGATCTGATGCCCGATTACTGTCTGCCATGCACGCATGAAACCGAGTTGACGACTAACCTGTTGCTTATTACAATTTCAAACACAGCAGTTGAGATAAAGTTCTTCTTGCAAAAGTTATGCTCCCAGCCTTCGAATCTTGCCTTTTGCCAAAACTGAAATGTACAATAGAGTGATGTGAAATCAGGTGCACAATACAGTAAGAAATTAAAAAGTACTGGAGACAGCTAAATCGCGATGCCAGTCTGCATGTTGGTTGTTCCACTCGAACCAACTGTAACCGAAATAAACATAACCGAAGGGCTCTAACAAAAGGCGAGGAACCAAATGTTCCCTTTAAAAAAAACATTGACATCGAACACGAAAACCTTTCTGTGTTCGTTGACCACCGGAAGATTTGGGATAACTTACTTGAAACGCACGAAGCAGGACCATGTGATCGCTGAGAGAATCGGCTGAGAATTTCTTTCTTACAGCCAAGGCCTCTCTCCGCTCAGAGGCCGTTCCTGGAATTGTAACTAAAAGGACAGGCAAGACTGAATAAGCATATATTTCCTCAAACAGAATTGTCCGAAATACTGTGCGACTCACCCTACTGACAGCACAGGTACTAGCTAAAGTCCCAGACATTTTGCTTTTCTGCCGTTGTATGAAGTAACTTCGAGGAGTTCAGCTCCTTAATATGTTCCCAGCGTTCTCCATGCGTTTTCTAGTATGCGCTCCAGTTTTCAAATTGCAGATTTTAATCTCAGAAATATTTATATCGAAATTCGGTCCGAACCTAGAAATTTTTCCCCCGAGGAGATTAAAAAGCTGACAACTGTCCTATAAGGCTTATCCAAAAAACTAAATTCTTACAAGGTACTCGTTAGATGTCGTAACAAAACCATACCTACAGAAGAGACAAATATGAGTAAATTTATTAGCTTTGCACAGAATTTTGAGGTATACGACTATAATCTGGAGTGCTCGTCTAAAGTTAAACGCGCTAAGCCTAACGGACAAAAGCCGTGGCAAGATAAGATTTGTAACAGCGTAAAGGTCCCGCTAGAAGCCTGGTCCAAAAATCCTTAGTTGAGATCGCGGCATTCCTGGCATTTGCGTCGAACTGCCTAAATGTGTATTGCTAAAAAAGTGCGACGCAAAATTCCTCCAGTATCGCAAGTTTTCTAGGACGTTTGTCACCCAGACTGTACTAGACGCCATTTCTCCAGTAGGGTCTTTTGGACAGTATTTTAAAAAGCTGGCGAAATGATTTCAACCATAGGAAACCAAGTATGGAGAGCCAGGGGTGCATCCTCTTCCAACTAATAAGTTCATAATGTAGCGACCGTTTTCGATCCAGACGATGCCATTAAATGAGAAAGTGAAATTCGAAAATACAAATTACATGGATCCTCGTAGGCCAGAATGCAGGCAATGGTAAGGACAGGATCAACACACTTCAGGGCGATGCTGATAAGAACCATTTTTGAATATCTCGGCGGCAGCGGCAAATCGCACATATGGAATCCCAGCTCAGTTAGGCCGTCAAGTGCATCAAATGCATCTTCGATCTGAAAGGCAACAACAAAACCGAATGCTAACTGGGGCTATTACCTGTAGTATAGTATATTTAGGGTAATTGACAATGCCTTTAACCCAATTGAAAACAGTACATACAATATTATTGTTAAATGCACATCTTGCTAAAATGTTGCCAGTAACATATTTTTTACGGAAAACATTTTTACAGTGTGGAACTGCTAAGGGGGCGGCAGACGGTCCATTCCAAGTACACATGAAATTTTAGGCGAAATTATATAAACCAGTACAAAATGTAGTCATTTGCGCAGTTCGCGGGAGAAAATTTTATTATGCGCGCAGAATTGCGTTGCATAGGGATTAAAATCAGGAAATAAAGTTTATGGCTGGCCGCAGATGGTCCTGTGGTGCGAGTCGTCGTTTATCAAAGATCAAGCAATCCAGCTGCCTTTTGAATACAGCGACTGTATCAGATGTTACTATTTCACTTGGGAGTGAGTTCCACGGTCGAGCAGCTGACTAACTGAATGAAAACTCCCGATGGTCTGGGCGTGTACTCTCCCGCTTGACCTTGTATAAAAGACCGCGAGGAGACTCATGGTCGGTAAAGTCAAAAATGTCTTCAGATTTGAGCGAACAGTCATGCCCATGGATAATGCGGAATGTCCATAACAGGTCACACCTCATTTGTCTAAGGATAGGGGGAACAAGTTTAGCTGAATCAGTCTTTCTGGATATGACAGAGTCCTGAGACCATCCACCAGTTTTGTGGTCCGTCGTTGCACCTGCTCGGTGGCACCCCTGTCTTTCTTCATCCAGCGCCCCCATACCGACATTCCGTATTCCAAATGCGGTCTGACGAACGTACCGAATATCTGTGAGAAGGAGTTGGGAGGAAAGACTATGAAGGCACGCCTCATCCAGTACACGATGCTGGTTAGCTCTTGGACGACTCTTTCGCAGTGCTCGGAGGGCAGCAAGTTTCAACTTGTCCAGACACCTAACTCTTTGTGCGCGTCCACTTCTTTCGGTGGAACCCCATTTATGGTGTACTGGTGTTTTGGGAAGCGCCTCCGACCAGATTCTAGGCACAAGACTACATATTTGGATACATTAAACGCTAGAAGCCACTTGCTGGACCATGCACCCAACTTATTAACATCTTCCTGTAGTTTCTGCGAGTCGTCAACACAACTGATTGTTTTCCAGATATTTATATCATCTGCAATCATGATGACATCACATTCAAGATCTGCAGTACAGTCGTCTATATAGATGAGGAAGAGGAAATGACCCAAGACTGAACCATGCGGAACGCCGCTTTTTACTGGCACCCATTCGGATGCAGTGGTACCAATAATTACTCCTGGGAGCCTGCATGAGAGGAAACTTTTAATCTACTTAGAAGCACTGCCCTGTATTTCACACTCCCAACCCTTTGTTGGAGTCGTCCATGAGGAACGTTATCAAACGCCTTTTTAAAGTCAATGAAGATGACATCCACTGGACGGCCCCGGTCTTCGGCTTTTGTCCATTTCTCCTGCGAGTAAAGACCACTCGTATGACATGAGTGACCACGACGAGATCTGTGCTGAGCAGCACACAATAGGCCTCTTTGCTCCAGATACGTCATTAAATGTCCCTTAATAAGTCGTTCCATGACCGTGCACAAAATGCAGGTTAGACTAATAGGACGGTAATTTTCGGGTTCCAGCATGGATCCTCCTTTGTAGATTGGAGAAATAAGGGCCGTTTTCCATTCCTCCAGCAGTTCGCCTTCTTCCATGGACTTCTGAAATATCATGGTTACCGGCTCACACAGTACGCCAGCTAATTCTCGAACGACAAGTGGATGAATCCTATCTGGATCAGGTGATTTGGCAAGCTTCAGCCGGCGTATTTCGGCCCTTATCAACGTGGGCAAGAAGTAAAGATTGTCGTCAAATGCAGGCGATGAAGGATTTTGTTGTTGGTCTGGGTAAGACATGGGAGGAGGATTTTTGCCATGAGTCAATACCGCCTAAAGAAACTGGAGAAGACTGATGCTTTCACGCGATCATCTGTCTCAATTACTCCGTTTTTGGACATCAGCGCTGAAATCGGATCGCGATTTCTCTTGCCATTACGTATGCTACCATAGAGAATTTTAGGTTGCTCCAAAGAGTTTGGCAGTATACGTAGCTCAGAGTTCCTTAGAAGTCTAATAGCCTCGCGTTTCCACACATTCCGCTGTCGCTTGAATTTCTTCAGCTGTTCAGGACTCTGTGTGTCGATAACGTCTCCACACCTTATTTCTCCTCTTAAATGGGATTTGTAGTTCCCGGCTTATCCACAACGGACGGTTGCTTGTTTTCTTTCAGTCAGTGTCGGTCAGTATATTTGGAGTAAACGACTGAAGGCCTGAAACCTCCATTTAGACGGCACGGGTGTGAGGAAAACTAGTTAAATTGCAAAAATGTTACATGCACTTTTAGTGTGCAGAATGCATAAACCTAATAGTGGAACATAAATGCAAATAAGGTTTGGCATTTGTGAAATAACTGCTAAAAAAGGTGTGCACTGCATTCGCACTGGGATAATTTCCATATGGTTCAAGTTTAATGCACACAAAAAGATCTGTCCGAGTGGACAGTTTAGATTAACAATTCTTTTAACCAGTGAACTGCACGTGCTCTAGTAGTCGTTAACTGTTTCCTGCAATGTAGTTGTCCGCGGTTTTGCCGAGACTTTCATTGGCATGCTGTAAAAATCTCCCTTCCAGATATTTGTTTGCAATTGTTCAGGTGAATCAGACTGGCAGAACATGGAGTACTCGAAGAGCATCATGATATGTTCACTAGCACCAACTGGACAGAGATCTTGTTCATCCAGCACACTCTCCTCATCTCGGGTGGGCATCAGGTCGAGGCAATTTGACTTTTGCTCTTCCCTAACACGTGTTCCGAGAGTCACGTTGTACAAAAGTGGTTTTTCGAGCACGTCTTATTCAGTTCCGTTAGGAGAAGGCTATCGTGCTCGGCAATCTGATTTGTTGGACGATATACAGCTGAAAACGCCAGCGGCCGAGCATATTTAGTGGAGACAGTTATAAATAAAAATTCCACTTCCGCTGTTGTTGTTGGATGTTGCTCAGGGACCGCAGTCAGGTTGTAGTTAACATGGACAGCGACCCCTCCTCCTCGGTTTTCCTGTCTCTTCTAAACAGTTGATAGCCTCTGAGGGATAATTTATGATCTCCAATAGCTTCGGAAAGCCATTTTTCTGTCAAGGCAATGATATGTTGTGTGTAGTCGTCGACCAGAATCCTGAGTTCATTCATCATGTTAGACAGACTGTGCACATTCGAATACATCACCTTTAGTGCCCGTCTTCTCGGAGGAAATCAGCCCTGATTACAAAGGACTTTAGCCACATGAACGATTGTTTGATCCGTATTATCTTCCCCTCCCTTATTTTCAATCCCTTCTCCCCTCTTCTGTCCTCCTCTTCAGTTCTGTTCAGAGCTCCGTCATCTTCTATCTTGCTGTCCGTTTGTAATCTGACTGAAAAATCATCTTATGCGAATGACCAAGAGCCATCCTCCCTTCTAGGAAATGTGAAGCCTGGGCTTCATTTGCAAGAATGATTTTTAGAGACCTTGGTAGTCCACGCTACGAATCTGCGTTTCCGAGACGGAAAGCTTTGTGTACGGTAATGCATTCTCCATCCTGAAGGACGGCATTTGCAGATGTCCAAAAAGGTCGAGATCGTGTTCCATCCTTTCTTTTGCTATCGAAGAAGTGGACTCAGGAGCTTCTTCTATGACGATATTTCGTTTTTGGGTCAAGATGCCTGCTTGGTAGAGCCCGAACACCTATTTTTACACACAAGGTCAGCATTTCGCCAATTTCCGTTGTCATCACCGTTCGATTCAGAAACAGCTGTAATGGCATACTTAACCAAGTATTCCTCCCTCTGAGGCTTCTTGGTCGTGCGATGCATTCTTCGGCAGTGTGATATGTGCCGGCAGTGTGTGTTGAATCTGCTCTGTCGCATGGACATTCTGATCTAATTTGTCTTTTCCGGATGCCCTGGGGTGCTTCTGCGTTTTCTGAAATGCCTCTCTGTCGGTATTTTCTCGCACAAGAGGTCGGTTCTCAGTTGTAATTTTTTCCTTAGACGGGCTGTCTTCTTCCTGGGCAGTTGATAAGTTAATGAGACTGTGCTTGAATATGTTGTTTTTGTTTTCTGAAGTTCTGGCGTCGTCGACTTTCTCCTTTCGGGTGACCGGCGAGGATGTTTCATCAACTTACCCATCTCCATTTTTAGGTCTCTTATCCTATTCTCCATCTCCAAGACTTTCTGGGAAAGTCTAGAACATGCCGCACGGATTTCGTCTTCGTTGTTGTAGTTGACATCCACTAAAGTTACTAAACTCCCGGCCGGTTTGGCGGAAGGAGATTTTATAGCAGGAGACCCGACACTGTATTCATTTATACAATGTGCATTGTTTATTACATTATCTTTATCGCGGCCGCAGTCTATTGGTAACGACATCGGCCTCGTCACCAACTCGGCTAAGATCGATTCCGACTCAGGGCCAACTTGTGAACACCATCCCGAAGGCGATTGTTCAATTACCATTTTTACTGTTGTTTAATGCAGCCTTACTGTTCAACAACGGTCACGGGTCTGTGATAAGCCGATGCTGTTTAAATAAACTTAACAAGTGAAGTTCCCGCTTACTCGGAGTGCGCGAACACTGCGTTCAAAGGAAGCCATAGTAGGCGCCCGGGGGATAGATTGGAGGCATTCTTTAAGAGAAATTTCTCGTGGCGTAAGAAGCTTTGCCTGTAAACAAAGTTCCTAAAAAGGAAAGTTAAACTATTGAGCACAAGTTGCCCCGTAAATGACTTTTTAAAGAACAATAACAAAATTCTTATAGCTAGATTGGCAACATGTCTAGAATTGGTCTAAAATGTACGCACTCGCGACCGTCTGATAATTAAAATAGTCAGTGGGTGGGATAGCTTAACAAACACCAAATATAACAAACAAAAACACATAAATAACGCGTTTTTGAGACGGTCGGAAATAATTTTTACATATACCGGCTTGAAAATAGGCTGACCTCGAGATATTGGCAACATTGAGGAGTCTCAGTGTCATCAAACGCCATTTCCAGTGCAGAAAATCGTAGTTTGCTGTATATACGGAAACATACCCTGTCGCGTCCGCCCTTAGCGCTAAAATGGAAGCACCACCTTGGATAGAGTCTGTGGGAAAACGAACGTTCGAGTTGCAGGTGTATGAACTATTGAGGAAGAAGAAGGCTGATCGAACACCGGAAAAAACCGCTTATCATTCTGAGCTTTCGAACTCACGCAGGAGTTCGCCTTTAGATACGACAGCAACAGCAGCCGCAACAGCAGCAGCAGCAGCAGAAAAGGCGACAATTATGGGGGGCATTAGCTAATCAGTAGCCAGCGACGTGGGTTTGGCGGTGGCTGTGCAGGACTGTGTATGCCGGCGCCGGACCGATATATCGTTTGATTGAATTTACATCCGAGGTCGGGGCGTCAGTCAATTCTCGACTTGTCTTATTTCCGGAGTGGTCGACTATCTTGACGGCCATGAAGTTGAACTCATGACGTGCTTTGCGGGTGTAGACAGCCACTTGGGATAATTCATCACCCCGTGGCACAGTCAGCTGACCTTTATGCATGCGCAGTCCGAGCATGCGTTTACTCTGACCTATTTAGTTAGAAGGAAAGTTTTGGCACAGGATAAGATACACTATCCCAGACTGCTTCTTAGAATTTACCTGGCTCGTGACTTTCATGACCCTGCTGCGCATGCTAGTTTTGAGCCAGTGTGTAATCCCGACATCTGTTTTCACAGCAACACGTTCGGCCGCTTCCGAAACGTCCTTAGTGTACGGCAGAGCATGCCATATCCTTAGTGGTATTTCTCTTTGGGTCCTCCGGGGACGAACACGCAGGCATCAGGCTATAAACGTCTTCGAATAGCCATTCCGTAGAAATTGGCCGCGGTGATAGCGGGCTTTGCCACGGGCGAGTTAGCACAGACGGCTTTTTACACCTTCGGGACAGGTCAGGAGTTGAATTTCACAGCTCCCTCGGACAAGATCTCAGGCAATCGATGCTGGTCACCTCCAGACCTGCGTCACTGACCGCTGATCGATTAATATTCCCTATAACTGTCGCTTGCTCTGCTGTCGCTGTCAGCTCCGATGATGGTTTTCTGAAAGGTTTCGGAAATTCGGAATAAGAAACAAAGTTTCCCAGTGCTCTACCAGTCTTCTTCCTTGCTCATAGAATCTGTGTCACCCATGTTTGCACAAATGCCAAATCAACTTTAAAATTCAAGAACCACCAGTACATTTAAGCACTGGAGGAAATGACAAATTCGCAGTGGAGCTTCAGATGCAGGAAATCTTTTATAAGTGCGAAGTGACTGCAACTGCCTTCACCTGAGGGGAAGAAGATCCCCTAAAAGGTGCAGACATTGCCTAAGCGTCATCCGCTTTCAGTGAGGTTTTGTAAAACGTCTTGTAAATTTAGGAAAACAGGTTAATATATCGATAATAATGTCATAGAGGTGGGGAATGACCTACCAACACTGACGCTGAAAAGAACTCGTATATCCAATCCAGTGATTCCTGCTCGTGAAGGTTCCTGTATTTTCAAAGAATTCTCTCTAAATGCCTAACTCTGGATCATAAATCCTTACTTTTCTAATTACTCCAGTGTCCACAACGTAAGATACGTCTTCAATGGCCATGCTGCTTTCCGCGATACTCGTCGTCAATATCTAAAACAGTGAGAATTAGGAGAGCCTTGGCAACCAAATAGGTTCAACGTCTAGTCTTCAATTTGAAATCCTATCAGACAGTAATGGGTATAAAATGAGAGCTTACGATTTTTCGAACTCCTGGAGGTGGGTTAACGAAGACCTGCTGCAAATCTTGCACAAGCATCCGAAAGTGAAGCACGCAAATCCATTTTTGTCTAAGTAAGTGGGAAATTAAAAAGGGCCGTCAATTAGGACAATGCGGGTTGTTAACAAACTTTGTACGCATAAAGATAAATTGACGCACCACATAAACTTTAAAGCAAAATGCCGAAGATCTCATTCTTCTTAGTGATTCTTCGTGCATTACTTGTTCTGCTTTTATGAGGGAAACCATTTTATAGTCTTTACCAACCTTAATGACTGGACCAAGCTTTAATGAATAACTTGAACACATTACTAATGTGCTACAAATTAGCCCTTACTAGCCTAAGAAACTAATCGGCGGCAAGTGTTTCAAAAAGATAAAAGACTTGAAGAGTTTATAGTTTTTTGGACGTTTTTAAGCTATATGCCATCAAAAAGGATAGTTCTTTATATCAAGAATTATTTTGATCAAATTTCGTTTTATACGAAAATCCGTCCGTGTCAAGTATGGGAATGAAGTGAACGGAGACCCGGCTTCATCCAGATTCAGACCTTTTAAAAGTTGCTTGGAGAGAAAGTTGTTCCTTCATGGTTAGAATTTCCTCATAAGACGGAAGAAATACGAGGATAGCACCTGCAAATTAAGTAGAGATTTCGAAAGAAAGCAAAGTAACTTACCAGGTGGCATAGTTGCATCGATTTTCACGATCAGATTAGTGACAAGGTTGAAGTCAATAAGAAAGTTCGGATGAGTCCAACTGCGGGAAATCTGATACAAAATATACCTTTCTATGCCAGCCGGATAGGTTTCTCTCCAGAACTTAATGTTTTTATCCAATTCACACAGATGCTGAGGCTGCAAAATCTTGGGAACGCGCGTAACCGGATTCAAAAACGAGGATCCAAATCGCAAAAGGTTAGCCTCCCAATCATCCGGTGTGTGGTTTAATGAAACGGCGGCCCTATTTTCCAAAGAAATTGGCGGCGTTCAAAGTAAGGACAATAGTGATAACGTAGAAACGCGAAGGCAAAGAAGGGATTGCTATTTAGTAAAACCGGGATGAGCAGCTGTTGGTAAAGAAGGACATGTAAAACTTTGACCTGAGAAAAACGCTGTAATTAGCAACTTGAGATCATGCTTCGGTTTCGAAAACATGATCGTTTCGTAACTGACCTACTAAATATACAGTGAGAAGAAAAGCCAAGCTGCTTATGGAAGACGTTGTTGGCTTATTTTGACAGCAAGAGAAGTGGACAGTCACCTTTTACTTTAAAAAATTGTGGTCCACTCATTCGAGGACGAGAATGGAGGTCCAGCAAATTAACACTAACCCGTAACACAAAGACATATCAAAAACAGGATCCACACGCATAAGTCAGGAACGAAAAATCTAAGCAGTTAACCATTGTCACTTGTTACTGATAAATGAGTCGTAAGGTATCGTCAATTGCATTTAAACACCAGGTCTGACTACCATGTTGGTAAGTCAATGTCGCATTATAAAACCTGGCATCTGGCTCGGACTCTTCATTTTCCTAACTTCTGGATCTTGATCCAGTTCTGTGTCTGGAGCATTTGTCGTGGATCATGAAGTGTAGGAAACCTGCAATGGCCTTTTCTCGACTAAAAAGCCGCCGGAAACCAAAGGCTTAATATTGAAGGTTTTGTGCAGTTCTGGGACAATAAAGAGGTGGCCGAACTGATGAAAGATGTCGGAATTTACGAATAATTGTTACTTCCTCGCAATCCGACACAAATGCATGGATCCCAAAGACTCGTTGTATTCTTGCTGTTGTGTTAATTTCGATGCGATTCACTAAAACAAATAGGATTGCACTTGATTTCGCTGATAGAAACGTATTTCAAAGTCATTTTAGTGACTATAGTAGGGTACGTGTGCAAACAATATACAATGAGTGCGTATCTTCAAAAAAGCCTACTATATGTATATGTATGTTAGAACGTAACCTTTGTTAGTCTTTTCTTCTTTTATTTCCTTACCTGCCATACTGTAGGTCACCAGACAAAGGCTTTTCATACAGCTCGTCCTCAAGTATAAAT
>CACRXP010000542.1:321448-352443 GCA_902702965.1 Spirometra erinaceieuropaei
CGTAAACGAAGGTTGCTATCGGAGCCTTCTGTCGGCAGAGGCCAGAGTCGGCTTCGGGCGGTCATGCTGGATACATACAGTCGTCACCATTTCGATAAATGTTGCCTGTATTATCTGCGGAATGGGTTGCGGTAAGGTTTTAGGGTTAGGTTTTAGAGTTCGTGTTAAGTACTCTATTTATAGTCAAAAAAGGTCTAGAGTTATGTTTGGGCATTATAATTGGTGGTAAGAGCAATAGGGTTAGGACTAGATCTTAACTTAAGTGTTAAGATTTGAGTCTTATTTTTATGGTTGAGATCAGAACATACGATCGGGTTAGCCTTGAAAGTTAAGTCTTTACAGTGCAGGTGTAGTTTGGCGCCTGCATGGACAGTTTTAAGGGACTGACTAAATGTATAAATACTAGTCAACTTAGTGGGCCAGAGGATGATAGCATGTTAAATCGCGTATGAGACTTCACTGCTGGCCGTTACAGAAGCCTTCTGGCGCCATATGACACACTCTGACACAGCCTAGTTAAGGGCGGGTAGAACAACACACTGCAATTTACAGGTGAGGACAGCAAGAGCAGGATCGGAGGCACTCACGATCCACCGGGAGACTCCGCAACCTTTCCTTCGGCACTGCACCGTCAATTTAGCTCCATCATCAATCCGGAAGATAAGGAGCACTGCCCAAAGGCAACACACAATAAACTAACGACCTATATGAGACAAAACTGAAGGGACACAACATCGCATGCCAAAACACGTCCATTTCATCGGAGTAGGGAGTATTTCCTTTACCGATAAAAGCGAAGATGCGAGTTCCAGGAACTAGTTGATCAGAAGAAGAAGCGACCGCTGGAACAAGGGCTTTATTCGCCTCACATTTCGGATTCTCACTTGAACCCATCATCAAAGACAGTGGTAGAAAAGAGTGACTCGTGCACAGTAAGTTGCAGTTTTTAGAGGATGCAGTCGCTGTGCTACCGCATACCTATAGCAATTAACCGCGCCCCCCTTCATCAAGGATTGTTGCCCGCTGGTACGCTAATTGCTTGATGGCCGGCATGCAAGTTGCTAATTGCCGGAATGCCATCACCCGTGTTGGATGCTGGCGTGATGATTGATCGACCATCTGGCTCACTGGTTTACGCGCTCCCCGAGTGGTCAATTACTTTGGCCGGCCTATGCCTCAGCCCGGAAAATGGAGTGGGGATGTCGTTGCACTTGTTGATAGATTGAGGTCCCGTGAACCACGACTCAAGCAGCTCGCGGCTCACGCGATTATCCCCTCTCGCGAGAATTTCAGCCTCATCGAACTTGAATGTGTGGCCGGGTCTCGTCGAATGGGTCGCGACCTGAGAGTTGGCGTCGTTTCTTTGTACCGTTGCCGCGTGTTCGACAGTTCGCGTTCGGAGCAGTCTTCCAGTTTCTCCGACGTAGTTGCTTTGTCCGCAAATGCACCAGATCCGGTTTATGACCCCAGATGTTTCTTGCCGCGGCAGTGGGTCTTTTGGTCTCATCACCTGACGCCTCATGGTGGCCCCCGGTCTGTGGGGTTGGCACGGGAGACACGAGAGACAAAACCGTGCGGACCCCAAATTCTGGCGGGCGATCCCGTACATAAAGAACGTCTCCGAGGCCGTTGGCCGCCTTCTCGCACCAGTTGGGGTTGGAGTTGCAGCAGGCTGTACTGCAAGCGAATTATTAGCACATTTTGAACACAGCTTATTACAATGGCATCCCTTGACATTGTCAAGTGTTCTCAGCAGTGACTAAAATAAATAACCATTCCGGGATTGTTTATGCTTTAAATATTAGGGGGGGGGAGGTGGTTCTCCGTGCCCCCAAAGCGCCATGTTTTTGACAATAATAATGGATGCGCCTGTCATTGTATGAAATAAAGGAGGTTAGTTCGCTGAGTTCTGACTGTTACAGAGGTTTATGCAGTTTCAGACTTTGTCTTAATCTTTTGCAGAGCACGCGAATGTGCCACAATGTGAGTCTAAAAGGGCGAGCTCTAAAAAACATCAGGCACTACGCTAAACGCAGTTACTTTGATCGAACTAATCACGTTTCGGACAGCCAGGCAAGATTTATGATAAACTAAAAGACTTTCAGAGGAAAGACTTAACTTTTTCTAGTAGGCGCCTTGTTAGCTCCATCTCCGACGACTGAACGTCTAGCCATTGTAAGATATCCTCCAAAAAATATACTTCTGGTCGTCTCGTAGCCGTCGGTACTAAAAGCCATAGCGATAAAAACAGAATATGACAGGTAGAAAAAAGAAACTATATAACCATTCTCTGTAGCTCTTGCCTGATAGTCCGTAGCATATGACTTCTGAGACTAAGAAAACACTAAAATTGTCGTATGATCGGGGATTTTACTTTTAAAGGGATTTATTTTGCCCAGAGGGAGGACAGCGTCGTATTTTGTTGGAAAGTAGCATGCGACGGCTAAACAATAACAATTTGAATCCCAGGTTATGCGCCGATCAGAAGCCCTTATGAACATAAATCTCGTTGATCCCTTACCGACAGTCCTTGGTCGGTCGATATTCGTGTTGACAATACAGTAACCACAATCCGTGCAGCCAATCGGCAAATAATTCCATCCACTGCTAGGCCATTGCTAAATATGTTTGCATTTTGCGGCTACGTAAAAGACTACGTTGCTATTTAGGAGTTTTCTCAACTGCTAGGTACGCTGTGTTATATTTGACAAAATAGTAACTAATATGTCGAGCACTGTTTTCTAAAGTCATTATATGGTGAGAGAAATATTGGGCTGGGAAATTAGGGACATAACTAATTATAACGAAAACTGTCATGAGGCCCGGACAGATTGAAGCACCGGAAAGTCGCGTCCTCTCCAGCAGTTAGTTAGGATTTTGTCCAGTAGGCCAGTGGGCTGTGAGTAGCGTAGATATGAATTTGACCATTTTAAAATTAAATTGTCTACCACCCCGTGTGCCTAGATGCTTACTTGATCGACACTGGCATTGACGCATGGCTGAGTGAAACAATGCACACCCGCAATAAATCGCAATAAATCAGCTTTAGATTCGACAGCGTCGCTGTCGTTTACGTGACAATGTCAGTCTAGAATCATGGCTGCTTGAAAACATGAGGTGGATTGACGATGCAATGCAATTCGAGGATGGGTGTAAGTATCGCTTAATAATTCAAGTCGAAACACGTGAGTAGAATACATAATGCCTTAAAATTAGGTTATAAGGGCAAGACGTTTCCGTTCTTTGCTCTTTACTTTCCTCATGGCATAACTAAGAGAAAACAGCTTTGTGGGCACCATCATAGCTTGCAGAAATTCCCCGTCAGTCATTAAAGTGTGTCGCTCACTGGTATTATATAACACACGGCTCTACAACATTTAGGAAGAAACCTTTTATACTGTCCCGAGTATATGCACTTTCTTAAGTTGTCTCCGAACGCAGAGGACTACATGTGAGCTTCTTGTGAAAAATGAGGATGTCATTCAAGGTTTTGCGAATTATTTTAATGCATATCCGTTTTGCACATTTTCCTTGGTCATATTTTGTATGTGCATTCAAAATACTTTTTCCGATGTGGTTCGAATAGTCGTTTATTTTACCATTCGATCCGTTAAAGTTGGTTAGATGTTTGACGAGATCATCCACCGCATATTCAACCAGACAGCGGTGATGAGGAGGGAATGTTTAGTTTCAAAGAGTGTGAAAACTCTCTGTTTGTTACAGAAAATTCTTTGCATTTGTTTTTCCATGAAGTAAACAGAATAATCGCTGTTTTAACGTGAGCTGCGTAGTTTGACGAAGAAAATCCAATCAGAACAATTTAACACAAAAGAAACGTCCGTTGTCAAATGCATCCAATATTTCTCTTTTTCTGTAGATGAGCCCGAGGAGGGCAAAGAATGCATAAACGTCAACAGAAATACGAAAACTGTGGCATAGATCATGCTTAATCGAATATTTTTGCCTGTGAACTGTTGTAAAAGGGCACTTTAGTGTGATATGAATATCAGCGATTGACATCAGAAACGACTTACTCCATATCACGGGTGCTTTCTTATATTGAGGTGCCAAGAGAAAGCTGTGTACATTTGTCTCATGATCACCAGCTTTAGGAAAGAGCTTGGGTACAATAACTTGCAGCACTGGTTCCTGTTCCTCATTTCTGATTGCAGACAAGTCGGCCAGCATAGTACTGTTAGCTTCCTAAATGTACAGTAGTAATGGTAAATAATCATTTAAGGATCGTCCATAACTTTAATGATTGAACGGCCTGTTTTAGAGGCAATTAAGGACAACTTACTTTCATGTGTATCACAAATTATAAGATATAAATCCTGTCCTATTACGAGCCAAAGAAACCCAGAAAATTTCAACAGACCTCAGAGTTTTAAATTAAGGCAACTAGGATAGGATTTAGAAGCAGATTATATCCCCAGGAACGCGAGCGTCTTCAGGAAACACTTACGACTTTTTTGACGAATGCCCTAGAAGGAACAGTGAAAACCCCTACTTAGATTATCGCAGGTAATGTTATATCCGCGGCGCGGTACCGATGCGAAGGGAGATATCCGCAAACGGTAGAGGATGGAACATCTGGCATGAAAACACCAAATCATGACACATAATATTTCGTAGTCGCTGGTAAAGATAATTGTCTGAAGACCAACAACAGACTTTTTCTAATTAAACACGTCTTCGTGGGCAATTTCAAGACGCACGTTTTCACTATATACACCGCCATAATCACCGAAATTTCAAGTGAACGAAAACTAAAGATAACAGAGGGTTGTAGAAAATAGTGGGGTCCAGATGAGTTTATCTATTAAATCTGTCCCAACGATTTTTCAAAATTGTATTTAGATTTGAAATCAAGAAATGACATGGAGATTGAGCCCAGATAACGAGTCCTTAGTATCCTTGGTAAAAAAATGACATCGGATCGAAAGAGCGCTGATGTATTCAAGGAGAAACATGCACGGACAAGTGCACCATGATTGAGCAAACACTCCTGTACATCGGATGATAGAACAGATGAGTGATCACGTGCCAACTGGCAAAACTATCTTGAAAGCAAAAAGAAAAGTAGGTCGGTATGTCGGCAGTAAGAGTGCAATACTCGACTGGTGTTTTTACTTCATTCACAGCTAAGGCGTGTGTCTAGTTGTGAGGGACTGACAGTCCATTCTGTCCTCGCTGGTCTGCTTAGGTTAACTGGCAAAGCTACAATTCAAAGCAGTAGATCTGATAAGAAATTTCAGATGCAAGTTGCCGTCAGCATCTAAATAAATCCGTTCCGGTGAGCCCATCCTTTTCTTAAAATCATTAACCCGGATCCCTCAACTTTACCAATTTGAGAGAATTTTTCTCCTCAGATGACATTTGACCAACTTTACCTATGCATTTTGACCCTGTACTATATAGATAGATTTCGATCGAGCTAGTTTTGAAGTTAATAAAAAATTGCGCGTATTCAAGTTGCTTCTCAGCTGTTTGTTTGGTTGCATTAAGACCGAGTAGCTGGACATTGTGTGATATCTTAAATACTTTCAAGGAGCGCCAATTTCATAGTATTAAAAACCAAACAATATTTACAGATTATAATACCCCACATTAAAAACGTCCGTTTGTAAGATTACACTTACAAATGAGTTGCGGCTAGTTAGAAATAAAGTAAATACAAAAAAGAAGAGGCAAACAAAGCTCTGTAATAAGAGGCTGTAGCCTTGACTGAAAGTCTCCGGGGGTTATAACTGAAAAATAGACATCTAAGACTGGACTGTTTTAGATGACGCGATTTTCCGGTTCTTTTTATATGGCTGTGCATCATTCCGCTTGCATGGGCGAAAAAGGTAAGATGGGGAATTGAAAGACACTACCCCTATACTGTAGTATAAATAATGTTCTAAAAAATAGGCTGAAAGGGAAGGATATCATTTCATGACTGCATTGATGACTTACAGTTCGTGAGCAAGGACATGGTCAGAACAAATGATTACGCGGTTATTTGTGAGTCTTCGTCAAATGTAGAACATGTCTCAATGATAAAATTGAACAATTTTGAAAGTTTATCTAAAATAAATGCCCACCAGCTCATGGCACGAAACTCTCGTAGAATTTCTTGAGAAAGATAAAGTAGCGGAAACAACAACTGTGTCATAGGCGTTGCCAATTATCAGTCGAAAGTAAAAATTACCTGTGTAAGTGTTCTCCAGTTCACGTTTTCGAGGGCCCCTGGTGTTGATACTTCAAGGCGAGTGAGGTTTAACCCAGCGGTTGCACTTTGACATAGTATCACAGACGTTGACTTCAAATTAACGAGAAGGATAACCTTTAAGTGTGGGTATTTCGGTAGAATCCGGTGCAAGATTCCCAAAAGAAGATTGCAGGTTTGCGAAGATACGTCATTGGAGATGAACCTTTGTTTAATGTTGCCGTCATTGGAAATAGTGCGGGAAAATACATCTTCTTCCTCGATTTCGTCAACTATTATGTGGGTCGTTGAGTTGAGAAATGTTGGGTCTCCATAGATTGTTCGAAGGAGGACCGCGTGTGTACAAAACGTTAAGAGTGTTTTAGGAGAAACCCTAGAGGAACGGGAAAAATTCTCCAAATAATCCTTAAGTAATTGAGTTCGCAGCTGTAAAAAAGGCGCATGATGGTATTATTATTACGCAGTTCGACCCTAGGCCCCTGGCCAAGGGGGAAGACAACGAGCATTTCTAAACAATTTGGTGCAAAAGTTTATTAAAAAATATTGGAAATGGCATTGAGCGAACCGTCTGGTAAAGTGTGTTTTCCGGACTTAGGGGTATCAAAATTCTTTCCAGGTCCATAATACCAGAAGACCCAGAATACACAGTCGGAATCAATCTCATCGCCATATTAAGGAGCAACTATTGCAATCTTCGTCGTCAGAAGAGACCAAGCATCTCATCACTTAGCGACAGCCCACCCAAAGCCTTTCGTGACGCTCCGTTATCTTTCACAGAATTACAGTGAGGGAACTTGCTATATAATTTGCTTGCTCTCCTCCAGCATCTCATCTAGTTCCAATAGGAAGAGCTGGTCAAAATGACCACATGCAACGTCGAATGCAAAAAAGACTGGGACGTTTGACCCTAACCATACGTCTTCATTGCTCCCGATTCCTCTTTTCATCTGAAACAAACATTAAACCCATAATATTATGTATCCAAGTCTGATTTTATTGACCATGGTTTAAGGCAAGCACAGGGTCTCCTGTATTTTAGGGACTGACAGCCAACCAGACATGCATATCTATTTGTCATTATTAATAAGGAAGGCTTATATAACAACAGTCCTAGTCTAGGTAGAATAGACAAATATTCGCCCATCATAAATGAGAGTAACCAACGTTAGCACAGAGGTTTTTGCCTGGGTTATGAGATATGCTCCAGCCATCATGCAAGCAAATGAGACCGAATGAGTTAATGCAGCACCAAATGACGTGAAAATAGGTGGAAGTAACTAAAAAGACTCGACGGCTCTTTGCTGGAGACCATGGCAACGGTTCTCTGTCCCTTCAAATCTGAATGCGCAGATGTCCGAACAGATCAATGCGTGACTGGTAGTTGCTCCTACAAGGTGTATAGTCTGACATTATTTTGACGCTGCCGTTAATTTTTCCTCGAATACTAGCATTATTATTATTATTGTGATAATGTCCGACAAGGGCGAAACGCAGTCAAAAAGAGCGGTCAGATCGAGAACATGAGAAGTTTCTTTGTTGACGTTGGTGCTCTGGGGAAGGATGTATTGGCTGGAAGCGGTCATGCTGTAATAAGTGCTTTGGTGCCGGACAATAGCAATCAGGTTCTTGAATGTGAATTGGCAGTGTGGAGATGTTAACGGGTGTTAGACGTTCGTTGCGCTAGTTGTCGACAGTCCAGTCTTGAGTGCCCAACACTTTGTTTTGGCCTCCTATATAGGATCGTCTTTGAGGGTCGCTGTCTTAGCTTTGGCGGCAGATCGTCATATACGTTGATTTAACATAAGTCTCTAGTTGTCCTGACTGAGTCAAAAGTATTTTGGCGAGTTCTTCACAACTTCTTCATAAAACTAATTTTGGATTTAATGGTGATGAACACGTGTTGTGACGTTACCATGGAAAAATTCGCCTCGGCAAGGTCAATTTTATTCGTTTTCATAAATCACGCTTAACATGCTCCGGTGCCTAGCACGCCAGAACGGGGATGTGCAGCTCCCGTTCCTTCCACGTCGTCTAAAATATTTACCGAGGACATCTTAGGTAAAAGTAGTTCAGAGCCTATGTAGGGTATTTTTCCATCGTTGGTTTTCATGCCGTCGGTAAGCGTTATCGACGCCTAAAAAAGAGCACGCGCACTCCAAGCGCAGTGACTAGTGACGAAACAGCTGCCCATATGATAAGTTAAAATGCAATTACATAGCCACTGTATATGTATATCAAAGTAGTTTTGCACTTACTAGCTAATTACTGATACTTACTTTGACTCGAGATGTATCTGATAGCCGATCGATTGGCCCACCATCTCGCCTCTCTCCGCAGCTACGCGATCAGCATTGGCATGCGCAACCAGACGGCGTGGTTGGGTGCAGATTGCTCGGCAGTGTTGAGCTCTGTGATAACATTCCTCCAGCAGCATCTGAGGGGTGGAAGGAAACGGACTACCACCGGAATATGCTCATCCAGGATTTGTGAAAAATGTGACTTCTACGAGATAAGTCATAATTAGACTAGCGAGCAAAGATTAGTTACGCGATAAGGTGGACTTGTCTGATTGCTAAGTATTCCTTTGTTCATAAGGGATGCTAGAATGCTCTGAAGGTTTTGGTATTCAGTAAGATACTAGAACATTAGGTCAAAGCTGTTGCACAAGTACTCCCAGGTTACAATGCTTAGAATAATTATAAATGGAAAAGAAGGGGAAAATATCTCTGACAAGCTTTCCGAAGAAAACTTGAGTTTCACGTCGCAACACACACAGCATGAAGCAGCAGTTGTCTAAAGTCCGAAACTTCCTCGTCATACATATAACTGATGAAACATGTTTCTTGTAATTCCTCATCTATGGTCTCCGGTTGTGTTTTATTCACATGCAACATTAAAGTAACGTTTGGTGTGACTAACAGGCTTACTTGGGGCATCTGTGTAGACTTCCCACAGCCATGTGGACCGGCAACGATTACGACCTGCTCATTCGCAATGGTTCTGAAAATTTCACTCTTGTGGATTCTTATTGGCAGCTCATTCGCTCTTATCCGTACCGTAGGCTTTGGATTTTTAAATGAGCAAGCAGCAGGCAATCTCGAACTCAGATATGGAGCAACTGGGATCTGTGGAACGGCGCCCATGAGTCTTCCTGTTATGCATTTTTGGCCTTCTAGACTTGAACCTTTATATGGGCAATTCCAAAATGTTAGAAACTTGCTGAATAAAATGATTCACGCAATATAAAGCAAAAGCGAGAACTGGAGCATTTATGCTATAATTTAGGAGGCAAAATGCTCGGGGCTGCAAAAGGTTAAGTTTGAAGGGCTTTTTGGAATTATTTCGCGCTTGAACATTGGGTGCTGAGGAAAATAAGAACGATTTGCATTGACAATCGTGATTATGGACCAGAATAAACATGGAGACAATAATGTGTAAATCCCTTACGGTTACGTAATGCAGCGGAAGTAAATCAACGAGTCGAGTGTCTTGGCCTCTAGCTAATACCCCTGCTGCGAGTATAGCAAGTCAAACGGTATCTACAAATTTCAGTTGTCGTATAAAAGACGATAGAAATCACTAAATAAAATTTCTAGCAAAACCTTTTGGGAGTAGATGGAACATTATTGGCAGGCGACTAAATCTGGCGCAGAATGTCAAACATTTTAACAACTATGCGGGAAAAATTCTCGCTGACATAGCAGATACCGCAGGTTTTTGGAGCTCTCGCGCGATTGTTAACGATCAAGCAATGTTTTGTTGTATGCAGCACAAAAAGGTTATTAGCAGAACGTCGATCCAAAATAAATAAAACAAAATAACAATTTTGAGGCTAAAGACGATAACCCTTCTTACTGCGTCCGAGTAATACGAACTAATTATGACATGCACACATGAAGTCAGTGGTCTTCAGTGAATTCAACGAACTTAAGGACATTCCATTCATTTGTAAATGGTTTCTGGGTATTCAGAAATAATGTATAAGGATGGTCCATAACAAATGCAAATGCATGAACCGCTTGCACTTGAATGTGAAGAAGGGAATTGGATGAGGTCCTTACACACTACGATTTCCTTATAAAATTAAAACGAGCAACGTTATTTTACGGCCTGATAAGAATGCGTTGCTAGTCCATCAAAGCAATAATCCCGTGGTCACAGCAAGTGAAGAATTTTAAATGCTTACAAAAGACTGGATACAACACTGAGACTAAGGCAGCGTGTGTTTAAAACGCACCAGTTGAGAACAGATCTTCTTGGTAGGGTCGCAGAAATTCCAGTTCTTTTGAGGAAAGTGGGTTGCTTTGGAGTAAATGAATTATGGACCGTCGACTATCCCAACTCAACGTTAACTGAGAGCCTTCCAGATGGGTCGAAGGAGGACGTTTTTGCACGATGATTTGGCGATTGTTCTTGTTTCTAAAAAAAACCATTTATTTTGTTTATCCATTGAATAAAAACTAATCTGCATAGAGGAATAGCATCTTATCATTAATTCTTGGAAGCTCAAAGGATAAAATTGATCAGTGAGTTGGCACGCATAAGTGATCAATCACAAGCGCATATTTATGAAATATTTATATTGCAAACAAAAAGTTCACTTGGAAAATAACAACAGCTATTTTTCCGAATGGCATCATACTCAGTCTGCCGATAAAAGCGAAGATGCGAGTTCCAGGAACTGGTTGATACCAAGTGGAAGCGAGCGCCTTTACTTTTTATCACACTCAGTTTGTTGCCTGGATCTTCCGAAACCAACAGCTCAATCCGTAAAGTGGCAAAACCAATATCTTCCGATAGACAAGAGAGAGTACATGCGATTGAAACGAACACCAAAACTTTAACCAAATAACAAATGAAAAATTTGGAACAACCTGCTACATTGATGGTAAGGAATGTGGAAGAAGGGCAAAATGGATATAGAACTGAGATTTTGAACAGGTCTCGTATTGTTATTTGCATAACGTAAGCTAACTCACGGTAGGCTTACATTTGCATTAATCTAGTTTACAAATGGGTCCATATTTTTAAGGCGTATAAAGACTCCCAAAATGTGAGTCATCTGCAATACTCGATTCTCTGAGAAGCCAAAACCAGCTATGCATATATGCATATAAACGTCAATACCAAATTCGTGAGATCAAACGAAACACAATAATCTAGACGTCAAACAAAGCCGCCGGAAAAATATTCCTTGGCTGTTCCAGGAAATGGAGTTTCTAACTTTTTAAGTTGCCAAAATCCGAACCCAGTGAGAAAAACAGAAGTTTATGTGGTAAAAACTCAGCTCTTTAAGATTTCTCCACAAAAGTCTTCATGCTGAAGTTATAAATTAATCGCACACGCTTTGTAACTTCCGCTTGTTGTGGAACTTTAATTTTAACTACAAACGTAAACATTGGCTGATAACTCAGGGTTTCCCAAGAATCCATTTTTTGGAACGATACTATATTTTACCCACGTTTATCTGCTCAGACGGTATCAGCCCAAACCAGTACTCTGTAAATAATTGAAGTTTTTATCTTTGCCCAATGGCAACTTAGTTTTAATTTTTAATTCAGAAGGCTAGTTATGTAAGTACGACCATTCTACCAAGAGCAATAAACACTTGATGCCCGCTTATCCAAACGATTAGGCGTTCGTGATAGTTCCGTAGGAATGCTCGTTTTACTGAGAATATTTTGGTTACTTTCTTTGGTCGGCCTGGTACTACAATAGTCTTATAATCTATTTACAAAATCTGGCGTATTATATCAGCTACTTAAAAGTTAGTGCAAAGGCAAAAGAGTTAATTTTTGTCAGCTGATGTGATGTTTTACCTTTCAGAGTCTTGGGCGTTTACCCTGTATCCTAAGGTAGGAGTTGCATTACCTACATTCCCTGATCAGAACTGTCATCGTTTCAGTAACTGTGTGCTTAAAAAATATTATCACTTCCAAATGAAACATTTGCCCGTCTAGCCCCGGTCATATTTAAAGAAGATGAAACGTCACGAGGACGCAACTACAGGAAAAAAATATTCATTTAAATTACATTATTTTAACTCTCTAACACCATCATGAGACATGGGCCTGGCTGCATGCGATGTTTCAATTTTTCAGAAGAGTGAAATGTTTTGGAACGAGGGAGCAGGAATATATACGGAGGCTTAAATTACTAGGGACTTTAACAACCAGAGCAATTAAAATAGAATTTGTTGACCGACAGCCGCATTAACATACACTCGATCTCGAAGGGCCTGTCCTAAAAGTATTTTCAGTCTACTAGCGCATTCAAATACGCGGAGGAATATGATGACCGAACTCTACCCATAAGTTGTATGTCAAACTTACTCATGCAAACTCTTTGAATCAGAAAACAACGTACAAAGTGAAATGCTTCGCACTCGGGTTTCAAAAATGTTCAACACACTACTGCTGACGTCTGTCTCGCGTTATCTAGTAGGCTTATAACAGTTAACGTCTCATTTATGCTGCTTCCCATTGAAAACTTACAACAACGAGCACATGCAAGGCAACGCTGACTTGTAGTCCTTTGTGTAGGAGGCACTGTGTGTATATGTGATATTTGTGCGGTGGCCAAGCTTTTGCCTCTATTTACTTAATAACGGCTGTTCAGAGAGTGAGCTTGCACTGCTTACATCTATAAGAAATAAGTTTTTTTAATAACCAGAGTTCGGGGTAAAATGACGCCAGTAGTTTTCCTCTGCACTGCTATCACAAAAGTAACGTGTTCTAACTATAAAATTATCGCAACCATGAATACTGCCTCATAAAGTACTGTTTATCTTACAGATGAGAAGCCCTGTTGTTTTAGCAATAGTATGAATAAAAGCCGCTTTTGCAGGTGTACAAAACTAGGACAGATACCTGGCAATTTAAAAGGTGAAATACGATCGGGTTCTAAGTAAGAAGCACCACTTACTACAAATGAAACTTCCAATTGATATGACACTGTAGATATGGTGACTTTCCTTCATGAACTGTCTGGTAATTCTTACTTTGAACTTATCATCTTTCACTTTGCAAAGGTGATAGATATCTTTCGTAATTTGGCACGCCTATTGAAGCCGCTTTTGCTCATATGCAGTAAATTCGCAATTATGACAAAAACCTAACAATTGTATGTGTACGGTTATAACCGCGTATACGCGTATACACACCCATACTGTAAGATATAAACAGTCCCTAAGGAGTGATAAATTCCGCAGATTAGAAAAAAACTTAAATCATACTCGAGTTAATTTGTACGCAATACTGCAATCTTCAATTCGAGCATATTCGCAAATTAATGTTAAAAATTCTGAAGAAGTCAAAAAAGGCAAAACGAAAACCACGCAACGGGCGCAATGGACAGTTAAGTGCATACCCAAACGTCGAGTGTTTAAGTCCAACATGTTCTGAAATCAGCCGGACGAACGCACGATCTTTCGATGACAAACTTGTCGAAAATTCTAGACTTTCATAATGAGGGCTGTTTACGTAATTTTCAATAGAAGTTATTATGGAAATCCTGATATTGTCACTGGTCTTGCCAACTGATTTTGGTAAACACAAAGGTTTCTCAGAAAGTTCTACACAGTAAGCAAAAGTTAACGTGATGACCTACGCATGATTGACATTTCCTGTAGGCGCGATAACATAAAATAAATATCAAATTTGTACTCAAATCCAATAGTTAATCAAAACAATTCGAGAAAAATCAACTATAAGTTCACAATAACATTGAGATATGTGACAGCTCAGACTTACCACTCTTCCGTAAGTGTTACTGATGGAATAGTGCATTTAGCCGAACCTTACGGGAGGCGCTGACTTGGGCTACTCGTTCCCCAGTTTTGTTGCAAGTTTTTTCGCCCTAGGTGACGCTAAGAGTTTTCGTACGTGGCAGATTCCTACAGTTCAGAAAAGTAGACTCCAAACTTAGGGTGCACTTTTGCTCGGACCTCTTTGGTAATGAAACTATTGGCGGAAAGCTAAAGGCGAGTACTTCGAGGCAAATCAACAGGCTGATCTTACTACAGCTACTTGCGCTGTCTAAAATATGGGAATAAAAGATTATGCAGTATATATGGCGTGACGATGAGTGGAAAACAGAGATAAGAATCTTGTCCAGAGTTGAGAAAAACCGGGTGTTTTCAAAGAAGCGAATATGACAACAGAGTACGAAGTCAAAAACTATTTACACTGAACACACGACTCAATCCCTTAGGTCATCAATTGATATGAATTCTTAACTTGACGTACAGTGGAAAGGATAACCGAAACCCTTGCTCCCAACGGATTATTTAAGCCTCCATCCGATACAGATGGTCACTGCATGTTTGAATCCATCGTAATCATAATTTAACAACGCACTCACCAGAAGTTAAGCAAATGCGGATATATGATGCACTTTATAAGCGGACAGTGGATGAATGGACGAAGCCTATTTGTTTGCTTTTGCTCAGAAGGGCCTCGGCGAGCGACATGAGCAATTTAGAACCAAATAAGAGCACGTTGACGTTCGGCAATCGTAGGATCCTGCAGATACCACGAAATTAAATTTAGCGTGTCACCATAAGAGGAGAATGAAGGGTAAAGTTAAACTACTTTGTAATATAACTTACTAAAACACTCGTCTAGTTAACGCGAATGCATCAAACTTTGCGACAATGAGGAAATCGGAAGTACAGGGCTAGGCTTGCTTATGACGCCACTTATGAAGTTCCTTATTTATGACCGATTGATCTTTTTCTCGAATTCACTCGAACGAACATTCCGTATTTCGAACGCTGCGAGACATTTGACTTGATTTCTTGCCTTCGAGACTTAAGTTTGACATTGGCAGCGGCCAATCAGAATCATTTATTTTCACCTCAGAAGGCTTTTCATAGGACCCCCACAAACGCATTGGCCTCTTAGGAAACATGGGCATTCACGAAAACCTGCGGTTGACAACCACCGGCTACATCATACCACCACATCTTCCTCCACCTACATCAAGCAATATCATCACCCACTACATGCATCTAATATGCCTCTCGGCTCCTTCTCCATACGGCCCCAGCGGCGAGCGTGACTTGAATCTGAGACTATCACGGTGCGACATGCGCCGTGGCTTGGAATGCTGCTGACCGGCGCCCCAACTCAGTCTACGCCGTCTGCCCAGTTGTGGGCGAGTATGTGTGGAGAGGGAGACGGGAAGGTTGAGTGCCAGGATGACGCGGCTGCTTCTTAACGTGACCTACGTCACTCTCACGCATGTGACCTGTTCGCCGTTCAACCCACGTTGTGCAAAATCCTGAGGTTTATGTTTGGGAGATCAGGTCAGTCGGTATGTCATCCGCCGGGCCCATTTCCCGCGCTAGACGACTGGCTAGTTCGGACAGTGATTGGGACCTGTGTATGGGAAGGGTGAGTGTGTTCGACTACTCAGCACATTTTCCTCACTGTGAACAATCTGACGCGCTTGAAGCTATCACGGTGCGCTAAAAGCCGTGTTTTAGAAGGCTGTCTCGCAGTCGGCCCAGTTTTGTGTACTTTTGTGGAGTGATAGAGTGGTGGCCTGTGACTCGGGCTGCACTGGCCCCTTAATGTAGTCTCTATGGCGCTCCCACTTTGTGGGATCCGAGCCAGGTGTGACCGCACGCCTAAGTGCGGCTTCGGCCGCGCCAACCATTTTTTATTTGTTGGTTAAGATCCAGGTCATTTCTATGTGGACCAGAGGGTGTGGAGTGGAACGTCAAGGTGCGGGTTCGATCGTGCCATCCACCTGTGCACTCGCCTACCTCCGGTCTTATTGACTAGGTCTTGACATCGGATCTAGGTGTAGGAGGAGGAGAGAGTGTGGTTGATGCAGCGTAATTCTGCATTCACTATAAGCTAAATCATGCGCAAGTCACCGTGTCTGCTTCCCTTTGTGGTGGGGCGACGTGCGAAGCGACGTATGCCGCGTTTTACGAAAGCGAGCGAGTAAAAAGCAATGCTTGGAATAGCTTAGAACTTGATTGATTATGCAAAAGTCAGTAATTTTTATGGAAGTAATTTTTTTAATGTCAGTAACGGGAGAGGACGTTTTATGAACACCTCGATAATCTTAAACGTCAGGAGGACAGCCAAATTTAATTCTGGAATAATAATAATAATAGGAGTTTTCCAGTAGTCACGAAAGAAATCATTCTCGGGAAAGACCGAAAATACTTTGCCCAGCAGGGGAAGAAAATCTCATAGCTGATTAATAACAGAGTTTGAGATGCTGTCAGTTCCTACAAAATGCGAGTTATTAACCAGGTTCGTGTTCCAAAGGTAATGCTCCAGCAAATAATCTTGTCTCATACCAACTGCCGTACCTCAGCCATGTCAGCCAGCTTTCAAGTGACAAATCATGACTCCTCGTCTTGGTCAGTCTTTCATGAACTGTTGATATCTTTTACGTGATCTTTCAGGATCTGCACTACGTGCAGAAATTCACTTTTCTATGGTAGCCATAACGTCTAGTTTAATTTAATCAACCGGATTTCCCACGTCATCCAGTTTTCTGAACAGGCTTTGCACATTTGCAGAGATGACCTTCAAGGATCCTTTCGTCGAGGAGGCCCAGTTTTCATCCTGACTGGTTTTGACAATGAAAAAGACTGCGTGGTCTGGACTATTGGGGCTATTTTTCATTGCCAACCCTTTTCCTCTCTGTAATTCTCCCCTTCAATTGAGCCCTGCACTCTCTTATCTTCGGTCATTCCTTCGTTTCGTAGTTCGGCTGAAAAACGCTCCTTTGTGCGAGGCCCATAAAGCCATTCTCCCTTCTAAAAGAAGCGCTGCGTGGGCTTCGTCTCCTACAATAACTTTTAGGGGCCTTAGGGGTACTCTCAGGTCAAAACCTGAGTCTGCTTTTTCTAGTCAGGAAGCATTTTGTACGGTGAAAACTTCGCCATTCTTCAGAAGGGCACTGGCGTATGCTTGAGGAAGATCAAGGTGGTGCGTTACCCCTTCCCTCGGAATGCATGACGCGGACTCTGTGACACTCTTATTGCGATATTTCGATTACGATTTATGGGCGAGCTTTTTATCGCCCTGTCTGCGCTAGGACTATATTCATTCACTGTGGTGCTTCACACGGATGACGGCACATGGACATTAGACGGATTTGTTGGCTTTGGTTTGGGAACTTTCACAGCTATTGCTTTGCTGCAACGTATTGTACACAGAGTTAATATTTTCATTTCCATATAAGGACTGATTAAGGCAGTCCCTAGCTAAGTTGGCCTTGTGATGTCTGTGGCAAACAGTGTTCAAAGACGTAAGCCTATTTTCATCTTATCCATTGCGCTGAATTAAAAGGATCTTACAGTTGTATTCATTTCTGACATTCCCCTGATCTAACCCAGATCAGGAAAGCAATTACACAACATTCGTAAACTGTTTATAGGCTGTATTTTCCTCGTTTAGTCGATATTACTCGGAATGCTCCAAACCGAGACTCATTCCGCCTACAGCCTCGGATCGTTGAACTCTGCTGATATCACACCGGCCTTAGTGTGTGGGCTCTATGCCTCGCTTACAGGTACTCGCACAAAGCCACTCGAATGCAGAGTAGGTGCAGAGTTATTCGACCCTAGTATCAACTCAACAGGTCACCACCTTCGTCTCTGAGACGCAGAGACTAACAGACGTCTCGCAGTCAACGTTTAAATCTGCATTTGCATTAGTTCCCCCACCCCCAGTTAACCTGTAGTGTCAAAACTCCGATCTCATACCGAAAACGATGAACTCTACGGAGATGGATCGCGGGTAAACAGTTTGGCGAACATTCCCTCCATCTGACAAAAAAGCCGCCTAGGTTTCCTTTAATAGTTTAACTTGGCACTGGATAAAGAACTGTTTTCTGTTTAAGAGGACACTATACCTTTCCTAACCCGACTGGGTGACATCGGAAATAAAAAATAATATCGGGAAGAAAGGGAGACTGCGGAGCAGATAAGTTGGATGTGATCATTTCGAATACTTCTCAAAATTTAAGAAACAGCGAAACAGTTGTCGGATTCTCCGTAGAATAGGACGGCAAAATTTGACTTAGAAATACTCAAACAAATAGAAAAAATTGCTAAAGATTACTTCGCATACGTTAATAATTAAAAACGTGCTCAGGACTCCATCGCTTGTTTAAAGGATTTTCAGGGAATTCGGATAACCAATAACTCATGTAGGATGGATCCGTTATCCGATTTCTTAATGGCCATGCATACCGAGGAGTTCCCTTTTAATGAGAGGGTACACCGGCAAGTTGGCACGTCTAGGAATGCAAGTAGCGCAGTGAGTTCACAACAAAACGCAGTAAGGAAAACTCTGTGACAGCTAAAGCCCAATAAAGCGCCTGGTCCGGAGGACAAACCCGCAAACGTTTTGAATGAACTCGCAGACCAACAGGCCTCCCGGCCCTCCATGATCTTCAAACGATCGATGGAGGCGGGGGGTTCGTCTACTAACTGGAAGCTAGCTAACATAAGCCCACATAAAAACGGGAGAGAGAGCCTCGGTAAATATTTTTCCAGTTCAGTTTTCAGCCAGTCAGTGTATTTGAGGAAAATAGGCTTACGCCATTTTGAACACCTAATTGATACGTAAAAAACCGATAAATAAGCAAAAATGTGAAGAAATTAGAGCATTTGGAATGCAGACGTTGATTCACATGTGCCACTGTTCTCACGGCTCAAACGTCCCATGGTCCGCTTGTTGCTGCAGCATATATTTGTCAAGCCGACATTTAAATGTATCCACAGACTGAGACATGACAATCGTCTCGGGCAGGTTATTCCACCGTTCGACGACACGGTTGGAGAAGAAATATTTTCTCACCTTTAATCTATTTCAGTGAAACGTAGGTCTTCACGTTTAAACTCCCTTCTTGTTTACAAGCAACTGAAAAATCTCAAACACTGGAAAAGGCATCATAAAGATAACAAATATTCCGAAAAGCTTCAAATCTGTACAGATAAACAAACTTTCTCAAGTGTTAGTGGTACGAGCGATAGTACAGCGGCTGCTTCGAGTGCAGGGAAATAAATAGCATATCATTAACAAAAGTTGCGAATGTGCATGTCAGATAGCGCAGGCGATGGGTTGGAGACAAGAAATTCAATTTTAAATGTTGCTTAAAAATGCAGAGTAGTATTATAACAACAGGATTTGCCAAGGTTACACAGGTCGGGTGGTAATTTAGTGGAAACTGCTGTAAAAACCCAGCTTCCTGTGAAAGACACCGACAGAAGCAGACATAACGACATCCGAAGGCAGGGCGTTCCAAACTTCATGCGCTCTGTTAAAGAAGAAAAACATTTGTGTGTCCAGCCTGACCCCGGTCACACGTAGTTTAAATGGACGACCTAGCAGTTTTGTGGTGATTGTTAACTGAAAGAAGTCCCCGGTACGAGGCTGCAGTCTTGATCGCGTATGATACGGAAGATTTGTATCACGTCGTCCCGTAACTGTCTGTACTTCAAGGGAAAGAGATCAATGTTAATTAGCCGCGTTGCATATGGTAGTGAGCCCTGTCCTGTCACATGTCTCGTTGCAGGTCTCCGAAGACTTTCGAAGATATTGTGGTCCTTCGAGGTCCAGGGTCTCCTAGGTTGGATAGCAAATTCCAATTGCGGCCGCACAGACGTTCGAAAGACTTAAGCAAAGCAGTCTTTTTGAAGGACAGAGAAAGCCCGCGTGACAAGGTAGCCACCTGACATCGCAGAATTGGCTACCTTCGCGCAGTGCAACGAGGGTTTGAGCGAGGTGGTTATCCACATTCCTAAGTCATTCAACAAGTTCACTTCTTGCAGTGGTATACCATTCAGGCAGTAAGCCATGCGGTTCAGAAAGCGGACTCTGCCGACTCGAAGAATATTGTATTTGTTCTCATTGAACAGCAAAAGCCAGTCCTTTGGACACTGTTGGAGTCGGTTTTGGTCCGCCTGCAAATATTCTTAGGCATATGCAGTTAAAATGACGCTCCAGGGCTTAATATCATCCGCAAACCTGGCGGCAGTACAATCCAGTTCACTAACGCAATCGTTGACGTAAATAATGAACAGAATAGACCCAAGAACTGAGCCTTGGGGAACACCGCTTTAAACGGCAAACTCTGTTGACTGCTGGCCACAGACATGGGCAGTTCGATAACGGTCAAATGGGAAGCTTCAAATCCATTTCAATTAAATTAAATTCAATTATTTTTAGTAAAGACCCGTCGGGGTCCCATCAAAGCAAGTAAAAATAAATTTACATGCGAATTTTAGACGAGGTAGGCAAAATCTGTACAAAGTGCAACACATACTTTTTGAGATTAGAAGTCCGTTAAGCAAAATGAAAATGAAAAAACGAGGGGTGAAAAAAACTCCAAAGCAAAATTTAAAAATAATTGTATTAATTTAACAGGAGAAAAAAAAACCCTCATAAAAATAGCGTCAGAAAAATACAGGGAGGACTGGCCTGCATGTGGCGGTACAGAATGGATTATAGTCCGACATCAACATGGCCGAAATAAATGTCAGCTGTATATGGCATTGTGTAACGGATTTCATAAAATGGTACGTAGGCGGGTCGGTCAGGACTGGCCTGTATCGCCTTGAATAAGAAAAATAAGTGGCGAGATTAAAAACCAGTCTCAAGCTGATAGGAACCCAGATGCGGTCGGTTTCATTCAACCGAGTCCATCCGAACATGGGGGAAGGGAGATGCGACCAGACTACTAGTATATGGCGAATATAGAAGGCTTTGTCAAGACCGCCGATGGAGCGCATTCTGTAAGGGCACGATGACAACCAGTCTCGAGGCGACAAGAACCCAGATGCGGTCTGTTACATTCATCAGAGTCCATCCGAGGATAGGACAAAGGAGATGCGACCAGATTACTAGTATATGGCGCATATAGAAGGTTTCGCCAAGAGCATCGATGGTGCGCATTCTGTGAGGGCACGAAGCATGAACTGAATAATTGGAATAATTAACATTTCTGGTGAGGGATCTTAGGCAGCGAGATTACTCATAAAGGAAGGAAACGTGAACAGATACGGAAATTAAATAGCGGCATGCTAAATTCCCGGTGGCCCTTTCTCAGTGTCATAGAAAAAGTTGTCTGGGAAGGATGAGGAAAATAAAAGTTTAATCGAGTCAGTATTCAGATAAAGGCGTAGCCTTCTCTTAAAGGTGTGAAGATCTTATATTTATTGGAAGGTTATTCCAGAGGAAAGTATACCTGGAAGCGAAAAAAGGGAGCGCTTAGAGGTGGAGGACGCTGGAGGAGGTATAATTAGAGACGAGTTGCGAAGATTGTATGGGCGACTACTAGGGGTAAGTGTTGAAATCCGAGGAAGAGTTGAACTATGATTAATGCGAAATAGGAGACAGAAGCCCGCTTCTCGTCTTCGAACCCATAAAAATTTTAGGTTAATTAGCTGGCATCTATCTGAGTAGGAGATATTGGGATGTTCCCTATCTAAAAGTTTTTTAGAAAAACGTCTTTGAACATTTTCAATTTTTAAACGACTGGCTTCATTCATCAAACCAAAGAATGGGCAACAATACTCGAGAATGGGAAGTACAAACATACGATAGAGTCTTAATTTAATTTCAGGAAGATAGAAATTGTAAGAAATAAAGCCACAAATCTTGGCAGCTTTGGCTGTAATTCTGTCAGCGTGCGGTGAGAGATCAAGATTACTAGTGTAGCTTAAACCTAAATCCTTGATGGTGGTATATTCAGTCATAGGTATTCCTTGAAAGACCACAGGTTGGGGTAGCCTATCAGAGACTACCCCTTAAACCTGTTCGGCTCGGTCTGTGCAGGAGTCGGTGATGTGGGACACTATCAAATGCCTTTTTAAAGTCGATATAGACTACATGCAGTGCGCTGCCTTCATCAACTGCCCGAGTCCAACGTTTAAAATAGTTGAGCAAGTTCCTCACGCAAGACCTGCAACTATGGACCTCATGCTGCCCATCAGATAATAAATTTTGCTGCTCTAAGAAGCGCATTATCTCTAGTTTAACTATTTTTCCATGATTAAGCAGCAGACGGAGGTGAGGCTAATTGGTCTGCAATTGATTACAGAGGCCTTGCTGCCTCCTTTATACAGCTGTTTGATCCGCGCAGATTTCCATTCGGCGGGTAAACAGCCGGCTGCGAACGAGCCTTGAAAAAGCATGGACAATGGCTTGGCTAGCTCGGCAGCGAGCTCCTTCAGTTACTTAGACGGTATTTAATTTAATTTAATTTATTAAATGCTAGTTTACAGGCATTGTCACGGGAAGCTATTAAACACAAATCCAACCTGCAATGAAAAAAAATCCTGAGGAATAAAAATATGGTTGATGGTGGTTTTCATGGTTTGGAGGGTTCAGAAGAAAAAACTGCTGGTGGTTGATTTTCGACCGTCAAGAAGGGGGGGGGAGGGGGTTGCACGGTATCGGAGATTATCGGACGTCAATTCCTTTCATGAAGTTGGGGATAGTAAAAAATAGAGGCGTTGAGGAACAGCGGGTGAGACCGGCCATAGTGTCCAGAGACCACAAACGCCATCGCTACAGTAGAGTCGATCAGTGGATTCAGCACCCAAAATTTGAGAAGGCTTTTCAGAATGCAAAAATCGAGTAATAGTTCTCTTAAATAAAGGATAATTTTGCAGAGTTTTCACACTCACGGATAGTTTATTCCAAATAGCAATTGCATCTACAGAATAGAACCGACAATATTTAACAATACGTGCCAGAGGCTGAAATAAGAAGACCTAACGATGACTGTTACGTCGAGGGTGGATATGATGTCTTAAAGAGGTGAGTGGGTTAAATGTGTGATTATATAGAAGTTTAAATAGCAAAAATAGTCCTTTGTTGTAATCTACGGAGCCATAAAGGATCAAGGCCCGTAAGCCGGCAACGTTCTTGGTAAGACAAATGTCGGCGTTTCGGGGCTAAAATTCTCTTGGTACCCGGTTATTTCGGCTCATTCAGCGTCACCGGCTGTTTAAGAACGGTCGCTTCATCAAAAGGTACAGCCTAATTTATCGAACCCTCATCGAAGTCGAGGTCAGGCGGAGTGAATGCGCTTTCACTGGTAAAGATAGATTTAAAAAATTGTGAGAGATGCTCAGCTTTTTCCCCACCCTCACTTATCTCTAGGTCTCCGCTTGTCTACAGGAGGAGGACAGGATCTCTGTTTCGCGTGCTGCTTCTTGTGTAAACATAGAATATTTTCGGATTTTCCCCAGCACGATTCAGTAGGTCTTTTTCGAAATTTAGCCGTGTCCTGAGGGTAAGTCGCTTGAATAATTTCTTCTGTGCTTTGTATGTGTTTATGGATACAGGATTCCCACCAGTGCGAAATTTCTGCTACAATCTCTGCTTTTTATATTCTTCCTTCGATAACGCCTGAGCCAGCCACCGGCGTCGATTGTTCAGCCCCTTTCGTGAAAGTGGGCAGTGGTTTGTCAGGCGAAAATGCAATAATTCACTGAACCATTACCAATCCTCCGCTGTGTTTTCGGAAAATGCTGATTCCCAGTCTGTATTGTTGAGTTCGGCCATTATTTGCTCGAAGTCACCACGCCAAATATTTTTTGTAAATTTTGGAGGGCTGTTCAGGCACGGAAAAGATTGAATAGTTCCAGTGAAGTACAAGGTGATCGCTTCGACGTACGGGAGGCAGTCATCGTACCTCATCTAAGCTGTACAGCGATTTCGTGACGACTCTTCCTCCCTGACGCCCTCTCCTATCTCTTCGAAACAACTTAAATCCTGGTGGCACTAATTCGCTGTCATATACGTTCCAAGACAGCCAGGTTTCTGTCAAAGAGAGAACGTCCGGAGAAGGATCAGAGATGTGGATTTTTAGTTCATCTAACGTGGGCATTACTCTCCGCGTTGGTGTAAAAGATGTTAGTTTCAGAGTTTTGGGACATTTTATTATGTTGCCGCTTGAGTTCCCATTTTAAGGGACCTAATGTGTCCTCAGTCGGATCGGTTATGCGCAATGAATTAGGAGAGGACGCTGTATTAGCTGGTCGTTGTATATCGCGAGATTCGTATCGCAATTCTGCAGTCTTGTTCTCAGTTCCAGAAATAATTGTCGACACTTTATTCCCTCTGACGGTGTGTAGTCCGGCTGAAAAAATGCCGCGGTTGGTGTCTTTAGTTCGGAATCGTCTGGAAAGAATAAGTTCTACTTGTTCTTGTATTTGAAAGGTTAGAGGCAGAGGCCTTGACGACCGCATTTATGGGAAATGATTCCGCATATTCGTACTCTAAATGAAGTCGCGAAATTAAAATTGTGTTCGTATCACAAAAAACCGTAATAGATGAGAAGTGCATCCGTTCGCTGCGAGTCAGTGCGGAAACGATGCGTATGACAAAGTGTTCTACAAAGCTAGCTGTGAAGAGTCATGATGTAATAGACTGTTTTTGTCGAAAATTACACGAGCCAGTCTTTCCTTAAGCCTACGAATTTTGTCGGCCGTCATTATGTCACTTGGCAACGAGTTTCATGGTCGGACAACCCATTGACTGAAAGAGAAATTCCTACGGTCTGGCCGTGTGCGTTCGCTCATGACTTTATAAAGATTTTGTACGGCTAAACTCAAAGAAGTCCTCAGTTTTCACTGGAAACCCTTGGCCATGGACAATCCAGAATAACCAGAGTAGACTGCGGTATAGTTGCGTACATGATAGAGGTAATAAACCAAGTACCTTCAGCATCTCCTGGTAAGGCATGCGCAGTCGGCGATCAACCATCCATGTATCGGTGCTTTGCACCTGTGCGACTTGACCAATATCCCTCCTTATTTATGATGAAGCTGCTGGCATTCCATATTTCAGGTGGTCTTTCAAAGACGCCGAAAGGTCTTCCAAAGAGTTGGGGAGGAAATACCTTAAATGCATTATTGATCCAGTGTAAAGTACTAGTTGCCTTCTGGGCCATCTCCCTACAGTGTTCTAATGGCATAAGACTTCTGGTCGTGCATACACCCAGACTCCGCTTACTCCAGACTGCGTTTCTACCAACGTTGGTACTTATATCCCGCAGCGAAAAAGTAATTAGTCGATACTGCTGACGAAATTCGCAAAACTAGTGTAAGTAGGAATCTGCTGGTTGGCTATCCTCCAGTGTCCGATTTGGTGTTCAGCGTGTGCAAAATGTGGTTCGAAAGATCTGCCGCCAACTAATCGAGTAAATGAATAAGGGATCTACTCACGTCCTTTATGACGTCTTCTTTATCTATACTCACGTTATTCCCGATAATACGAAACTTAGGTCCTCGGTTGCTTTTCAACCTCGCCTTTCTCTACCATGTCTATCCATTCCTCGGCCGCGTCAAGTGCTTTAACCTCAGGATCGGGTAGTTTTTTCGAAAGCATAATCTTGATCATGTAGATAAAAGTCGCAGTTGTTCTCCCCATGCAAACGCTGTCGCCATAAATCAGCGAGACATTTTCGGGAGCGACACAGGTTAGTCTAATTCTCTGTTCTTGAGCTTGCATAGATAGTCAGAGTGATGGAGAATCTCCCGTTCATCTGACTGAGAAGAGTAACAATCGTACACACCCTATTTCGTCTAGTGACGAAGCGGAGGCCTCGCCGGTGCGTGTAAGTTTTATTCTTATATAAGAATTATGCGGTTAGCCATAGTTGCCATAAAGAAGCGGCGATTTGTTCCTTTGGAAAACGAGTTTTGTTTTAAGATCTCGTTCAAGGCCTACTAGCTAATGATCGACTTTCATCGAGGTGCATTTCTAGAAACAACCGATGTTATTTTTAAAAGCCACCTTCTGCCCATTCGTGAATGTTGTGCGTTATTTGATTTCTACGTCAAATCCTCCATTATTTCCGATGTTTTCAGCCTGTATTTTTTGTCTCGCCACTCTTATCACCCTACACGCTGTCCAATAAATCTCTTCGCCATCTGTTCATAATTGCGCTACGATGTCATTGGGAGGACAGTCCTTATCCTCTGACAGCGTAAAAGCAGAGCTTTAACTTCGTTTTATTTTGTTCAAAAATGACACTTGTGTTTTCACGCACTTGCGACATTGAACAAACCAACTTTGATTTTTAGTAATTTTTCCTGATCGCTGTAGATGCGGACCGGGATCCTCATACTGTTTGTTAGTATAAACTTCGACTGTTTTTTCGTAAGCAATCCTTGTTAATTTGTCATGTCCAAACTTGAGGTTACATTAGATTACTCTAGAGTAGGTCGCGTCTTCTTTTCAAATCAATTTTAAACCACGCCTTGAAGTCCGCGTAAAACTCGGAATCTGCGCATAGAAAAGTCGTACACCTTACCGAGAGTTGCAAGCGCCGATTCTCTAGCTTATGCGAAACTGTCTGTTGTCCTGGGACAGTTTGTTGCGTCCACCTGTGGTTAGAATTAAGACATTTATGTATCGAACACTCTCCAATCCTGACATCATGGTTCTTACACAACAATTCAACAGGTTCAGGGATAACGTAGTTGTTGAGAAATATTTCGAAAGACATGGTCCTTATTTGTTCCATGGGTTGGGTAGGCTCTCGGGAATTTCCCGATATGAATGGAATAAAATGACTTACTGTTGGGGACTTTAACACCCCAAATATCAACTGGCAAGCCTGGACGGTTTCGGGTCCATCGAATACATTCGGACACTTGTTTGAATTGGCGGCAGAAAAACTACTTTTTTAGAGTGTTTCTCTCGGAACACGTGTTAGGGAAGGGCAAAAGTCAAATTGCCTCGACCTGATGCCCATCCGAGATGAGGAGAGTGTGCTGGATGAACAAGATCTCTGTCCAGTTGGTGCTAGTGAACATATCATGATGCTCTTCGAGTACTCCATGTTCTCCCAATCTGATTCACCTGAACAATTGCAAACAAATATCTGGAAGGGAGATTTTTACAGCATGCCAATGAAAGTCTCGGCAATACCGCGGACAACTACATTGCAGGAAACAGTTAACGACTACTAGAGCACGTGCAGTTCACTGGTTAAAATAATTGTTAATCTAAACTGTCCACTCGGACAGATCTTTTTGTGTGCATTAAACTTGAACCATATGGAAATTATCCCAGTGCGAATGCAGTGCACACCTTTTTAGCAGTTATTTCACAAATGCCAAACCTTATTTGCATTTATGTTCCACTATTAAGTTTATGCATTCTGCACACTAAAAGTACATGCAACATTTTTGCAATTTAACTAGTTTTCCTCACACCCGTGCCGTCTAAATGGAGGTTTCAGGCCTTCAGTCGTTTACTCCAAATATACTGACCGATACTGACTGAAAGAAAAGAAGCAATCGTCCGCTGTGGATAAGCCGGGAACTACAAATCCCATTTAAGAGGAGAAATAAGGTGTGGAGACGTTATCGACACACAGAGTCCTGAACAGCTGAAGAAATTCAAGCGACAGCGGAATGTGTGGAAACGCGAGGCTATTAGACTTCTAAGGAACTCTGAGCTACGTATACTGCCAAACTCTTTGGAGCAACCTAAAATTCTCTGTGGTAGCATACGTAATGGCAAGAGAAATCGCGATCCGGTTTCAGCGCTGATGTCCAAAAACGGAGTAATTGAGACAGATGACCGCGTGAAAGCATCAGTCTTCTCCAGTTTCTTTAGGCGGTATTGACTCATGGCAAAAATCCTCCTCCCATGTCTTACCCAGACCAACAACAAAATCCTTCATCTCCTGCATTTGACGACAATCTTTACTTCTTGCCCACGTTGATAAGGGCCGAAGTACGCCGGCTGAAGCTTGCCAAATCACCTGATCCAGATAGGATTCATCCACTTGTCGTTCGAGAATTAGCTGGCGTACCGTGTGAGCCGGTAACCATGATATTTCAGAAGTCCATGGAAAAAGGCGAACTGCTGGGGGAATGGAAAACAGCCCTTATTTTTCCAATCTACAAAGGAGGATCCATGCTGGAACCCGAAAATTACCGTCCTATTAGTCTAACCCGCATTTTGTGCACGGTCATGGAACGACTTATTAAGGGACATTTAATGACGTATCTGGAGCAGAGAGGCCTATTTTGTGCTGCTCGGCACAGATCTCGTCGTGGTCACTCATGTCATACGAGTGGTCTTTACTCGCAGGAAAAATGGACAAAAGCCGAAGACCGGGGCCGTCCAGTGGATGTCATCTTCTTTGACTTTAAAAAGGCGTTTGATAACGTTCCTCATGGACGACTCCAACAAAGGGTTGGGAGTGTGAAATACAGGGCAGTGCTTCTAAGTAGATTAAAAGTTTCCTGTCATGCAGGCTCCCAAGAGTAATTATTGGTACCACCGCATCCGAATGGGTGCCAGTAAAAAGCGGCGTTCCGCATGGTTCAGTCTTGGGTCATTTCCTCTTCCTCATCTATAAAGAGGACTGTACTGCAGATCTTGAATGTGATGCCATCATGATTGCAGATGATATAAATATATGGAAAACAATTAGTTGTGTTGACGACTCGCAGAAACTACAGGAAGATGTTAATAAGTTGGTTGCATGGTCCAGCAAGTGGCTTCTAGCGTTTAATGTATCCAAATATGTAGTCTTGTGCCTAGAATCTGGTCGGAGGCGCTTCCCAAAACACCAGTACACCATAAATGGGGTTCCACCGAAAGAAGTGGACGCGCACAAAGAGTTAGGTATCTGGACAAGTTGAAACTTGCTGCCCTCCGAGCACTCCGAAAGAGTCGTCCAAGAGCTAACCAGCATCATGTACTGGATGAGGCGTGCCTTCATAGTCTTTCCTCCCGACTCCTTCTCACAGATATTCGGTACGTTCATCAGACCGCATTTGGAATACGGAATGTCAGTATGGGGCGCTGGATGAAGAAAGACAGGAGTCCCACTGAGCAGATGCAACGACGGACCACAAAACTGGTTAATGGTTGCACGCTGGGAAAACGTTTTCCTGAGAGATATATGTTACTGGCGAACGTTTAGTACCCCAAATATACTACTATACAACAAACGGTACACTGCCGAAATGCATCTTCAAGCTCAGGGCCTGTTATCGATCTACTAGTGCGCTTGTCGTGGTTCATAACAATATCTCCCAATCATATTCTATTCGACCTAATTTTCGGCAAGGTTGCTTTTTACCGTCCATTCTTTTGAACTACGCCATTGTTTACATTCTCTGAAGGCCGCTACATTATTTTGCCGATGTCGAATCTGCACCCGGGCACCAGGTGACTGCTGGTGACTATTCTGACGATGTCGACCTACCCTCATTCGCTGGTGACCTACTGTCTGTGGTGTTGCGATTGAATGAAATCGCGAAATCAGTCAGACTATCAGTAAACTCTGGGAATACCAAAGCGTTATTGAACCGCATTCCTGACTAGCAGGATGCTACTTACCTGGTGAGAAAGCAAGTACTTATTTGGTACAGCTGCGACCATGCCTCATCGAGCCGGCCTCGACGATGTCACGGATCGTACCTTTCCATGTGTGATGGTCTGTGGCAGCAGATCTGGACAGTTCAACCCGCCACCGAAACGGGCTGAATACGGGAGATCCAAGAACTATTTCCACGTCTTGACAGACTGGCGAGTCAGGTTTTAAGTTAACCGCCTCTTTAACACCTCCAAGTGTATGGCGGGGCTGGATCGAGGGCAGCAACACTGAGCTCGTAAAGTGAACGAATGACCAAATGGTCTGAGTTATTCTTGTGGTGTCGCAGCGAGTATCGACTGCCTCACTTGAGACGAAGTCGGTGCACATCGGTCGAGGGATGGTCCCCAAACAGTGATGGTTAACCACCCTTAGTTCACGTTTACCTTCCACGCGCACAGTCCCGTACTCGCCACCGTAGCGAAGGACTGATTTAATGGACGCACGGTATACGAGAACCTTCGTGGCGATGGCGGTGTCGCATTGGGTCCACATACCTTTTCTAAGACTTGAGAAAACCCGACGAGCAGCATCGATTCGGGAGATATTTTTTCCTTGCTCTATCCGTCGGGCTGCGGCGCCACCATGTGTTAATTGAAACTCTTCAAGTTTACCGCCACAAATCTCGGGAGGGGCCATTTCGTGGTCAGGGATACAGTTATAAAGCACCTTGGTCATCCCAGAATTAATAGACAAACCGACCGACTTAACCTCATTTACCTGTGACACCATAGACTGTAGACAACCGAAGCTTGACGCCAGCAGGGCAGTATCATCAGCGTTGTCGAGATAAGTCAGCAGGCGTTCGGGTTCAAATTAATCACCGTCAACTTCGTGTAAATCCTTCCCGAGAATCCTGTCAATGGCGTAGTTGAACGGAATGGGTCACGGGATACAACCTTGTCGAACATCCGACTGAGTATCGAACGGCTTGGACAGATTGTTGTGGACCATAACTCGCGCGGTTGTGGAGCGGTAGTAGGTCTTGATCATGGCGATGATTTTAGCCGGCGCAACATCATTCACCACAAGGACTCACGATGGACGAAGTCGGACGACCGTCGGTTGTTAATAGGTATCGCGGAATTCAAGAATACGCCCCAATGTGAATGTGTGGTCCACACATCCACGCCCAACTCGAAATCCCTCTAGATTTGGCCTCGTTCTAGGGTCACACAGTCTGAAATAGCCTGAGAAGGACAACAGCGAAGACTGTCGCAGCAAAGTCGATCCGGCTTATGCCGCGATAGTTCTCGCACCATGTTTTATTTCTCTTCATGAAAAAAGGTACAAGTATGCCTGAGCCCCAGTCACCAGGAACTACATCATCTCTTCACGCTTTATCAGCCACCTCACATAGCGAGGGTGCCAGTCTCAACACAGGACTTTTAGA
>CACRXP010000542.1:356361-373169 GCA_902702965.1 Spirometra erinaceieuropaei
GCATCGTGTACTGGATGAGGCGTGCCTTCATAGTCTTTCCTCCCAACTCCTTCTCACAGATATTCGGTACGTTCGTCAGACCGCATTTGGAATACGGAATGTCGGTATGGGGGCGCTGGATGAAGAAAGACAGGGGTGCCACTGAGCAGGTGCAACGACGGGCCACAAAACTGGTTAACGGTTGCACGCTGTAAAAACGCTTTCCTGAGAGAAATATGTTACTGGCGAACGTTTAGTAAGATGTGCGTTTAAAACTAATACTGTATGTCCCGTTTTCAGTTGGGCCATCAAGGGCATTCCCTATTACCCCAAATATACTACTATACTACAAATGGTACACTGCCGAAATGCATCTTCAAGCTCAGGGCCTGTTATCGATCTACTAGTGCGCTTGTCGTGGTTCATAACAATATCTCCCAATCATCTTCTATTCGACCTAATTTTCGGCAAGGTTGCATTTTGCCGTCCATTCTTTTGAACTACGCCATTGTTTACATTCTCTGAAGGCCGCTACACATTTTTGCCGATGTCGAATCTGCACCCGGGCACCAGGTGACTGCTGGTGACTATTCTGACGATGTCGACCTACCCTCATTCGCTGGTGACCTACTGTCTGTGGTGTTGCGATTGAATGAAATCGCGAAATCAGTCAGACTATCAATAAACTCTGGGAATACCAAAGCTTTTTTGAACCGCATTCCTGACTAGCAGGATGCTACTTACCTGGTGAGAACGCAGGTACTTACTTGATACAGCTGCGACCATGCCTCATCGAGCCGGCCTTGACGATGTCACGGATCGTACCTTTCCATGTGTGATGGTCTGTGGCAGCAGATCTGGACAGTTCAACCCGCCAACGAAACGGGCTGAATACCGGAGATCCAAGAACCATTTCCACGTCTTGACAGACTGTCGAGTCAGGTTTTAAGTAAACCGCCTCTTTGACACCTCCAACTGTATGGCGGGGCTGGATCGAGGGCAGCAACACTGAGCTCGTAAAGTGAACGAATGACCGAATGGCCTGAGTTATTCTTGTGGTGTCGCAGCGAGTATCGACCGCCTCACTTGAGACGAAGTCGGTGCACATCGGTCGAGGGATGGTCCCCAAACAGTGATGGTTAACCACCCTTAGTTCACGTTTACCTTCCACGTGCACAGTCCCGTACTCGCGACCGTAGCGAAGGACTGATTTAATGGACGCACGGTATACGAGAACCTTCGTGGCGATGGCGGTGTCGCATTGGGTCCATATACCTTTTCTAAGAGTTGAGAAAACCCGACGAGCAGCATCGATTCGGGAGATATTTTTTCCTCGCTCTACCCGTCGGGCTGCGGCGCCACCATGTGTTCATTGAAACTCTTCAAGTTTACCGCCACAAATCTCGGGAGGGGCCATTTCGTGGTCAGGGATACAGTTATAAAGCACCTTGGTCATCCCAGAATTAATAGACAAACCGACCGACTTAACCTCATTTACCTGTGACACCATAGACTGTAGACAACCGACGCTTGACGCCAGCAGGGCAGTATCCTCAGCGTTGTCGAGATAAGTCAGCAGGCGTTCGGGTGCAAATTAAACACCGTCAACTTCGTGTAAATCCTTCCCGAGAATCCTGTCAATGGCGTAGTTGAACGGAATGGGTCACGGGATACAACCTTGTCGAACACCCGACTGAGTATCGAACGGCTTGGACAGATTGTTGTGGACCATAACTCGCGCGGCTGTGGAGCGGTAGTAGGTCTTGATCATGGCGATGCTTTTAGCCGGCGCAACATCATTCACCACAAGGACTCACGATGGACGAAGTCGGACGACCGTCGGTTGTTGATAGGTATCGCGGAATTCAAGAATGCGCCTCAATGTGAATGTTTGGTCCACACATTCACGCCCAACTCGAAATCCCTCTTGATTTGGCCTCGTTCTAGAGTCACACAGTCTGGAATAGCCTGAGAAGGACAACAGCGAAGACCGTCGCAGCAAAGTCGATCCGGCTGATGCCGCGATAGTTCTCGCACCATGTTTTATTTCTCTTCATGAAAAAAAGGTACAAGTATGCCTGAGCCCCAGTCACCAGGAACTACATAATCTCTTCACGCTTTATCAGTCACCTCACGGAGCGAGGGTGCCAGTCTCAACACAGCACTTTTAGATTTCCACGGGAATACCGTCCTGTAAGGGGGGGGGGGAATATACCACCTCGGGATTAATAGCTGACAGCTTGAAGTAGTAGGCAGTTTCAAATACTTGAATTGTTTAAGTTCAGCTATGATACCCATGCAAAAATTTAAGGAGTGAAGTCCTTCAAACTTACGCATTCGATTATTCATCATCAGACCAGTTCGGTAATATAAGGAGGGGCAGAATACCAGAAGTTAAACAGCCAATAAGTCAGTATGATGGAGAACGTAGAGGGACGTTCAGAGGTTAGGGGTCAGGTTCTATTTCTGGCAGAGGTTTAGGGAGGGGTAGGGAGTACTGTAAAGTGCCGGCGAGACATTCCAGTTTCCTGCGTCAGCGAATACCTGCGACGACAGAAGCAGTGGCCGTACGGTTAGCCAACCCAGCCTTGTGCCCGCATGAAGCGTTTGTGCAAGCGTTAAGACTTCCCTGGGCAAAGACAAACCTAGCATATGTGTTCACACTCGCCACGTCGCGGTACAGCTGTGAAACAGGGATAGCAATTGCCAGACACCTTCCCCATCCCCCCTCTAAGCCCCTGAAGTCTGAACGCCCCTCAACCCTCTCCCACATACTGACTTATTGGCTCTCTAACTTGTGATATTCCGCTCTCTCTCATGTTACTGTACGGGCGTGATGATGGATAATCGGAGACGTAGGGTTGCCGGACTTGACTTTTTAAAAGTTTTACATATCCTAGGACGAAGCTGCTGCCGAATGGATGAAATCGCTTCCTGAATCAGTCGTTAGCAGGGTTTTCACAATCCTTAGAAAGTGTTTTCGGACCCGCCACAAACACCTGTATTTAGGGCGCCCGTCCGATCAGTTTCCCGATGTCTGCCGTTGTGGCGTCTGCCATGCTCATCAACATTACGCACAATCCTGACACACCGGCAAACACTAACACCACCACCGTCAACACCAGTGACGGGTACCGGCTTTATACCTGTCCACACTGCGATCGCACTTTCACCTGACACATAGGCCTGACCGGTCACTTGCGAACCCATCTCACAGAGACCGGCGAACCAGTGCCTGGAGCACTAACTTACAGTCACCACATCCGCCTCCACTGTCCACATTGCACTCGCACATTTATTCACCGCATGGGTCTATCAGGCCACATGCGCGTCCACGAAAACCTGCGGTAGACAACCGCCGGTTGCACCGAACCATCAGATCCTTCCTCACCAGCATCTCACCGCACATCAACACTGCCCACCCCAAGCACCAAACTGCCACCTCCCACGTAAGTGGAAAGTGTGCGCCTCGACTCCTCCATGCGGCTCCCCTGCTGCATGTCTGATTGGAGCCTGAGAGGAAGACGGTGCGTCGAGCGCCGTGGCTCGGAAGGGAGCCGACTGACGCCCAAACTCAGTCCATGCAGTTTGCCCAGTTGTATGTTGTGTGGAGTGGCGGACTGTTGGGCTAAGAACCAGGCTGTCACGGCCCCTTCTCAAGAGATCTGTGACACTCATGCACAAGAGGAGTGTGTGTGCTTTATGGATAGTACCACTAAGTCGGCAACTGTTTGGTTGCCTGACCTTGAAGGGTGACGGCCCAGGCTATATGCGAGACCACGTGTCGCCCTTCTGGGTCAAAATGTCTGAAAGCGTGTGCCATGTCAGCTTCAGCAAACCTTGGTCCGCGCAGCCTGGTAGGCGCCGGAAGTTCCCTGAGACCTGCTACCCTGCCGGTGGATGCGCCTGCGCACCCCCTGGGTATACAGGTATCGGGCATGGCTGCCCAGTCATCATCCTCGTTCTTCTGACCCCCCGTTGGGGTGTTGTTGTTGTTGTTGGTGAAAAATCCTGGTCAAGTGTATGTTGTGGACTAGAGAGTGGTGGCACGCCTAGGCGCGGGTCCGGCTGTGCAAGCCACCTGCGCCCTCTCCTGCTTCCGGTCTTCTTGGCTGTCTTGACACCGGATCCAGTTGTGGAAGGAGAGAGTGCGGTAGATGCTGCGCAAGTCTAATATCACTATAAACTAATTCATGCGCAAGTCACCGTGTCTGCTGCACCTTGTTGTGTAGCACACGGTAGACATTGTCGACAACGACGGTCGAACTGTCATGTGGTTGTGAATGCCAGTTGTGTTCCTGGAAGATAAGCGGACACTGGGGATGTTTGGCAACAGCTTCCTAAGGACTATCATTCGAGCGGAATTCACCGACTTTGTCTCAAATAAGACGATCAACGCTCACTGTGACAACATCGCGAGGACGACTGAGGTCACCAAAGAAAGACGACTATGGTGGTTTTGGAACGTCCCTCGTCGCCGGTCTTAGTGTTAACATGTAGGGCTGTTCCTGAAGATCTTTCTACTTGTCGCAATCTTGGACCATTTTATGGGTTAAGGAACATGTGTGTTGAAAAAGTACTGCATGTTTCTGCTCCCGTCAAAGCCAGCAAGTCCCCAAGCCGCTAATGTAATTCCTTAAGCGTCTTTCGGATTTTAAGAACAGGCATTCTCATCGCTGGCAGTTAGGCGAGCATAAACTCATCCCCTTCCCTCGCCATTACTCACGACCGATCACCTGACATCTCCATTGATAACCCTAACAGACGTCCCCACAGCTTGCTTCTTGGAGCTTAAATTTCCATTGTGACTGTGCTTAACGGTAACGCGACGGACCTCCTCCTCTGAAATTCCTAAGGTGGATTGGATACTTAAAGATATCGTCCGCTACGTTGCCTTGCTTCTGAATTCCTCAACCGTCTTAATTAGGCTTAAAACTTCTTTCCGAGGCGTGGACTGAATTAATTCTCCCAATGGTAGGCGCCATTCTGGTCTTTATACGATAATATCTAGACGCACGAATACCACCGTCCTGTATGCAGTGATAGACCAGCGAACAGCATTATTTGAAGACTGGTTTGGGTTTTCGGCATCTTCAGACGCTGCTCTGTGACATTTTACCTTCTCTGATCCTTTAGAACGCATCATTTGCCGACGATGAGGAGGAAAAAGAGACTAAGGACAATGAAAGCGATTCGGCCGAAGAACAAGAAAATATCCCTCAAAGACTTACTGCCCGCGATGTTTTGGGCTCCTCTTCCAACGAAGAGTCTGAACAGGAGCAGGACACTGCCATCAAAAAACGGTCATTATCGGCATCCTCAAGAGCTTCAAGTGAAGAGTCAATGCTTGGGACCAGTAAGCATGTTCCTGAGTCTAATGAGCGGGATGACAGCGAGGCCGAGGAATTGGTCGCTGACCACGAGGTAACAGAGGAAGCGGGCGAGACGCGGATCGCCGTAGCCTTTCCCCTCATTCGGGTAGACTTGGGCAGGTACCTGAGGGGTCATTTTGTTTGGGCTTCTTTATTTTTGTGTCTGCTGTTACTGACTGACCATCTTTTTTGCCACAGGGAGATGCACTTGGTGAAAATGCCTAATTTCCTCTCCGTTGAAACACGCCCCTTTGACCCCGCTGTCTACGAGGACGAGCTAGACGAGGACGAAGTCCTGGACGAGGAAGGACGCACCCGTCTGAAATTGAAAGTACTGATCATTTTACGTTTCCACTTCTACACCTTGTTATCTTCAGCGTCGTCTGTTGTTCTACCTTGTCTTTTGGTCATAGCGTGATTTTTGATGCGTTTTCACATAAGCGAAGCTCTGACTGGTTGTCGAGTGCCACGTTGCAACCGTTCAGAGGCTCGACACATTGACTATTTCGAACATCCAACGAGCCGTCTTCCACCATCTTATGAACACTAAGTGCCTCAGTGTTCTTGGTCAATGCGCCTACGGGATGCTGTTTATATTCGCTCTGCTTTACAATGTATCATATATTAGGCCCACCCGTGACGTCATCCGCTTTCGGGGGTGTCTATAATATCAAATAACTGCTGCGTTTCATTTCCTCTAGGTTGAAAATACAATACGGTGGCGTCTGGGCAAGAATGAAGCTGGTGAGACAGTCCACGAGTCAAATGCCCGCGTAGTTCGATGGTCCGATGGTTCACTCTCACTTTATCTCGGCAACGAAATCTTTGATGTGCACAAGATGGATATACAATCTGATTTCAACCATCTGTTCATCCGTGAGGGGAGCGGACTTCAGGGCCAAGCTGTCTTCAAAACAAAACTGACATTCAGGCAAAGCTGCATGCGCCATTTACTTTTTACATCCTTAAGTGGGGCGTCCTTATTAGCATGTCACCTCATCACCTAAGATATACATTGTTTAGCTATTTATAGCCCTTCTTCTTTTTAGTTGACCGGTTTCTGTCACGATTACTATCGACCATCACCCTGAAACTCGGTGGGTAGCACGTACACTGTTCGGCCTATCTCACGAAATGTTAACCGAAATTCTGAAATTTGTTCCTGATTGGAAAGGATTACTTAGGTGGGGTTGTAATATTGATTAGCATGCAACACAATCCCGAGATATCTCACAACGGACTACTGGCTTTTGAGTGAGCTTCCTCCAGGCCGCCTGCAACAACCACACTCTGTAAAACATGACTACTTAGGTGGCGTGAACTTTTTCCACTTTTTTCGATGTCCCTATAAAGTCGAATATGTTTTATAGAAAGTATGTATAAAATACTCCTCCTTGTACTTATTTAGTAGCAGATTACCTCCACACATTTTATAATTGTGGAAAGGATATCTTTTGATTTAAAATAGTTTGTAATCATGAGACTTTTCCAAGTCCGCTAAATGTGTTCAAATAGCATCGTACTTGTCCGTTTATTAATGCTGCTGATGAAGTATACAACAGAGTTCATATTCTTTGTAAAATTCTATGGGCCTTGTACCACGTCCACGAAGGAAAGTATATGATTTTACTTGCATAGAATGTATACCGCATGTAATTTTGGAACTCCAGGCTCAGGTGCAGCTGCGGGTCGGCTTCTAAACTATTCGAGAAGTAGAAAAGTCCTTTAAAAACTAAAGATGCCCGTTCCTCAAGTATTAAGTCCAAAGAAGCAATTTGCTACCAACTGAGAGGGAGGAAGAATTCTTGTGCGTTTCCTAAATAGTACATCTGAATTTATAGGGGCATCGATAATCAGTTTGGAAAACCCATATTACTTAAGTAGTCATTTTTTGCTGTGTGGTTTTTGCAGGTGATTGGAGAGAAGCTCATTAAGAAGCCGACATTCTGTCGAGACTGAACCATCTTGGGATTACGATGCACAGTAGCCAATATTGCAACATCATTTAAGTAATCCTTTTCAATCGAGAACAAATTTCAGAATTTCGGTTGACATTTCATGAGATAGGCCGGATACTGTACTTTTTCCAATGCTCTCCACTCTCCTTGTGGTAAAATGACTAATGACCGCTGTCCATATGTCGCCCTCATAACACTCGATTTGTCTTTTTTGCGTAAATTCAGCGGCTCAGGGCCACCCGAAGTGCCAGTTTCTCCTGCGTCGCTCAACTTTCACCCCGGCGTTTTGGGTCATGCTTGGGCCTTAACTCACGGCGTCCCAACGGCCTATTCTTCCTGAACGTCTGTGCAACTTTTCAGGAAAGGAAACAAAAACTACCTCTAATGGTTCATTACTGCGAGCGCTAAGTAATTCTTAATAGTAACCGCCATCATGCTCATGCGAATTTGAAAGGCGCAGCAATAGTTCACATAACTGTCGCATTAACTGACAGACTACCTTCAGCGCCTTGTTAGTACTCACTAATGACGTCCCAATTGTCAGCCATCCGCAGTCGACACAGTGTCATTCTGTGGGTGTGTGGGCCGTCGTTTCGACTTAATCCCCCTGCCTGTGCGAATAAGCAGGGCTCTCTTTATGTTAACGGAAACGGCATCGCCCTCGTACTTAGTACGACGCGATTCCAGGATGTTAATTTTTCGCTTCACTCGCTCCCAAACTATCTGCGATTTTGTACTTTCCCGAATGAAAACAGCTGAGGTTTGCTGCCCAGTTATTTCTATGAAAACAGAAAGGAACTTGATACCGCTAGAGGCATCCCTACTGATATGATACTTAAGGCCCACCTGCTGGCCCGTCACTAGAAATGGCTTTTATGTTCAGCATAACCTACTTCGTACTGCTCACTGACACAGTTATTACCGCTTAGCTAGTTTTTTACTCTCAGGAGGTCATACGCTAATCGAGAGTTGACCGATTTCTTTACTGTATGATCATCCGGGTGTCGTGCCTCTTGGACGGTACATAAAGTCAACTCATCTGATCGGATCGGACAGTTATAAACTTCCTCAGTCTTAGACAACATTTACCGCTCATATTGTAAGCACACTTTCCTAAGAATGTGGCGGACACAGACAAAAATGCCTCCATCCTCGATATGCGCATGTTCCATGCTGTGCTATAGCAATTTAATCAACTCGTAAATGTATGTAACTTTTAGCAGTCTGACTTTTTTTTAAAATAAATTCCTGGCAAAGGTCCTTGGCTCCAATTTCAGCCCCCCACCATGTGGCAGTGAAAATTTGGTAATGGAGTAATGTAGAGTATATGCAGAATTCAGTTTTGAATTTAGCCTACTCCCTGGCTAGGGTACTCACGACTGTCTGAATTATCAGTCATTACCGTCCCCGGCTACTCCTTTGCTTTCATTTCACTCATCTTCCATGTCCGAACTTTCAAATATAAGCACTAGATGGTCCATATTGGCAGCAAAAGACGTAAATCCCATACTTATAGACCACCGTGACCAAGTCATTAATTTGACACTCGACGGCTGTATGTCTGTTAATTAACAGGCCGTTGCTAACATGATCCTTGGCAAAATACTCATCCTCTTCTTACTCCTGATGCTCCTTCGTGATTGGCCCAAACCACTTTTGTGTGCAGTTTTAGTTGATGAAGGAAACGGGCCATTTCTACTACGCGGTGACGACTTGAGTGACGAGCTCAGGAGTTTTTTTCATATGCCTGCCTTCTCCATGGCCGCAAAAAGTCGAGTACCTAACGGTGGTTTCCGACCAGTACTGTTGTCCGAACCGGAAACCATACAACTAATAACTGGATACACGCATAAAGTGATTAGCGTCGATGACTGGTGCCTAAATGATCTGATGCATATAACCATAGACAATAACAACGCCACTACGTGTTCCACAGGCAGCTAGCTGGCCTTTGTGGTCTCAGCCAGTCATGTGCCACAGAATTCTGAAGAGCGTGCACTACGCCAAACTTTTTCAGCTTAGACTGGCGGAGAAGAGCAAAAAGTAGAGACCAATTCATGATGTGTCCCGGATAAACGAAGATGTGTCATTCCGTCAAGTAGCGCCAAACTTCTTCGATCCCTTCGACTTCGAAACAACAGCCTTACTGTTGAGAAAGTAATAAAAATATTCTGTCAACCGCTTTTTCTGTCCACTCAAGCATTCCGTCTATATTCCGGTCTTTGATAATGGACCTTTGTGTCCGGATGTAGGACCCTTACCAGATAGCGTCTAGTCCTGACGTCAATGATTTCTTTAATTTTAATTCGAATCCTTGTCCTTTTTTTAGGCCCCACTCCACGGAGTCTTTCACACACCGCAAGATCACTCTTTCTCTAGCTGACAAAACCAACAAGTCCCAAAAGGTACCATCTCTGCTACTTCCCAGTACTTCAGCTATCGTATTGACCTTTTACAGGAAATTCTCTTTATAAAACACTGTCAGGTTAATTTCCGATCGACAACCGAAAAGACCGAACACCTGTTTTTGTTATGGTAGGGCTCAGAAACGCGGTCCTGCTTGGTCAGCGAATTATTGCTTTCTTACTATTATCGATTACTGTAGGTAGTCAACATTAGCCACCGTACCATTTTTGATTTTAGCAGGTGTGTTACTACTTGCCGATTGTTTCAATTGGACGTGTTTTTTCGGACTGCTGCTACCATGATTCACGACCACGTTAGGGTCCAGGTTCTGTGGTTAGGAATAGGGTTCGGGTTTTAGAGCCAGCGTTAGGGTTAGGGAGTCATTCGGCGCTCACTCCCTATGGCTTAAGACTGACTGGTCACAATATTGAGCGTTTTGGTTTCGCTGGCCTTGACAAGCCAATCCCCCTTATTCTTTGTGGAATTGGTTTTACTGGTTACTCTCAGTGAATTTTTTTATTGCGCACTGCTTGCACTGAGATTTTAGTACTCACTAAAGCAAACGAGCATATTTACCCAAACTACCTATGTTTTCCCCTAGTTTTTCTGCATTCTTCACATTTTTCCCACAGCCCCACCTGTAAAGTCCTTTTTGCCACGGTTCCCGTATTGGACGCGCCTGGGCTTCCCTAATTCCCAACAGGACCGGGTTTCCTAGCCTTGCCCTTGTTGTTCCCAGATTTAGCCTTGCAGGTTCCTCGCCCTTTCCTCCATTGGTCATCGCTTTTACTCAACTAATTAATTTATGGCGTTTTTTACGCTTCTCAAATATGCCCTACGTATCTTACTAGGTTAAGATCTTGCCAGTGGCAGGTGCCGATCCGGAATCCAACCGCCACGCATTGGTTCGCAAGGAGGAGGAAAGATTGCGTGCCAGTCTGCGCCGCGAGAGCCAGCAACGTCGAATGCGTGAACGTCAACTCGCCTCGGCGGCCCATCGGAACAGACGCAGTTCGCTTACTGTCAGCGGTTACGGTGACGACGAAAACAGCCTCGATGAGGGAACTTCTATCTCCCTCGCTGCGATCAAACGAGATACCAAAGCCGGTCGCAGTTCGTCCACCAGAAAGAGTGAGCTTGACTTTCTGCCTGGTCCTCAAGCTTTGACCCCGTGCTTCTGGTATTTCCTTCCACCGATGCTCACTTTTTTAGCGGAGCTCACCCTCTTCAAGTCTGGAACCCGCCGTGGTTCAGACTTTTATTGAATTTTTAACAAGACAAGGGCGGTGAAAAATACGGAATTTATTGGCGTCGTCAAATCCCATGATCCTTTTCGACTGCCTACTGTCATTGCATGCATATATATGTGCAGAATGTTACTACCGACAAAGAGGAGGGAGGCTGGGACGGCCATTTCTGGCTTATTAGCTGTCGTCTGCCAGTCATACCAAACCCCGAGGTGTGGAACACCTGGGGCTCGAATTCGCGACCTGTTAGTTAGTAGTCCAACGCCTTTAATCACTGAACCACGGGCTCGTTATCCTGTCGGTTTCAGTCGGGAATATACAATGGTGGAGGGGCGCTCACCGATCGTTTTTACAGAACTCACTCGTTCCGTTGTGCCTTACGGGCTCTCCCACGAGCCCAACCACCATCACCATTGTATATTTCCGATCGAAACCGACATGACAACGAGCCCGTGGCTCAGTGGTTAGAAGCGTTGAACTTTAACGAACAGGTCGCGAGTTCAGCCCCAGGTGTTCCACACCTCGGGGTTTGTTATAACTGGCTGGCGACGGCTAGTAATGACTTACGAGGACTTGAATGAGTCGGAAACAACTACCGTCCCAGTCTCCCCTGCCGTTTGTAACCTCTGTCTAGTCACGTATCAGTATTTCCTGTTGGGAGTATTGTAAACTTCCCCATTGTGTTAGTTTCGTGATGCTGCAAGGGTGTACCGACAAAGACAAAGTAGACTAGAATGGCCATTTCTGGCTTATTCGCTTTGTGTTATACTCAATCCCAGGTATGCAGAATCTGAATTCAGAACCTACGTTCCTTGACCATCAAACATCATGTCCAACGTTCTACTATTGAGCCAAGGGACTATTGTCCTGTCGGTTGCGATCGTGATTTCTTAACTTACTGAAGTAGCAAGTTGTCCTGCGGGTACTCCAGTTGATAGGACTCTCCCCTTTCGCTCGACCGCTCTGCTGTTTACTTTTATTTTCTTAGATGCGCAGACTTTGTTTGGAGAGGTGGTCTATTTTACATCAGTTCCACACGCGCCAGCCACCATTGATTCACCACTCTTTGATTTACAGATACTTCTGCACTCTCATCTGATGACTCCGCCTCCGATGTAAGTCTCGAAGTTTGGGCAGTCGTTTTTATAGTTACTCACTCGTTTTACAGCCCACATTTTTCCATTTTTACTGAATTGGAGAACAAAATGCGCACTTTCGAGTTTTTCTCCATTTTTATAGATTTCGGACACCCCGGTGCGCAAGAAAGCCAAAATCAGCGATGAGGGTGAAAGCGACTAGTTTGTATTCCATCCTGAACCTGTATATACTAATGTATTTTTACTTACTAAATTTGCGTGTTTAAGAGTCATTCTCCCAAGTCTTGCCAATTTTGGCTCAAATCCCGCCCAGCTCTGGGCATCAGTTTCACCGTTTCTCCCTCTCGGTCAGAAATCGATGTAGACGACAAAAGGATCACCTTTGTAGTCCAAATGTAAATAAGACAGGACCTATAGTTCTGCCTCTCCTGGCAGTGCTGGCCTATTAGTCAATCCCGAACAGCTGGAGGATGTGGACAGACGGGCCAAATATCCGCTGGTGTTTAGGGGTGCTGGGCTGAAATGTGGCCTTTCTCGTAATATGTGCTCGCGAACCTTCACTGAAGTTTTGTCGACTATGTGCCTCTGAAGATGTTTATTATTCGAAACCGAAATATGGGGAGAAGGGGCGCACATTGACGAAGATAGTTTATTGCCTCGGGCCTAGAAGATTTTTTCCCGTCCAGGACTCAAACTCTGAGTAGTGCAAATATAGAAGAGTTGAAATTAGGATTCTGGCCAGTCAAATCTGCCTCATACTCCTGGGAATGATCGCACCGCCTATGATGGTAAACGACAACCATGGGATTAGTTTACTTGCTTTATTTTATCCGAGTAGGACTTTATGATTGGAGGCGGGCGGAGGGGAGGGGGAAGAAAATAGGCACATCCCTTGAGCTACTCACGGCCGAATTCCCAGTCTTCGACCACTTCACGCTGTCCATTTACCATCAAGGCCGCATAACCGAAGATCCACTAATTTTCGGAGACGGGTGTCAGTCGTGGTGATAAGGAAACTGTGTTCCATGCATGCCCGCATGTTAGGCGGTTCGTTTCCGTCGTAGCTTCCTACACTGTAACGGCCAACCACCCTTCTTCAGACAGCCCGATCTATGCCTACGAGGGAATGGAAGTCGTTCAAGTCGATTCACGTGTCGACCTCTGGCACGGAGAGGGCGACGCACAGATCTTAGTAGAACACGTCTTGCGCGTCGGCATTGCTTACTGTGGTGGTGGTGTAGACGTTGGAAATGGTGCCACACTTCTCGCGGAGAGGAAGAATCCTTATCATGGGACCATCGTTGGTTCTCTCTTCTAGGGGACAGTTGTTTCACGACGTCATTTTGACAACGGAGACAGCACTAGAGTCAAGTTCTTCCATTGGACGCCCGCTCCAGGTGTGTCCTGTACCTTTTACGTTCAATCGCCTTGTTCGGAGAAGACTGTCTCAGTGAGAGACATGATGCCCACCTTTTATGCAGCAAGTTCCAGTGCAATTAGAACTGTCCTCCGTTCAGGTTGGTTGACCATTGGTTCGTCTAACGGAACGTACGTCCAAGACTGCCAGAACGCGCACTTACTCAAGCGACGAAGGCAAAGGGAATGGAGACGAAATTGATTGCGCTTGTTTTACCTCAACCAAATCTGTCGTCCCCAGTAAACATGGTAAACAACGTTCATAAAATCAACTAGCATCCGGTTAGGGTGTCCCTTCTAATCACCTTTCCCATTAGGGGGCGCGAGAAGAGCATACCAGAATGGGGCTATTTAGATAGCCTGGGCGGCTGGCGGATTCTACTGCAGCTAGTATCAAGTTCATTAAAAAAGCAACACAAGTGGGCTGCACCCGTATACGGAGTTGCATATCGACCTCGGTAAAGTATGTAGCAGAACTATAAGAACTTTCCGAGTGCGAAAACGACGTTGGGTTTAACCTAGTCTGGTTTTGCCCATGGTAAAGTACGGGCACAGGGAGTGAGTGCTATTCAAGATACAGCTTCATAGAAGGAAAGTTGAGAGTTGGGGGAGGGGATAGAGAACTGTAGTGTAGGAGAATCCGACACTTCCATCGATGGGTTTGTAGGACGGAAAACCTATCAGTGTGGAAAGTTTCACAAAACAGGATTAGTGTGCTTGACGTGACCAAACGACACAACGTGAATCTCTAACCAATGACACCCTAGCAACATGGAACGTACGACCACCTGGAATGATGCGAAGATCGCTTCTATGTCGGGGCCAATCACAATAGCAGTTGAAGAAAATGGGAAATAAGTGGTCGACACGCAGCGCGGAAGGAATTCAGCGATACATAGACCACGATGAAGTGAGCCCCATCATCACCAAGACATTTTACAGTCACTGCCAGTGAAACTTCGCCGTTATTCGGCTGAGACAGTGCTACTATACTGTAAAAGGCTTTAGATTCTGGAGCTCCGGACCGAAGTCCTCAGGGATGATTCCGACTAGACTCTTAATCTGCGACGGAACTGCTAAGTGGCTGCCTTAAATAGAAAGCAGTGTTCGCCTCATCGTCTATGCATGCTGTAGGAGATCGTCGGGACGGTGGGCCAGGTACTCAGTGAAAAAGTCCCGGTTGCCGACTGAGACATAACAGAAGCCTGCACGACTGTCTCTTCCCGAATTCTGGACTGGCGGACCCCGCTGTCAGCCCCAACAAATAAAAGTAAATTGATAGATCCGCCAAATCACTGAAGTATATTCACCAATATTATTAACAGTGAAGAATGTGCTTGTGTTTGCTCCATCCTTTTGAGCAGTCAGGTTGAACAGGGACATTGTTTAGAGAGGATAACGCAGATTCTGAAATCACGTTAGAACAACAGAGAAACATCGCAGACTAACACCTGAAAGAACATGGCAGCTCTTCGACATCTTGGATGAGGACGGACTATAGAAACGAATTATAGGGCTCAAGGTTCCAGAAACGATTATACACACGAACAGGCAATTCTGCAAAAGTGCCATGGCACGCAACGATATATTGATAAATGGGGTGGATCGGTATTGCACCCTCTTCAGTTTCATATCATGTACAATTATATGTTAGACTTATACCGTAGTGAGCGGTCTGGAACCTAAAACAACCGATTAGAAATCGGTCAAAATCCGATTTATGTGGACTAAAAGTTGCGTCCAAGGTCATTCTCAACGACCTGTTGCTTTGGATAACTGCACTCCAAACGCCACAACGGTTAGCAGAAATGATGATCTATCTCCTGTAAATGAGTTATTTGGCGAAGGTAACCTTTCTGGCATTCAAAAGGCACGCCTTTAATGAGGGCTTGGATGGAACTTCTGGAAGTAACTTTATCCTTCTCCGTGCTGAGAGGTAGGCTGGAGTGACATGTTAACATGTTCTTTGTGGTAACTCCCAGAGGACAGGTCCGAAACCCAGCCCTCGGTGATTGGCTAATCAGTTCACGGGCCAGCCGGAGTGGAACTCGCGGATGGGCCATTCGGTCTTGTCTGCTGTTGCGTCCGAGCGCAGTAAGTCGTACGAAGGTTTACCAGTTCATGCGAAGGTCGCCGCCGCGCCGTGGGGCAGTGGTTCTAGCCATTTGCGACGGACAAGCGGTTGGGTGGAATGCACCGACGGTCAGCGCCGCTGTGCTATCCTACTGGGTAGTGTGAAAACTAAACCTTCGGCTGCCGAGAATCACTAATCTTAAGACAACGATCATTAACTTCTCGTTGTTGCTTTCATCGATCTAAACAGTGAAATTAGAAAGAATTGGACGGCTGATTTGTAGGATATTTTTGGTGTAATTTTAGTCAGTGGTTGGTGAAGGCTGCTGACTCAACAAGGGTTTCTATTCACCGCCCTAGCTTATGAATTGTCAATTAAAGACGGGGTGTTCGTGACAAAGCTACATTCCAAGACATTATTCCTTTGGAATACCGCTAGTGTTGAGTTTTGGACCATCATTAAGGCCTGGTACTGGTAAACTCCAAAGCAGGATTGCATGAGGAGACAGGTAATAATAGGCCTGAGACCATTTAATACAAGAAAGGAAAGTAAGAAAGACACAAAAAAGGAGAAAGGGATCACGTAAAAAGACGACTCAAAGTCGGCGCCACTGAGATCAGAAACTGTAGTCGGGGCTGAAATAGTAGACACCTATATCACCATTTTCAAAGCCAGCACAGAAACTGGAGCTTGAGACACAGTCGATACTTGTCACCTTTCGATCACTTGGTAAAAATCCGACAAGCCGAGCCTAAAAGGTCGAAAAAGTGCAATTCAGCTGAGGGGATAAACTGTATGAAGAAAAGTCAGCAGATTGGTATAATAACTGGCAGGGAAACTAATAGAAAGTTAACGAGCAATCGTTTTGAAAATCCACAAAACGGTCAACACGAAGTTGATGAACTACTTTTATTTTTGCGGCTGCCTCGTCGATAATGCACAATTCAAATTAATACACGCAGACCGCATAGTCCATATCTCTTCAAATCCGCGTTTTGTTTGTCGACTGGGCGGTTTCAACAAGTGAATGCAAGTCATATCAGATTTGAATCAGTCAGGAAATCTAACCGCCTAACTACTTCCCTTGGAAGATTTTACTTCTTATTAATGCCCAGAGGCATAAAGTCGACGGGTTAATAGGCCAGTTGGACAATTTTGCTCTACTGAGTGAACTACAAAAACGATGGCCTAGTTTGGATCCAAGTACAAGGGGGGCCATGAGCAGGTAGCTGTCCTAAATTCTCTGAAAAATCTGGGGA
>CACRXP010000542.1:398213-428957 GCA_902702965.1 Spirometra erinaceieuropaei
CCATGGTCTCGACAATTTCCGAATACAAAGAGCTGAAAATAGCCTCTCCGAGATCGGCCAAATCGCCCATCATTGGGTAGTGAGAAACCACACCGGCGTAGGCAGCCTTGTAACTGTGAGGAAAAAGAAGGCAACGTCAGTACGAAATTGGCTTAGCTTAATAAATAACTTCAAGTGCGGAAGAGTACTCAACAAGCCTGAATGCAGGCGAACACTGTTCGTGACACGAAAAGAACCAACTTACTTATTGAGATGAACAAGACCCTTTGACTTCAATTTTGCCTTAAAAGCATTAAGGCGAGAGGTCTTCACAGCAGAAGACTCCACAAAGTTCGATCTTTGAATCGCTGGCAACGCCCTGAAGAAACAGAAAATTGTCTAAGTGTTTCGCTTAATTAAGATTCAGGGGAAAGTCGGTAGCTACTTTTGAAGACTCTCTTTCTCCACGCAGGCGTACTCGGACAAACCTATTCGACTACGCATTAACTCACAACTGCTATGATATTCCTAGTGGAAAATCGCTATTGACAAAGATACGGGATGTTGAAATGGTCACCGTCAGTCGACCACATCCCGAACCATTCGAGGGCTGAATACGAGATCAGCTGTTTATGCAGCCAGTTGCTCCTGAAGTTAGGCAATGGGTCCAAATTCTATCGGTTGCGATCACACGTATTTAAAATCAGATGAGAGTGGTGTTCACCAACCCGTTCAGGTTATAGGATGCAATGGAGACATCCCGTTTTTCCCTTGGGCTGTATACCTACGGTCCTTAGGGGTGTGGCCCAATAACGAACAATCTACTGGGTTGTCCAAAATGAAGCAACGAGTTTTGGGGTTTACGACTAAAACTTGGAGTTTTTGCAAACAAGATTGCATGTAGTGGAAATGCGTTTCCTCAGTATAAATGGTACTCTCTTAAAGGACTTTCAGCAGAAGGTCGTTGCTCTAAGATCAATAATGTGTTCGAATCAAAAATGTAGTTTTTTGATCTCAGGATAGGAAATTACGGGCGAAACAGAAGACCGTAATCCGTTAAAAGATCGGGTGCGTATGATGGACGTTGAAAGACCAAAGCTACCCACGATGATATGAGATACGGGGTGGAACACTGGGGTATAGTAGGATCATTGGGTAGCTTTATCAAGCTTTACTGGTTGGTGGATGCTTCTGTGGGACAAATCAATCTGTGAAAATATTTTAAAGGTCACGAGAAAAAGGACTTGGTAAGGAATTATACGTACACAGCCATACAGACCTCTTTTGGTTTAGTGGTGATCCTTGCACATATTATTGTGCTTCATTTGGATCCAGTCATTAACCAGATCGTTCATACTTACTGTATAGGGCCCATTTCTTCCGCATTTTATGACTCGCTATAGGAACCACTTTCTTGTGTTCATACCAACTGGAAATAAACCCACCTACATGTGCCGCAATTGCCGGATGTCTATCGAACAGAGAAACACCCACTTCGTCTGAGTTGCAATGCTTCTCAAGTTCAAATGCTTTACGCTTGTATGTCCTCACAGTTGCACAGAATCAATTGTCCCAGACAATGGTTCATACGCTGCTGAGCGTAAGTCAAGAGGATCTGAAATGACAGCAATGTTCACCAAAGTTTACGCCTTGTATCGATGCTATCCTGACTCTTTGGAGGGACGGTGTATGAGTTGCACCGTCCAATACAGTGTCGGGGCTCGAGTCCCCGTCCTCTCAGTTTGTCATTTACGATGCTAAAACAAAAACTAAAACTACCAATATGCTTTTCTTTCAGATTTTAAGATTACAGATGGTGGGGGGATTCATGGAATAGATAGAACGAAATAACTTCCACTTGTCGAAAAGAACGTAATGGCGTTTTGGTGGATAAGGGCAGAAATGTCCTAATAAACATGATAGATAATTTTCTATTTAGAATGCTTTCCTGTTTACACCTGTGAGCGGGGAATTGGAAATTAGACCAGCGGCGCGTTCCTTGTGGACATACGTTGAAAAAACGACTTTGTTGCATTAAGATAGGTCAAACGTACTCCAGACATTTGGGATCGCGAAGGCAGCAGATCAAACGTCTTTCATTTTGGTAGTTAAGATCAAGGAAGAGGGAGGCCTCCAACTCCGTGATGGACATGTCGTGTTTGTAAACTCTGAGGACTCGTTTGCGCAGTTTCTCTGGAAGGGCGTGAACCAGCTCCTCCGGCGGCACCCAACCATATCTGTAGAGGAAAAGAAGCTTCTGTCTAGGTTATCATAGCTTATTGTTAATTCGAAGCACTGTTTTCCCCGAATGAATTTGAACAAGGCAAAGGCGGCGAAATATGCAGAATTCAGTGACGCCATAAAATTCCGTGATCTCTTATTCCACTGCACACGGTCATTGCCACTTTGAAGTAAGGCAAACTGTTCAATCGGAGTGCGACATAGAGAAATAAAACGTGATAGGTAACACGGAACATGGACTATTGGTCTGATATGCGGGTGCGGATGGCGAGGGGGAAGAGGGGAATTTATCTAGGCAAGGGGATCAGATTACAGCGAAAACCTGTCCGGCGCGAGTAAAATTGTAACGCGCGGAACAGCAGTCAGTCATGCGGGGAGGGAGAAGTGAGAAGACGGGTGTGGGGATGGGATTGCGTCCATAATCGATCCTTAACATGGCATTTAGATCAAAAACAGTGTACACCTCACTGAGATTGAATTAAGAGTAGACTGAACTATGTGAGCAAATTTTCTAAATATTAATGATATAACGGCCAAATTGTATACACGTATCGGAGGTCAGCTATGGCAACCTAAGTAAACTTCCTAGGCTGCATCTTAAGGAGGTCTTCCTTTATGCAACAACCAAATGAAATATGTGCTTGTAGGACTGGGACTTCAGGCCTATCGCCGTCAGCATGGCGAAACAAAGAATGTACATAGCAAAGGCCATGCAAAGTGGTAGCGGAATTTCGACAATAGTAAATGGCCTGCGAAAGACAATGTGATGAGCAAAATTTGGGTTGGAAAAACAGGCTAATGAGATGAGGTACCCTCCGCCAGAGCGCGCACAGTCAAAGTCGCTCTAGCGGTGATCCATACCTCTCGCCCAACAAGAGAATCAGGTAGTCTGAAGTGGCCACGTGTTCAAGGCAAGCGCGTAAAGCATCAGGAGTTCGCGTGGCAGATTCTGGAACACCCCATCGTAGATCAATCTCATTCAGGTGGACAGGAAAGTCGAGTTTTGAGAGCTGCTTCCTGAGGGCTGGAAAGACGAGGCCCGAGATGAGGTCTCGCTCACCGCTCATATCTCGGAAGGTGGAGGACACAAAGACACGAACAGATGTTTGTCTGGTCGAAGGAAAAATAGTATAATGAAAGAAAAGAACGGGTAAAAAGAGAAGAAAGTAGGAAAGGTAGGAAGGCAGTAAGATAACGAGACGAGAAAGGGTAGCAGAGAAGTCAAGGAAGAATAAAATAAGGAGAAGCAGTCGAATGGTAGGCATATAACAGAAGACCAACTTACTGGAATTCCGGCAACTCAATGCTGAACCTGTGTAGCGGGGAAGTGTACACTGACGGAGAGCGCTGAATAGGCAAACCGTCGACGAGATTAAAACGGCGATCTGCGTTATCCACATGCTTCACAAGTGCCTGGTTGCCGACTTTGGCAATAAATTCAAGGATCTGATCAGAGTATCCCGGCAAGAGAATCCAGTCCTCCTCACCGTCCAATCTAAGAAATAACCAAAGGAAGAGAAGCGAGGAAAATTAGTCTTTACAAATGGAAAAAGTAGTAACTATGTAAATTAACGTCAACGATTGATAGGAGGCGAAATTAGATGAGGTAAAATGTACTGCAGGCAGCCCACGGTCATCAGTATCCAAAATTACGTATCCTGCTTTGCCTCTAATTTAATCGGTGGCGACTTCGCCGACCGAATTCCCACTGCCAGAAAGCCTGGAAAGTTGGACAGGCCGTTAAATTCAATCCTTCTGTTTGTGCAAGATACCTCAGGGATTTTGCAAAAAGATAGTTATGCGTACAAAGCTAAAGCTGACCTTTCCTGTGAATAAAAGAACAGTAACCGGTCAGAAAATTTTTGACGCAAAAGCAATATGCATTACTTGGTGGTCTCGTGTCTATTGAGGACACACTTCAGTGGACCAACATATTCTCGATACGTGGTTGCAAAACGCATGTACTCCTCGTCCAAATGTCCAATCACAAGGAAAGTGGAAAACTAGGAAGAAAAGGAAACACAACTCTGTGAAGGGAAACGATGTTGAATATTGAGACGAAATAAACCTTCTACAGTTTAAAACACAGGATTAAGGCGGGTTCTACCCAATCAGAAAAGCACAGATGGGCTCGTATGCAAAGGGGCATAGGATCATACAGAATCAGTTCATTTCTTGTAGGTGGCAATTTCATCTGGCTATTGCTGATGATATCGGAAAGACGCCGTCCCAAACGTCAACTGCCTGACGTAACACGCTAGTATATGTCGAGGACGGGCTTCCAACTTTGCCCTAGTCACCGCGCTCTATGTGCATACAGGAACATTTTTTTCTTTTTACTCCACAACGCTAACTGGCCAGGCAGAAGGCGAGTAGAAGATGAGTAAAATGCAACTAGTCGGAACGCAAGGAGAGTGAATGCTGCAGTGAGATCACTGTAACCCTACAGAGGTAGGGGCATGAGTCGAAATGTTGCAAAACCCATCACCGAAAAATTCCTTTTCGCCCATGCTTTCTCTGGGTCAGTCGGTCATTGTGAGTTATTTATCATGCTTGGTAGAAGGTTAGGAGGAGTGCGAGCAAATACCGAAGGCTTAGAACGCTTAATGAAACTGCAGAGGACATACTGTTGAAAAAGGCATGTTTTAATGACCAGAATTCACACCCAGACCTCAAGCTGTTCTACCACCGATAGTCTTACGGTAAAAGCGCCATGCTGACCCAATGTTTTACTTAATGACACGAAGAAGTTGATGTATGCTAGTGATCGGAGACGACGAGGAGATAACTGTCTGCATGTCGCCTTCACAGAAGCGCCCAATTCTTCCAGTAACAACTAACTTTTGACAGTTCCTTATACTGCGTAGTGGATGAAGTTAGTCAGAAGGATGTGGATGTGGAGGGCGAGAGAAGTTCACTGAGAATGCTTTACACATAGTGAGATAAGAGCATCCATACAGGTAACTAAGGTGGTTTATTCACACTGGCTGTATTGAGTTGGCCAAAACTGTTACGACAAAGTGCATAATACAGCTTCACGAAATGAGCTATAAAAATCCGATATTAACGGCGTGGAAAGCTCGACTATATGCAGATAAACAATTGGATTGACTGTCATTCTGTCATAATGCCTACACTTCTTAGGACACCTCAGCACTCCCTTTAAAGAAAACATAACTCTGAATACAGAAACACGCATATGAACCTGCTTTCTCCTCCAGAGGAGGTCGGTTAGCTCAACGTCAGTGTCTTCCGGTTTGGCCTGTATAGGAGAAAAATGAGATGGTACGATGATACGATGAAAGTGACTGAAAACTAGTGTGATTTATCATGGCAAAATAGTTGCCTGAGCTTAAGACTTACCGTCTCGAAAAGGGGCTCAAGTTTGTTGTACTTGGTCGTAATGTTGTCTCCCTTACAAAGATAAGAGCAAAATAATGGTAAATTGGGACATCAGGTTAAGAAAGATGCTTGAAGCAGTCTTAACGGATGGGGTGGCTGTTCTGAAGAGACTACACAAAACTGAAGGTCAAAACGGACCGAAGAGACTTTCTAGACTAAAGCGCTCTGCAGAATTGAAATAGACACCACGTCACCAACTTCATAATTTCCTAAGAGGCTAACATAAGTCCAAGAAAGTCCCGGTAGTTACTAGTAACGGTATCCATAATATGAACGAACTTTCATCGAGACGGCTGAAAACATCGCAGCTGGAAATCGGTTCAGAATCTCATTATAACACGGTAGAAATTTAGGGCAAACTTTTGACTGGTAAAAGAGAGCCCCATTTGCAGGCCGTCGGGTGGCAGCCGTTTGTTCACTTCACCTTCTGCTGAATTCGTCTGCTGGGCGAAAATAGGAGGCGAGGACTACCTTACCCCGAAAATAACGTCCTAACTGTGCAGCAAAGGACGTCTGAACTATTTGTAAATAATTCATGCTCATCTTTAGAAGATGCCCATGATATGGCGTTTCTGCGTATTTTGCAAAAAGTTACAAACCTTGAGCACCTCGTTATATACAGTATGGTGCTGTCAACAGCGGCACATCGTACAGAAATACCCTTTGACGATGCAAACTATTCCTATTGTACCCTGTCAGGATTTCTTCTGCCCAGGTTAGATGAGAGGGCCGTACAATCTTACAGGAAGCCTGAACATTTCTAGAGTGCAGAAAAACGGTCGCTTGCATGACCGCATCAGTGTGATCTCGCAAACAAATATATGAAAACGGTTTACCCAATGCTGCCATGAGAGGGTGGGTCCGGTAGAGGGTCCTTACACTTCCAGTCACTGACAGTCTGCCTTTTCGCATATAAATTTCAACCACTAGGCTAGTTGAAGGAATGCGCCTGGCGAATGGGTGTGTCGATGCTGTTTCCACACACAATCTAGACGAAATCAAGCAATTATAGATGGGGAAATTAGCCCCGACCCCTATCCAAAATTCTGACTTTTGTCCTACATTTCGACTGGTCCGTATTGATAACAAGTACTCCTACTGAGCAAACAATGGAATCACTCCCCTCGAAGATGTTGATACTACGAGCTTTTGCTTACTGACATGGTGAGAACCTAAGTTTACTTCGCTCAGGTCACCAAAAGGTTTGCAATCTTAGGGAATTATTCACAGAACTTAAATGGCGTCCATGATCTCTAAAATTTGCTAGAAAATGACTGAATCACAAAAACTAAAGAGGGGGATGACTAACCGTTAAGATCTGTTCCGCCTCCTTCACCGTTTCTAGTATTCCTCCCTCCCTGGGAAGCAACTTGCGAAAGTTACGCGTGTTGAAGAGCTTGCCCTGTACGGCAACGTAGGCCTCAAAGTGTTCGCAGGCAGTCATACACATGAAGCCCAACAGGAGCTTCAAGGCTACCGGCTAGAAATAAAATGTGGGAGATAGCGGCTAAAGCAACTTATAAACGAAGGATTTCGTGTGTTTATAAAACAAAATGTTACTTTAAAAAAGGATGAAGAGGGAAAACATTATTGCATTGAAGATAACGAAACAACAGGAAAGTACGGTAGTGCGGGGCTGGTTACATGAACCTCAAAGTACAATACTACACATCACGTATTCTATTTATACAGCACGAAAAGTTGACTGCCATTTCAGCGGCCAAAAAAGTAGCCAGATGCGCGCGTTCCAAAGACAAAATGCACAGGGGTCCATACTTTGATTGTTTTTCCCTTTAGGAGCATCCGCTCGCAGGCAACGCGAGCAGGTAACGATCTCTGATTTATGGCGCCGCTGATCTGGCGAATGAACCTCAGGTGTGCACCACTGAGAGTGTGGGTATTATTCACGGATAGGATAGACTAAGATGGGATTAGATTAAAATGAACCGAACACATAAACCGAACCGTTTCCCGTGGATTCGTCGATTGATCGCTGATATTTACGTCTACCGAAACTTAGGAAAGGTATGCATATGATGACATGATGCACTAGGGCGAGAGTACGGATGCAATACTCACTCGGAGGGAAATTCGATGTTTCTAAGCTATTCGCATGAGGAAGTCACAAGGCAAAGCAAGACAGACATTAAACAGGAAAACAAAATACAAATGAAACTTTTATTACCCGTTCCTAAACGAACAAACGACAGTAGAAAACAACGCTTACGCTGTTTGAAAGGTGGCCAAAGGAATTAACAGACTCCGATGGGATTTTCTTCAGATCAACGATGATAAGGGTTGATCCACGAACGACGGGTAGGTTGTTTCGCACAGCAACTTCAAAAGCCGTCTCGACGGCTTGAGTGTACTCGTGCAACTCCTCCATGTTCACCCTGTTTAGAAAACCACAAAAGTAAGCATAAATACATGCCTGTACGCCCATATTTTCTATTTAAATGTGAAAAGGAGAGTAGACAAAGAGGTGTCTTTAAGGTGTGTACCTACGTTTAATTCCACAGAGTGAACTTGGGTTTAGGCCTAATATTGGCTCCACCCAAAACCTCTTACAACATAGCAGAGAAAAGACTTACATCAGGATGCGGTCATGCTTTATGAGTTGTTTTCGCCCGACTATAAGAGATAATTAGTACAAAATAAATATAAAAGTCCAAATGTCAATAGACGCATAAAATAGCAAATAGTCGCACTTTTCTCTGTTTTCCTCCCTGCTGTCACTGGTTTTTCTGTGAGATTCTTTCTACCGGTTGTTACGCTTGAAAGAGCACTGAACGCAGCAAAATAACGGAAGGGCATCTGTTTGGAGGACGCCACCGCAACCTATAAAATTGTAGATGGTTAGGTTGAAACGTGTTGGCAACTTGAATACAGCGATGTGATACAGAAGTATTAGCGAACGCATTAGCTGCGACATGGATTCAAGCTAAATAAATTCCAAAATCACTCACAAAGTACATAGATACAATCTATTGGAAAAGTAGACAAAACGGCAAAACACGCAAACCAAACGGGCTACCGAAAAGCCATTACTACTGTCGTTGAGAATACGCAGGACTAAGGTTAAGCTCCGTACTTAAAGAGACAAAAGTCTAATAAAGCAGGCTCACAAGGCAAACATAAAAACCTGTCACATGTCTCAGCTACAAACGTTACTAATGCACTTTTTGAGCCCAATGGTCGGTTTGAAACCTGAACCAAGTAAATGAGTTTCAATTTGTATGAGAAAAAAACACACTTTGGCTGGCAATTGTAAGAAACAATCTAATGCGAAAGATACAAAGGCACAACTTATGGACTCGAATTAAAGACTATTAACTTTTCCTCCGAATGGCAGGAAAATCCTGAAAGTAGCACTTCAAATTGGGAAAAACGAACGCTGGTGGCAGGCAGAGTAAACGAGATAAGAAATGTTACCTTGTTGGTCAAATGCTTTATGACCTTAGATTTCTGGTCACTACCAATGCCCACGAGAAGCAAGTTACGCAGGTTCCTCAAAAGAGCCATATAGGGTAATTTCCGTGAATCTGCAAATTAAATGTGAAAAAGGTGAACTTGACCACTTCAAAATAGGTAAATGGTGCAGGCCGGAGGTGACTTCTAAAACGTTATTCGTAAGTATTTATTTCTATTTGTATTTAGATCCATCGTGAGGCCGTAGACGGGCGGTAATATCGGGAGCTTCGTACATAACGCTGCCTGAACTGGCCATACTGTGAAATTTATCTTCTCAAATGCACGAAAATGTGTACGTTGTGCGACTGTTACCACCAGCCTGTTTTGCGTGCTAAATGTTGTTTTTCTAACGTTTTTTTATGAAAGCGTACTTATAAAGTGCTGTCCAAATTTCGGAACACAACTTTCGTTACCGTGCTATTGTAGTGGTAAAAACCGATACTGCCAAAACACTAATTATTTGGCTTTAAAACTTTAAAAACACAAGCGCATATCGGGTATAAGAAGAAACATTTTGACTAACCAATGAGACGCTCCCATGCCTCCTTGTGCTCTTCGATGGGTGTTTTGGACAGCTCCGTTTCCCATGTATACGGCACGGGCAGCTTCATTTTCGTACCTACCAACTCGGGCTGCCACTCTCCACTGAGACCATACTGCAAAAACTCCTGAGCGCTAGATGGGTATCTTTTCCCGAGGAGGCACAGAACGTTTTCCTTTGGCTCGGATATGTGCAACTGACGAATTAAATTCTTAAGAGTCACCGGTCGATCAAATACAGCCTTATTATCCTCGTCACAGGAAGATAAACTGTTCTCTCTTTCCTTCAAAAAAGCAGAAAGAAACGCGAGAAGTAACCCAAAACTAATGCAAAAGCGGTGTTAGGAAAATCAGAGAATCGTGAGAAAACATACCTCATTTTTGTCCACGCATTTTTTAGTTAGCTTCGCATCGGCTTTTTGTTCCCTGTTATACTTGGCTGTAGAAAATAAAAAAAATGTATTTTCATTCACCTAGCTGATATTGATCAAATTCCTTGAATTTCAACTTCATGGCCTTTCGAAGGGCGTGTGGCAGCACACTACGTCCATTATGCGAGCCTTCCACTAGCTAAAAAAATATTATAAAATTTACGCATACTTTATACGACTGAGCAACTTCCATCCAGTCAGAAGGAAGATTAACAGAAGCGGAAAAATATTTTCCGATGAAAGGTCTGCAGACCTTGTTAGAAGCGGCATAGGCCAGTAGAAAGTTCGTTGTAAAACGAATATTTAATTCTTGTCGACAATACAGTGCGGTCTAAATTTTGTTAATGCTATGTTGCGGAGAACCTTCAGAATAAATTCTGGATCCGCCTTAGCGACCTCATCAAGCAATTGCACCGCTGCCTTGCGAAGGTCTTTGTTTTTGAGCGACAAACTGGGAATAATCGTGCCAGAAACCAGAAGCACAAGGTTTTCCTGGAGATTTCAGCAAAGAAATAATAGTTACTTTCAGTAAATCAGCTTCCGAGAACTTGTTTTCCCTGATCTCATCAACAAGGACCAACTCATTAGGTTCGGCCTCAGGTACAGAAAATTCAACCAAGGCGTCAGAATTAAGAATATCCTGCTGCGTAGACCAGCTTTTGAAGTCCTCATAAAGGCTCCGATTATCTGACTTATTCGGAGGATGGATTTGAACGTCTTCATGTATCTTAACTGCCTTCCCGACGGAATTTCCTGCGTGCCGCGTGGTTCTTTCAGTCTTTTGCCTTTTGGCAATCGAGACATTCAACAGTCTGTTTTCTGTAGACAGCAAAGATCCGGGCCGCGACATAACCCCTACGCTTATAGGAAATGGCAGGCGAAGGACACTTAGCCAAAGGTCAAACGTTGGTGCATTTAAACAGACAAACGTATAAACAAATACTGCGGAGTCGGATAAATTTTCAAGGACGCACTTAGCATCGTCCACAGTCAATGAGAAACAATAAGTCATTTTGAAACCGGATTAAACAGGTTACAGACGGAAGTGCTTAAAGCAGAGGCAGGGACGCACAGAAAATCCTATAGCCCGAATTATACAAAACAAAATTTTCAACAAGGGTGTCTATCTTAATGATCGGCTCCCCACCCCCACTCAAAAGGATGTTATACCCAACATATTTTGCGACATTTGCTGATTATGTTTCCCAAATCTCATGAATCCTTTTTTGAATTTAGCAGTCGCCGTTGGCAGTAAATAATTCAGTGTGACTTAGTATATAAAAGAGATGTAGGCAGAACCTTGAAATGCCCAATTTACAGATAGGCCGAAAAAGAGACATCCATGCATTTACATAACAGCTGAGCCAGTCATTGATATCGAGTAAAGGTTTAACTGTCGAGCACAAATTTATCTAGTCTTTTTCTGAAGTTTTCAAATTATTCCGCCAAGACAACGCAGTTCGCCAATTTGTTCCATCTTTAAATCAGCCAGTGGGAGAAGAATCTGGTGCGCAATTCAAGTTTGACATATTTTATCTTCAACTTGTATTGGTGGCCTCGAAGTTTGGTCGTCCGCGTTAGTTCAAAGATATCGTCAAATTGAAGAACACAGTCTAACCCTCGGACGATCACGAGTGCCACGATCATATTCCCTCTGTATTGTCTATAAGAGAGAGTAAGTACCTTTATCTTTTGCAGGCGTCTCTCATAGGGTAAGATACTTAATCCGCCGACCAACTTGGTTGCTTTTCGGTGTACGCTCTCCAGTATGGTGTAATCTTGTTTCGTCTAGGGACACCATGCCTGAACACAATATTCCAACATTGACTGAACAAGTGTTCCCAATATTCGGCAGAAAAGTTTTCGTCAAAATTGAGGAAGGATCTTCTTATCGCGCCTAGGAGACCCATAGCCTTCTTTTATACCTTGACGCAGTGAGACGATGGTTTGAGAATTGACGTCATTCACACACCGAGGTCGCTTTACTCGTTGACTGATTCGAGTTGGTGACCTTCTATAAGGTATTTAGGTCCAAATCTCAACGGTCTCCTGTTGCTAGGTCGTAATCGGATAAGTTGGCATCTGTTACGATTGAGGTTAAGACACCACTCATCACACCATTGTTGCAAGCGATTCACAATTTCTTGTATGCGTACAGAGTTTTCCGGATTCTCTATTGATTTCCACAATTTGAGATCGTCGGCAAACATTACGCGTTCGCAGTTCAGACAGCCCAGGTGGTCGTTTGCATCTATTAAGAAAAGAATTGGACCCAGAGCGCTACTCTTCTGAACGCCACTGCGGACGGATGCCCATTCCGACTTAGCGTTTCCGATACACGCACACTGAGACCTGCCCGTAAGAAAATCGGCTAACCATTTCAACAGATTTCCATTCACACCCATTTGGCGTATTTTAAATAAAAGTCGTCTGTGTGGAACAATATCACAAGCCATTCTGAACTATAGCCTTTCAGCTAACAATTTATATTTAAAAAAAATCAGTTTTATTTCGTCCAGCTCTCCATGGATACTAGCAGGTTTGTAAGAAAGGGTTAATCTCTTCGAAATCAATACTGGTGTAAACCGAGCAGGTCGTTTTATATCATGATGTCACACCAAGCTTCGTTTTTTGTTACCTTTCCAATCAGTTTGTAATGCATGCTTTTGAGACTTCCTGGTCTGAGACTGTTTGGAGCTGTTCTCTTGCCACCCTAATATATTGGGCTTATGTCCGCTTGCTTCTATTCGCTCGGCAGATTCCCAGCCTCCATCAAAGTGTTGAAGATATTGGATAACGCAGAGGTTATTTGGTCCGAGAGTTCCGTTCGTTCCGTCCGGAACATATGATTTTGTGGGTTGTGGCTGACTCAATGTTTTCCTTACCGTGTCTATTGTGAAGGCCACAGTGCTAATTATATTGCTTGATTTGACAATTAGGGTGTAAACCCTTTCGTTAAAAGCTGGCTCCTTGGTATACACAGACGTGAAGACGTCGGATAACAGGTTAGTTTCGCCTGAATTAGAAGACAACGTATTTCCCTGGCAATCTTTTAGACAGGAAATGATGTCTCGGTTGCGTTTCGCCTTGTACGAACTCCGAAAGAGTTTTTCAAATTTCGAGGGATATTTTTGAGCATTCTCGACTTAATTTCTCTTCGTTACCACTTCAACTGTTTTCGACATATATTTTCCTGTTTTCAAAAACCAGTAAAATCCTCTGGTTGTTGTCATCTGGCGTACTATTTCCAAGTTCTCCTTTATATCTTACTTCACGCACTATAGTCTGGAAGTGCGAGATTCCCTCTTAAGTGGCAAACAGCTCTCTACCAAGTGCTGCATTACGTTCTTGAAGGATAGCCTATCGCTTCCTTTGGTCAGGTGCTTGTGCAGCGTCCAAATTCATCTTCTGTAGGAGATTTTTCACTCGGGGATTATGCCTTTCCATAAACTTCTTTCGTCAGCAGCTCGAATTTCGGGTGCAGAAAAAGGACTATACTCCAAAACGAGAACGCAGTGGTCACCTTGGCCAAGGGACGTGTGCGATTCCAATCCGAGAATGCAACTATCATCCCTAAGGAGGATAGGATTCAAATAATTTGATTGCTATCCGTCTAGCAATCGAGTACTCATTTTACCGTGTGAGGTCAGTTACATGTCGTTCTATTGAATATGCTTGCTCCAAAATCCTTTTTCACTATAGAACTACCGGGAAGGCAATGCTTCCGGTCCCCCTACGCTCAAATGCGCGTCGTTGTAGGCAGTCCCAGGCTAACTCGGGCCGCTCTCCCACTAAACAAATTTCTTGGTCCATATTTGATTTCAGTAGGCGCCTGCAATGACAGAGCAGCCCTATATTGGGATTAAACTGTTCACCCCTCCAAAAGAGAAGGGGTTCAAAAAGATGATCAAAACAAAACCTGGGAACCGCATTGTCTGGAGCCTGACGGTGGCCGCAGACTCAAAGCTCTCGGTCGGAACAGTCGAAATCAAAAGATCACACACTCACCATTACTCCTCCTCCTCCTCCTCCTCCACCTCCCTGTCCCAATCTCCAGACCGATAAGTTGAGTCATCTGACTCTGGCATCCTGGAATGTTCATCACATGTTAGACAATCCGAGGAGCAACCGACCGGAACTGAGAAAGGCGTTAGTGGTTTGGGAACAGGCCCGCTACAAGGAGCGCATCGCTGCACTCAGTGAGACCCTGTTCTGCGAATAAGGCCAACTGGAGCAGGTGGGTGCCGGGAGCGGTTGCCCAAAGGCAGGACAACGGGACGCGGGCGTCGCCTTTGCAACCCAGGACGACATCGTGGGGCGACTGGCCTGTCTGCCTCAGGACACCAACGAACGCCTGATAAGCCTCCGCCGGCCTATCCAGGGAGTCAAATTTGCCACCACTATCAGCGTCTACGCTCCCTCCATGAGGATAAACTCTAACGAGACGAGGAACAAATTCTATGAGGATCTGCACGCCCTCCTGCAGACTATGCCGAGGGCGGATAAGCTTATTGTCCCTGGTGACTTCGACGCCGCATCGGCACAGACTTATTTGCTCTGCAAGGTCAAGGTCAAGGCCGCAGATCAATTTCAAAGATAAGTGAAGCTTTGCATTTATCTGGATATTCTTAAGCAAATAATGCCTGTTTTTTACTCGAGTCCCTTTTAAAAGTCGCCTTTCTATATAAGGCAAAATTTTTCCCAGTTTTGTTTGACAGTCTGGCAAAATAGTCGTATTTTGTAAAAACAAACCTTTGTAGTGACTCCTTTCCCTACTATCTCTTTCTAGTTTTCGTAGTAAAATAACAGTAGTACTTGCTATTCAGTGCGCTTTCTGTACGTTAGCAACGTTTTGCTCCTTGTGCTGTAACGAAAAACTTATCTTGTCTGTAATGTCCCGCAGAGCACGTGCTAAATGACAAAAGCTTGCGGCCTCCCCACCGTCTCCGGGGGCTAGAATCGCAACCGAAGACATAGCAGTTGCCAGCATATGTTCTTCGCCTTCTGCAGATAAGGTTAACAGACAAATTCCATTAGTACATGTAGAACCTCTTGACCCTTCAATCGTCCAAAAATACGCCTCTGCTAGTCGTAGCAGGCCATCAGCCGACGAAATACTCGATCAGTTGATATATGGCGACATAAACAGCACTTCTGAAAAAGTAACTGAACAAGCTTTTAAACTTATTGGGGTAATAAGTTCTGAAACTGTGGAGAGAATTTAACGTAAGCATAATGTTGTACTGCGAAATATTTCGAGCCACGTATCTGCTATGGAGGGAGCGCATTTGTTCCTACAAAGTTTTGGCTGGAGTTTCAGTGTCGCATAAGCTAAACGACTGCGTTCGCTTAGCTGTAATGCGCCGAAACTAGTTACCTTTTTCTCCTTGATAGAAGTCGATTTTATCTTGTCGAGGAGTGAGATAACTGGAGAATTCTGCCGTAAATGGCACTGCTCCGTTTCGCCAGACCTCACACCGCTGCAGCGAAGACTGCATAAATTAATATCGGCAAAAACCAACACCAAGATAATGACACCTACTGTCAATTTGAGTAAATCCTTTACAACACTATCTGCGGCCTCTGTACATCACGACATAGTCAATACCGTAGGGAATTCGACTACTATTGATGCTGAGATCTATAGAAGCAACAGCACGTCTGGTATACAAACGCTCCTAAAGACTCCCACAGCAACCCCTAGTAAGCTTAAGCATGTGCCTAAATCAAAGGCAAATCCAATTGCTATCTCAGCCACTCGGACACCCGATAAATCCAGCACCATTACTAAATCTTTTCCTCCACAATTGGCTAACAGTGCGTCAAACACCCTGACTCAAAACATAGCATGTTCCCAACTACCCCCCAGCCCTCATTTTGAGGCAGTTAGGCCGAATTTGCCGGTTTTCCCGTCGTTTAATAGAACTTTTGCTCCAATGGAAGCAATGCGTCCCCCACCCCCTAACTTGTTTCCACAACGACCGTTTTACCTATGTATTCCTCATGCTAGTGTCCATATTGGATCAGTTAACATATCCGATCCTCAGTTTCGTTCCGGCGGAAATGTGTTGCAGTATCTGGCCCGCGGATTTCCAGCCGAAAATGTGTTAGCTACCAATGGTTACCAGTTTGCCGATACAGGCGAAGATGCGAGTTCCAGGAACTAGTTGATCAGAAGAAGAAGCGATCGCTGGAACAATGGCTTTATTCGCATGACGTTTCGGATTCTCTCTTGAATCCATCATCAGAGACAGTTGTCAGATGGCCGAGCAATCATCACGCCAGCATCCAACACGGGTGATGAGATTTCAGCAATTAAAAATTTGCATGCCGGCCATCAAGCAATTAGCACACTAGCGGGCAACAATCCTAGATGAAGGGAGCACGGTTAATTGCTGTAGGTATGCGGTAGCATGGCGACCGCACCCTATAAATACTGCGACTTCCTGTACACGAGCCACCCTTTTCTGCCACTGTCACTGATGATGGATTCAAGAGAGAATCCGAAACGTCAGGCGAATAAAGCCATTTTTCCAGCGACCGCTTCTTCTTCTGGTTACCAGTTTACCTGCCCGTCATTCCCTCCCCCAAGTCCTACCCATTTTTAACCACGTCAGAATTTTCGATACCACAAAATTTTTTGCAGAACCGGATGGTTGCATCCGGACCGTTTGCTCCGTGGACAGACCAGCACTGGACGATGTAGCCCACCTCCCTCAGAAACTAACAGCCTTTTTCTTCAAACTTTTTGTTTTGTGCCAGATCCTTGCTTAGTAAGATGCCTTTGCTTTATACTCTGGTGTTCGTCCATTGTCCAGATATTGTTTTAGTAACTGAGACATGGGCATCAGCCTCCGTAGCTGACTCCGAACTCTCTCTTCTAGGCTATAATTGCATTCGAAATGATCGCCAAGATAGCCGCGCTGGGGGCAGCTACGTCTACGTTAAGCAAACACTTACATTTTCGTCGCTTGACCTCTCGCACTTTTCCGCAGTAGAAGGCAGCTGCTGGCTCCAAGCTGCACTAAAAAATAAGTTCGCCTTACTCGTTGGCTGTGTCTATCGCCCTCCCAGCGCCAACGACAATTTTGATCGTTTACTCTCACAGGCATTTCATGCTGCGGCCGACTCAAGCTTTAAGTATCAATTGGTTGCGGATGAGTTTGATCTCCGTGAAGTCCGCTGGTATCCGCCTTCAGGCCCCAGAATGTTCGAAGACTTTCTTGAGACTGTGGATGTTGGGATGTGGGCTCAGGTTGTCGATTTTCCCACCCGAGGATGAAGCATACTTGACCTTCTTTACTGTAGAGGCTGCATGCCATCGTCAGTGTCAACCCTAGGCTAACTGGAGGGCTCAGACCGTGACATAGTTGTTTCAAAATTGGAATTCGAGGCTGACAAAACGTTGTTCCCAAAGTGTAGCTTTTTCCGCAATTTCCGATCAGTCGGTATCAGTCTGCATATTTGGAGTAAATCACAGAAGCCCTGAAAACTCCATTTAGAGGGTACAGATAAAAGGGAAAATAATTAAATTGCAAAGCTTTTGCTTGTAGTTCAGTAAGGAGAATTCATAAATCTAATAATGTAACATAAAGGTGAAAGGGGTATTATATTCGCGAAATAATTGCGAAAAACTTTGTTCTCCTCATTCGGACTGTGAAAATTTCAATATGGGCTAAGTATGACGCACAAAATAGGATCTATTGAAATCTCGTTAGTAGTATATTGTTAGACATTTCAGTAATCCGTTAGATCAGGCTTCGGCAGTTCGGGTTGCCTTTCAGCAGGTAAGCATCCAGTTGTCTCTTGAACACGTTCACGGTAGGGGAATTAACAACAAAATCCGGCAAAGAGTCTCATTGGCGAATGACCATCTGTGAGAAAAAGGAGGAGCGTTGATTTGTGTGGCACAGTTCCCTTTTAAGCTGGTAATCATGTCGTCTGAGATCGGACTTGGGTGCCATTTCAAAAAACGTTTCCCAGTCGACATCCATATTAAGTCCTTTTACCAACTGGAACGTTGCTATGAGGTCACCTCTGTCATGCCTGTAGTGGAGGGGATAGAGGTTCAAGGCCGTCAGGCGCTGCTCGTACGTGGAGTTTTTTAGGCCATGAACAGCCTTTGTAGCACGCCGTTGTACACCTTCAAGGATATCTATATCCCTCCGCAGCCACGGCCGCCAAGCCTGTACCGCATATTCCAGGTGCGGCCGCACAAATGTCCCGTATACTTTGCCAAAGACATCTTTATTCAAGTGTATAAACGTTCTGCGTAACGCGCTCATAACGGACGTTGCCCGCGCAGCGACTTTAGAACACTGCGTGGTGACGCTTAGATCGTCTTTAATGAACACACCGAGATCTTTTTGCACATCTACGGTTTTAAGTGGTTGATTGTCCAGGAGATACTGTCGTGGGGGTGCATTTGTTCTTCGCCTCGCTGATACTACGTGCATTACTGCACATTTTTTGACGTTGAATTTCATGCACCATTTCTCGCTCCATGCCTGCAAATTCTCTCCGTCCTCTTGTAGTATCTTGACGTAATCTTCATATTTTATCGTTCTCCAAAGTTTAAGATCGTCTGCAAAGAGCGCTATTTCCGATTTCACTTCCCGTACTAGGTCATTTACATAGATAATGAATAGGAGCGGCCCAAGAACTGACCCCTGTGTGACTCCACTCATAACAGGTGCCCATTCTGAGCAGTAGCCGCCCGCAGTGACTTTTTGTCGCCGTCCATTTAGGAAATCTTGAATCCGGTTCAGAAGATTTCCTCTTATCCCTACTTCTGACAACTTTTGAACGAGGCGCTTATGTGGGACGCAATCGAACGCCTTGCTGAAGTCGAAGTAAATGACATCAACCGGATGTCCTTCATCCATGGCCTTTGACCAGTGTTCGAGTGATAAAAGCAGGTTTGTGAGGCACGACCTTTTTTCACAGAAGCCATGTTGAACTGAGGCGATGTGAGAGCGGAAAGTATCAAGTGATGTAATAGATTTTTTAACTAATTTTTCCATCAGTTTGCAGCAAATGCATGTCAAACTAACCGGCCGGTAGTTCGTGGGACATAGCCGTGATCCTCCCTTGTGGATAGGTACGACGTTTAACAACTTCCATGTGTCAGGTAGTTTACCAGCTTCCAGCGATTTTTGGAAGATTATAGAAAGTGGCTCTGCTAATTCTTCGGTTAGCTGACGCAGAAGTACACCTGGGGTCTCATCTGGTCCAGGTGACTTGGCCGGATCCAGCTTATTTAGCTCTGCTAAAACTAACTGCGGAGTAAAAAATACTGTGCTTATAAGTGGTTGGTTGGCGGGCAGTGGAAGAGAATAGGACTGGAGGGGTGGTTCCGTGGTGTAGACACTTTGGAAAAACTCGGAAAGAAGCTGGGCTTTTTGAAAGCCATCGCTCACAATTCAGTTATTTTTGTCCTTTAAGGTTGCGAGATGGTCCCGGTTTTTCGTATTGCTCCTGATATATGCATAGAACGCTTTAGGTTTTTGCTGCGCCTCTTCCAGGAGCTTCAGTTCATAAGAACCTCGTAATTCAAGGATGAGTCTTTTGCATAAGGTTAGTGGCTGTCTGAATTCCTGAAGTTTTTCTGTGTTCACCGTTTGTAAGAAAATTTTCCATAGCTTGCGTTTTTTCGGATTTCCTTCTTGACCGCTGTTGTCAATCATTTCGGTTTGTTTCAGGTTAGATGTTTCTTGAGCGGACAGTATCTTTTAATTAGTCAGTCAGTGTATTTGAGGGAAATAGGCTTACGCCTTTGAACTCCCTATTTGTACATAAAAAATCGATAAACATGCAAAAATGTGAAGAAATTACAGCATTAAGTGAATGCATACATTGATTCACATATGTTACTAGTCACATGGCTAAAAAGTCACATAGTCCGCTTGTTGCTGCAGCATATATCTGTCAAGGCGACATTTAAATGTCTCCACAGATTGAGACATAACAACCTTCTCGGGCAGGTTATTCCACGGTTCCACGACACGGTTGGAGAAGAAATATTTTCTCACATTCAGTCTACCCTGTGGCACACGTAGCTTGAAGGGATGTCCCCGGAGGTGAGTTGTAGTGGCGAGTAGGAAAAAGTCATCGCGCCGAAGGACATAATCCAAGCCTCGCACGATACGGAAAGTTTGTATCATGTCTCCGCGCAACTGCCTATAACTCAGAGGATAGAGATTAAGGTTAGTTAAGCGGATCTCGTATGGCAGTGCACTTTGACCTCTTATTAATTTTGTTGCTCGTCTCTGCACCATTTCGAGCAGATCGTAATCCTGGTGCGTCCACGGTCTCCAGGCTTGAATTGCATATTCGAGATGGGGCCTTATAAACGTGCCGAAGACTTTGGTGAAGCAGTCTTTATCGAAAACTACGAATGCCCGCTTGATGGCATATAGCATTGAGGTTGCGGCCTTGGCCGCCTTACAGCATTGTGTAGAAGGCTTTAGGCTGTCTGCAACCCAGACTCCGAGATCTTTCTGAGTTTCTGCTTCTTGGAGTGGCATTCCGTTCAGATGGTATTGCCGCGTACTAGGGGTCTGATTTCCGAGGCGCAGAATGGTGCATTTGTTCAAATTGAAGGTCAAGAGCCATCTGCGGGACCACTGGTCCAATCGACAAAGATTTTCTTGGAAGTTGGTCTCATCGGCAGCATTCTGGATGACTTTCCAGATTTTTATGTTGTCCGCAAACATGGCACAATCACAGTCCAACCCATCTACACAATCATTGATGAACAAGAGAAAAAGGGTTGGTCCGAGCACCGAGCCTTGTGGGACCCCACTCTTTATGAATGTGCACCTTGATTGCTGTTGTTCTACGCAGACAATTTTGGAGCGGCCGACTAGGAAATTTTCGATCCATTTGAGAAGTCTGCCACCGATGCCCATAATTCTCAACTTGTGTAGGAGACGCTGGTGCGGAACACTGTCAAACGCCTTCCGAAAATCAATATAGGCAACATGCACGGTGTGTTTTGCGTCCAGTGCTCGTGTCCAACTTTGCATTGTGTATAGCAAGTTCGTAACACATGATCTTCCCCTACGGAAACCATATTGTGTATTGGACAAGAGGTTGTTGGTTTCCAAGTAAGCCATCAACTCCTTTTTGATGGTTTTCTCCATCACTTTGCAGCAGATTGATGTCAGACTGACGGGTCTGTAGTTTGTCGCCTGAGCACGACTACCGCTTTTGTAAAGGGGTGTAATGTGGGCCGTCTTCCAGTCTGTGGGAAGAATTCCAACATCAAACGATTTCTGGCACAGAAAGGATAGTGGCTTGGCCAGCTGTTGGGCAAGTTCAAAGAGCAGCTTTGTTGGGATCTCGTCCGGACCGGGAGATTTACATACCTTCAAGCTTTTCAGTTCTTCCAAAATCGCTTCTTCTCGAAACACAATATTTTCGATAGTGGGATCTCTGATGTTCTCAGAATTAGATGGGGTAAAGTCTGCTTCTCTTGTAAAAACGGAACGGAAAAATTGAGAAAAGTGCTCAGCCTTATTTGTACTGTCCGATATCTCCAAGCCGTCATCACCCCTCACAACAGGAATGGGATTCCTGCTACGTGTGCTTTTCCGCAAATAGCTGTAGAGCAATTTCGGATTTTCAACGGCTCGGTGGAGCAAATTACTCTCAAAATCCCGTCGCCTCCTGAAAATCAGACTTTTCACCTTATTTCTTCGAACTTTGTATTCTGTAAACGCTGCCTTGTTGTTGTTCTCGCGAAATTTCTTCCATAACCTTCCTTTCTTGTTGATCTCCCTTTTGAGTTCTCGTGTTAGCCACTGAGGGCGATTGGATATCCTAGGCTTTGATAAGGGACAGTGGTTCTTCATTAGATGCAGTAAACGATCCTTGAATAAATTCCAGTCCTCGTTAACGTTTCCGGAGAAGAGAACATCCCAGTCTATTTGTGATGCCTCAGCTCTCATTTGGCGAAAGTCCCCTTTCCATATATTTGGCCTCGTATTGTCTTTTGTACACGGTTCAGAATACAGCAAGTACTCCCATAAAAACACTGCATGATCACTTCGACCGAGCGGGGGTAGGTAGTACACCTCGTCTATACTGTCAGGATCTTTGGTAAAAACGAGGTCCAGACAACTGGCCTGTTGCCCTCCACGAGCTCTAGTTGGAAACAGGACATGGTGCGTGAGTAGAGCTTCTAGGGTTGTCTTTAGTAGATGGTAATAGAAGGTATTCATCGAGCACTTCGCATGCATATCGCTCCATTGAATGCAGGGTGCATTAAAATCCCCCATTAGAACAACGTCTGGTCGGCTGGCGATATCTTTTATGCTTTTCAGTAGACAAGTATCTGGGTCGGGATCCGCCTGCGGGGGCCGATAGATAGTTACGACTTCGAGGGACTGAGATCCCCGTGCCTTTATAGTCAACCAAATTGCCTCTGTGTCGTTATAGATCTTGTCGGTCCTCTCACACACTGCTAAGTTGCTCCTGACATACATGGCAACGCCTCCACCCCGGCGGCCTCTCCTGTCTTTCCTAAACAAATGGTATCCTGTTAATGCTACATCGCAATCACCAACGTCCTCTGACAGCCACGTTTCTGTTATTGCTATAACATCGGGAAGAGTATCGGCTACCTGTATTCTCAGATTGTCAAGCTTGGAAAACAGACTCTGAACATTGGTGTAAAAGAATTTTATTTTGCAACATTCGATAGTGCTTCGTTCGGTTAGTCTCGGGTTTGCCAATCTTATGTTGCTGCCGCCATCATGATGACTGGCTGGTTCCAAAACAACATCGCGTTCCTCTGTATCACTCGTCCCCTGAAAATGGCCAAGTTGCTCTCTCCCGCTGCAAGCCTCCTCTTCAAGTCCGTTACCAATTCGCGGCGTTTCAGACGTTCCGCTGAAGAATAGTCCGGCTGAAAAAAACTTCCTTGTGAGATTTTCGGAGGCTGCTTTTCCTGGACAGAAGTAAGCTAGCCTCCTCTTTGCCGTTCAAAACAATTTTCAGAGGTCGTGGCCGCACGGTTTCCGATTGTTCGCTCACCTTCTTTCCGATCCTGAAGGCTGCGCGAATGGTTATCTTTTCATTCGAATTAGGCATTTTGTTCAGTAGGTGTTGGAGCATATTAAGGTCAGCGGAGATCCTCTCCTTCGGAGTAGGAGCATTCGACTCCGATAGGCCCTGGACGACTACGCAATGCTGACGATCAAAGGGTTCATTTGTTCTGTTTCCGGCGGCCTTGTCAGCTGAAGGTCTCAGAAGATCCACCGGAGTCGTCTGGGGTTCTATACTCCCGTTGTGACGCTTACACTTTCCATCTTGCCATGAGCTTGTTTCCTCACTTCCAACTGAGGGTCCTATTGAACACGCGGAATGACTGAGAGAAGTTGATGGTTCGCTTAGGTTGTCTTCCATAGAAACAAGGGACTCCGTTGCTATTTTCCCATCGTCCAGGGTATCGGCGCCCTTGCACAGAGGTTTTCCACAAGCTTTGTTCTTGGGCTGTTTAAGAGTTTTGCTCTTTCCCTTTTTCTTGCTAACTTTCGCGCTATTCACCGCGTTTTGCACACTATCCTTCGCTTGCACGAGTTCCCTTAAAGCAGTCAGCTCTTTTTCGAGTTTCTGGACTTTCAGCAGAATAAAGGAGCATCCAGTGCACGGCTCATCCTCGTAACTAACAGGTTTTGCTGTGATAACGCATTAAGCGCGCTTTGCGGGCCCCTGGTTGCAACTATAAAGAGAGCGAGCGCTAATCCTAGGTGGCAAGGCCTTCTCAATAGACTTTCATTCATACATAGTGTCGTTTGTACTACGAATAATGTTTACTCCTTTATTTATGTCAGTCTGCTGGCCGTGCGCCGATCGTCTAGCGGTCATCTCGCTGGTCACCCTACGACTGGACCTGGGTTCGAATCCCGCTTGCGGCGAGTTTATCGCACATTGTCCTAATGGTGTTTTGTCGACTCCATACGATACGCAAGGGATTCTAGGTATGGACGTAGTTTTTAAAGGTGTAGAAGCTTTTTAACCAAGCCAACAATATGAATTAAATATCAAAGGACTAGCCGCTTCTGGATCTGGAGAGCCCCGCGGTGCTGTTGGCAGAGAATTGATACGAAGGAGTATGGTCGTCCCAAAGAAAGTTCTGTCAGAGTTCTGAGTGGATCGTTTGAGGAATTGCTGATTACGCTTCAATTTCTTAATCAAAATGGGCCCGCAGAGCGTCCAGTAGGCAGGAGTCCCGAAAAAAGCAAATTCCTCGGAGGTCGAAAATTCCAAACCGAATTCAGGTCTCTCATAGTTGATTCGAAGGTTGTCCAGCATTCGTTGACGTCTCCTCGTAATGCTTCCGTCCATAGTGTGTGTTCAATCTCTGATTTCATTGCCTCAAAGTTACCCCGCCAGACATTTCTTAACGACTTTGAGCTTCGTTCGGGGACAACTACGAGTGTCGGCTCCCACATTAATGCCATGTGATCACATGAACCTAGGAGCGGGCCTGCATTTATTTCATCAACACTTCCTTTGTTCTTGGTAAATACAAGGTCTAGGCAACTAGCTCTCTGACCTTCACGCATCCGAGTCACAGTCCGTACATGTTGAAACAGAATTATTAACCGAATTATTAACACACCTTAATTCCTACGACCGGACTTATTTCTTCCTTCGTTCGGATGTAAATGTTTGCACTGCAAAACTGTACGAAATTTTGGATCCGCTTATTTCTCGTTGTGTCCCCTGTAAGAAAATTATTAATCTTGAAGATGAGGTTTTCCTATCCTTACCCTTTCGTCGCAGATTGCGCAGACTTTATCGTCGATTCCATCTTCAGAACGACGTTTCTGTCCTGCCCTTGATTTGTGATATTTTTGAGCGGGCTAAGAGATTGTCTGAAGAAAAACAGCTAGTCGAGGAGATCCAGTTTACCGAAAACCATCCGTTAAATGTCTCGAAAATTTTCTCTAGATAAATACGAACTCACCGAAAAACGCAGCATCCCATCATCCGAGACGCTCTCGGAAATCCCATAGTCAATGCTGAGTTAACCGCTGATAGCTTCAATGATTTCCTGTCAAAAACATTCATTGAAGACTCGACCACTCCGCTTCCGAACATCCAGGCACTGACTGGAGCAGTTCTAGAAACTATAACTTTTACTCTGTGGGATGTGACGGTTGCAATTCGGCGTTTTGGTTAATCTTATAGTCCAGGCACTGATGGTGTCCCAGTAAGCATTTTAAAAGCCGATGAAAGTACGATTTTCCATCCCTCCTATTTAATCTTGCTCTTGAAAGTGAAACTTATCCTACCCTGTGGAAGGAATCACGCATTTTGCCTATTCCTAAGCACGGCAAATCTACGTCATTTGACGACTTTCGGCCAATAAACACCCTCCCTGCAGTTTCGAAGATCTTAGAGACATTGATCAAAGAGAAGATGATGTGTCACTTAACAGTGAATAACTTACTGAGTGCTGCTCAGCATGGATTCCTCAAAGCTCGATATTTTGACACCCGTCAACTCTCTTTCTTTGACTATGTTCTCCAACCTAGGGACTATAGTTTTGCACTTTACACAGTATATTTCGATTTCACTAAGGCTTTTGGTCGTGTCGACCCGCTTTTATTTTGCCTTTTTGTTAACGATGTAACCGATTTATTTCAGAATGGTAAGCCTTTCATGTATGCCGATGATCTTAAAGTTGCATATCGATATAAGCCGGCAGATCGTGACATTGTGCTTCAGCTCCTAAAGAGCGATCTACAGGCTTTCGCCCAGTGGTGCCGCACATGGCGCCTTTCTCTTTCTTGGCATAAGTGCTCAGTCGTGGTGGTTGGCGACGACCGCCAACCTCAACTAAGTATTGAAGGTCACGCCATAAATGTGCCAGGGGTTATAAAGGATTTGGGCGTATCATGCTTCAAGAGTCTCAATCTCTCGGAGCACTGTGCCTTGATAGTCTCCAAAGCACGTAGAACGACCGGGTTTATCCTCCGAAATTTCAAAACTAGGGACATCAGAATGCGCCTTTTCAACATGTACGTTAGACCTGGTCTGAATTACGGTTCGCCTTTATTTAGCCTCATGTGTGCTTCTGAGCGGAGGAAAATAGAATCTGTTCAACACTTGTTTACCAAGAGAATTTTAACTGCGGAACAACGAAATTTGTCTTACGAATAACGTTGTCGGCTTACGGGCCTTGATCCTTGATGGTTCCGTAGATTACAAAGGGACTATGTTCGCTATTTAAGCTCTTATATAATCACACATTTAATCCACTCACCCCTTTAAAACATCATGTCAACCTACGACGTAACAGTCACCGTGAGGTCTTCTTATTTCTGCCTCTGGCACGTACTGTTAAATATCGTTGGTTCTTTCCTTTAAATCCAATTGCTATTTGAAATAAATTACTCATGAGTGCGAAAAATCTGCAAAATTTTCCTTTATTTAAGAGAACTATTACTCGATTGTTGCGCTCAGAAAAGCTCCCACACATTTTAAGTGCTGAATACACCGAACAACTGTACCGTAGCGATGGCGTTTGTGGTCTCTGAACACTATGGCCGGTCTCACCAGGGACAATTTCCTTGGCCAACAGCGATTGCTGTTCCTCAACGCCTCTATTTTTGACTATCCCCAACTTCATGAAAGGAAGTGACGTCCAATAATCTCCGATTCCGTGCAACCCCCGCCCCCCCCCCTTCTTGACGGTCGAAAGTCTGTTGCCAGCAGTTTCTTCTCCTGAACCCTTCAAACCATAAACTACCATCAACTATACTTTTATTCGTTTACCGCAGGAGTTTTTTCACTTCTGGTAAGATTTGTGTTTAACGCTTCCCTTGACACTGTCTGTAAACTGGCCCGGAGGGGAGTCCTGGGTCACCATGGGCTCAAAGGCTCCAATTACAATGGCCTGATCCTTCTACGAAAATGCACAGAACATCGGCTCATCCTAGCGAACACCTGCTTTCGACACCCAATACGAGAGAAGGCCACTTGGATGAACCCTCGGCCGCGACAGTGCACCTTCTCGACTGTCCCCGTACGGAGCCGAGACCAGCGAGATGTGTCGATGACAAAGGCGATCTCGGGCGTCGACGGGTGGACCGACCATTGTCTTGTCATCTCCAAGATGCGGATTCACCTGTAGCCTCACAAAAGACCTCAAGGTAAGCGGCCTCCAGGTAAACTGAATGTTGCTTTGTTGTCTTTACCTGCTCATCATCTCCATTTTAGCAATGAGCTAGCTCAAGTGCTAGCCAAACTTCCAGCCGCTGAGGCGAACTCCTAAGTGGAGTGCTGATGGCGCCAACTACGGGATACAGTTCGGTAGAAGCCTTTGCCAGTCCTCGATCGTGTATGTCGTCAACATCAGGACAGATTTGATTACGACGCCGCCGGCTTCAGCAGCCTGCTCGCCGAGAAGAACCCCCTGCACAAAGCCTACGTCTACCTCCCCACCGACGACAATGAAGCAGCCTTCTACCGTAGTCGTCGCTTTGTGCAATAGCGGAGACCAACGTTGACCTCGACCTTCCGCCCTCGTTCCACGAAACAATAGGGGCCGTGCAGCAGCTCTCCAGAGGGGAAGCACCTGGATCAGACGCGATCCCTGCTGAGATCTACAAGCACGGTGGTTCTCAACTCACGGCTCATCAGACAGAACTCTTTCAGGAGATGCAGCATCAAGGAGAAGTCCCGAATGATGTCAAGGACCCACAATCGTCCACCTTCATAAGCAGAAAGGTGACCGACAGCTCTGTAGCAACCATCGAGGCATTTCCTTACAGAACATCGTCAGGAAAATCTTCGCTCACATCCTCCTCAACAGTCTGAACAACCGCCTAGAACGAGCTCTTTTGTTAGAAATCGAATGCGGCTTCCGCCGTCATCGTGGGACCACGGACATTATCTTTGCCGCCCGACAACTGCAGGAGAAGTGTCGGGAGATGCAAACCCACCTCCACTCTACCTTCTTGAATCTGATGAAAACCTTCAACCCGATTAATCCTATGGGTCGTGGAAAATCATTCAGAAAGTCGAATGTCCCGAATGATTCACCTAGGTTATTCATCAGCTCCAAAATGGCATGATGGCGCGAGTAAGGGACAATAAAGCCGTCTCAGGGGCATTTGCAGTGACCAATTGAGTGCAGCAGGGCTGCTTCCTCGCGCATACTCTCTTCAGTCTCATGTCCTCTGCCATGATGATGGACACCTGTGATGACGAACGTTCTGGGGTACGCATCGCTTACAGGACGGACGGCCGCCTCCTCAATCAGCGTGAATTCTCTTCCAGCCGCGTGAATCCCAAATCACTGTTCACATACCTTTCTTCGCCAACGACTGCGCCCTCAACGCCACCTCGGAAGGGGGCATACAAAGGAGCATGGTGCTCTTCGCCGCCGCCTGCGAGAACTTCGGCCTGATTATCAGCACGGAGAAGACGGTTGTCATGCAACAATCGTCACCCCACACGACCCATTATGCGTCGCAAATCAATGTAAATGGCGACCAAATGCAAGTAATTGACAACTTCACGTAGCTGGGCAGAATCCTCTCCCGCAGCAACACAATCGACGACAAAGTTTCTCGCCACATTTCCAAAGCCAGCCAGGCCCTCGGCTGTCTGCAGAACATTGTCTGCAACCGTCACTTTGTACATCCTAACACCAAACAGAAGACTACAGTGCGGTCATCCTGTCGAAGCTGCTGTATGGTGCGAAGATCCGGACGGTCTACAAGAAGCAGGCGCGAAGACTTAATCCCTTCCACATCAGCTGTCTGCGACGGATACTAAAGCTCAGATGGCAGGACCGGACTGCCGACACCGACGTACTTGAGCGGACGGGAATTCTCAGCTTCTTTGCCATGCTGAGACAACTGCGACTGCGTTTGTGCGACCGTCTCGTGCGGATGGACAACGAGAGGCTACCCAGGCGACTCTCCTCTGCAGATGTCGCCACGGGTTCCCTCCGCCATGCAGGCCAAGACCATTGATATAAGGGTACGCCGGAGACCCCCTGAGGCGTCTGAAGATTGACCCAGAATATTGGAAAGACCTCGCTCGAGGCCGACCGACCTGGGGAGGACAGTGAAGACAGGCGGGGTGATCTACGAGGAAAGCCGCATTGCCGCCGCGAAAGCCAAACTAGAAACACGAATATCTCATCTGCGTCCACCTCGAAGCGCCAACACCCAACCGCCTCCAACGTGTCCACGGTGTCAGCGGACATTCAAGGCGCCATTTTCGCTTGCTGGGCACCTTCAGACCAACCGCAGCAGTCGGACTACACCAACCGTCTTCTCTCCGTCCACCGCTCCCTCATCTCCCACGCCCTCAACTAACTCTGACCTCCCTCCCGAAACACCACTACCAGCCCCTCATCCTTCCCGTCCTTCCCCACTGCCTCAACTTTTACCACCGTGGCGTCTGCCACGCAAATCAAGACCCCACACAATCCTGACACACTAGCGAACACCAACAGCATCTGTTCGCTTCTATCACCAACACCATCACCGTCAACAGCAGGGATGAGAACCTGATCCATGCTTGCCCTCATTGCGGCCGAACCTTCACCTCGCTCATCGGCCTGGTCGGTTACTTAAGAATACATCGAATAAAGACTGGCGAACAGTGCCTGGGGCACCAACCTACACCCGCTGCATCCACCTCCACTGTCCACACTACCCTTGCGCATTCATGCACCGCATGGACATATTCGGCCACATACGTATCCACGAGAGTGGAATTGACCGCAGCCCAAACACACCCAGCACACCTACCATGCCTATCACCGCCCACGCTCCGCAGACCAGTGCGCCCACAACCACCAGCTCTACCACATTCGGTACATCTTGTATGCCCACTATAATCACCCCAACTAACACTTCATTTCACAGCGCACCCGCCACCACCGCCGAAGCTGATACTGACATCGCCGACTTCTCATATCTACAATGTCCCCGCACCTTCACCTCGCTCATCTGCCTGGTCGGTCACTTGCGAATCCGTCGCACAGAGACTGGCGAACCAGTGCATGGAGCACCAACCTACGCTCGCCCAGTCCACTTCCGCTGTCCACGTTGCATTCGCACATTTATTCACTGCATTGGTCTATAAACTGAATACGTTTATTATTACAGCACCTCTTGGACACTGTCAGTCTCCTTTGAACACAAGCGCTACATGCGCGTCCACGAAAACCACCGGTAGACCACCGCTGGCTGCACCACATCATCGCATCCCACCCCACCAGCGTTTCATCGCACATCAATTTCACCCACCTCGTACACCCAGCTGCCATCTCCCACGCAAGTGGGAAGTATGCATCTCGGCTCCTTCTCTATGTGGCTCCCAAGCTACATGTGTAATCGGAGTCTGAGACTGCCATGGTTCATCAAGCGCCGCGGGAAACCATGGTCCTCGCAGCCTTATACGCGCTGGCAGTTCCCCGACACCTAGCTCCCTGCCAGTAGACGTGCTTGCGCTCGCGCTAGGTACAAAGGTGGTGGGCATGGCTGCTCAATCTAGGCGTGCAGCTACGCCCTCTGGTCCACATAGCAAATGATCATGATTTTTACCAACAACAACGCCCCAACAGGGACTAGTGCGACGTTCTGTGACAGCCAAGTTTCTGTTATTGCTATAGCTCCCGAGGGCGTGCCAGCCACCTGTGTCC
>CACRXP010000542.1:436205-446692 GCA_902702965.1 Spirometra erinaceieuropaei
AAGATTAAATATCTGGCATAAGAGGGATGGGAAGATCGTGTTTGCATCGGCTTTTAAATGCTTACTGGGACACCATCAGGGCCTGGACTATAAGATTGACAAAAACGCCCAACTGTGAAAACTCGGCGCCCCGGTGGGATTCGAACCCACGCAGTAAGGAGAAGGCTTTGGTACAGCCAACGCTCTAACCACCTGAGCTACGAGGTCCCGCCAGACGACGCGAGTTTGATCACACTTGGGTCAAGTTACCCGCCCAACCTACTGCAACGTCTGGAATCCACCAAATCTGATACAGTACGTTGACTGCTCAAGCAGTTGGGTCAATATGAATAATTCAAAATCTGCCAAAATATCAATGAATTACGTGAGCCTAGTAGTCATCTGGTGGATTCTGGGTGCATTTCTTAGGAAATCCTGCTGGGCAGTCAACTTACTGTATCAGATTTGGTGGATTCCAGACGTTGCAGTAGGTTGGGCGGGTAACTTGACCCAAGTGTGATAAAACTCGCGTCGTCCGGCGGGGCTTCGTAGTTCAGGTGGTTAGAGCGTTGGCTGTACTAAGCCTTCCCCCCCCACCGCGTGGGTTCGAATCCCACCGAGGCGCCGAGTTTTTCACAGTTGGGTCAATATGAATAATTCAAAATCTGCCAAAATATGAATGAATAAACCACTATCATTTCTGTGGCACAGAAGTCGTTTGATGCTGGAATCCTTCCCACAGAATGATAAACGGCCTACATTACACCTCTTTATGAAAGCAGTAGTCGTGCTCTTGTGACGAACTACAGACCCGTCAGACTGACATCAACCTGCTGCAAAGTGAGGGAAAAAACCAAAAAAGGAGTTGATAACTTATTTGAAAACCAACAGCCTCTAGTCCAAAGCTTAATAGGGCTTTTGCAGGGAAAGATCAAGTGTAACAAACTCGCTATATAAAATGCAAGCTTGGCTGGCGGCACTAGATGCAAAACGCACTGCGGATGTGGCCTACATTGATTTCCGGAAGGCGTTCGACAGTGTTCCGCGCCAGCGTCTCTTTTACGAGTTGGGAGTCAGGGGCATCGGAGACAAACTTCTTAAATAGATCGAGAATTTCCTTGCTGGTAGTTCCCAAGTTTTCCGCGCAGAATGACAGCAATCAAAGCGCACATTTGTGGATAGCGGAGTCTCACAAAGCTCACTGCTCGGACCAACCCTCATTCTCTTGTTCATTAATGATTGTGTAGATGGGTTGGACGGTGATAGCACCATATTTGCAGATGACATAAAAATCTGGAAAGTCATCTGCAATTCTGGCAACGAGACCAACTTCCAAGAATTTTTTTTCGATTGTGACGAGGGGTTCTGCAGATGGCTCTTGTCCTTCAACTTGAACAACTGCACCGTACTGCGTCTCGAAATCAGACCTCTAGTACGCGGCAATACCAGCTGCACTGAATGCCACCCCGAAAAACAGAAACACAGAAATATCTCAGAGTTTGGATTGGAGTCTTCTACACAATTTCGCAAGGCAGCCGGAACTTCGATGCTGTACACCATCAAGCGAAGGCAAGGATCTAGTGAAGGCCCACAAGCATCACTAACTAGCCTCAGCCGCCTTTCTTACGGGAATGATAATAATAGGGGTTTTACGGGTGGGGCACCTATAGTAGGGTAAATGCCCAAAAATAAGAAAAGCGAGTTAAGTATTTCAAAGTGTGATTCAAAATTACAATACTCTGACATGTCTCAATGAATGCAAGCCGGGGAATCTAAAAAAGTAAACAATAATACACACTTAAAGTATAAGTCAATTTAAGTTAACCGCTAATTAATAGTTTACATCGGGACAGGTAACCGATGCAAATCCACCCAATGAAAAGAAAGAGAGATAGGTGATGGAGCACATCGAACTCAAGTTTTTGTGAACGGTATTGAAATTTTCATGATCGCTATGCCAGCGATATCAGACCTGCTCGGTTCTCACAATGGATGTCCACAAACATAAGTAATAAGCGTTTTGCGTCATTTCGTCTCTGTGTTATTATTTTTTTGAATGCAGTAGACGTAGAAATATTTTGTAGTTAATTCCAAGTAATTGAAGATCGAAAGCGTCATCTGGCGGAATCGTGTTTTCGTAATGCGTTATTTTTTCTCAATATTACAGGTCATCGTCGATTATACTAAGGCGAAGGGCGAGATCCACGACGAAGCAATAAAGCGCAGGGGCCGTTCCTCAACTCTCTGAGCTAAGGTCATGGTTGGTTATGCAAAGTGAAGTCAGATGTGTTATGTATGCAAAACAGAAGGCTAATTGGAAATAGGACGTGTACTGAGTACGATAGACAGCACAAGTCAGGAGGCTTGTGGAAACGGCCGGGTATATGGCAAGGGGGACTGTCATAGGCTGATGGGTGGCCAATCAGCACAAAGACGGTGTGAACAGGGGGCCATGACCTTGATCGTTCGCTTGTCACGCGTTTGTGGCATGATGTCCTGACGGCCCGGGCAGGATACGCTGCATCCCTCCACCCTAAAGTGAAGAGCGTGAGGGGGAGGGGAGGGGATCAGTATAGGTAATAGTGGATTGTCAGACAATGTTCTAATAAGATTCGTCCTGAAAGCGTTGGACAGGTTTGCGGTTTCGGGTCGATCTTCTCAGGGCGGTATTTTCTACCTCTGCGCCGCTTTGTGCAGTCACTGGCTCCTCTGCCCCTAAGCTAGTGCTGGCCGGGGTAGAAGGAGGTGGAACATAAGCCTCGGTGGATGGCGTAGTGCCCTGTGCAGGAAGTAGGGGCTCAGTCCTCGGGATGTCAGGATCCCTATCAAGGGTTGCTGGCAGTTCTAACTCTCCGAATTCTCCACTTACTGTGTCCGTTCGGCTGCGAACTTGGTCCAGATGTCGACGCACAATTCTCCCACCTTCTAACTCTAATTCCACTATTTGACCCTCGCTTTTTCGAACTACCGCTGGACACCAGTTCGTTTCGTGTTCCAGTCGCGTGTAGACACTTTCGTTGGGCGCGACGACTCGTGGTCGGGTGCTCACATCATATCGTTCTTTCATCTTCGTCTGTTTTGCAATGAGCCTATCCTGCGTTGATGGATTAAGCAGGTCGAGTCGTGTGCGCAACTGCCGCTTGAACATCAATTCTGCAGGCGAAGCACCCGTTGAGTCGTTTGGTGTTATGCGATAGCTGAACAGAAAGCGTGACAACTTGGTGGCCAAGTCCGCTTCTGTCTGTCTGTCTAGTCCGTGCTTTATTGTCTGGACTGCACGCTCTGCGAGGCCATTTGAAGCAGCGTGGTACGGGGCAGTAGTTAAATGTCTAATTCCATTTTTCTCCATGAAATCTTTAAATTCTGCACTAGTAAAGGCCGGGCCATTGTCTGAAACGACCATTTCAGGTATCCCAAAAGTAGAAAAGACGGTTCGCAACTTGTTGATTGTAGTCAGCGAGGAACAAGAATTTCCTGTCGGAATCGCATCAATCCATTTAGTGTGGGCGTCAACTACCACCAAAACCATATGGCCTTGGAATGGCCCAAAATAATCGACGTGTACCCTCTTCCACGGCGAGTCGGGCCAGGCCCAAGGCTTCAGAGGAACCTTCGGTAAGGTCTTCTGTGTTATTTGGCACACCTGACATGCTTTCACCACGTTTTCTATATCTGCGTCAATTTTGGGCCACCAAACATAGCTGCGGGCGAGAGCTTTCATTCTACCTGTACCAGGATGAGCATTATGCAGGTCTCTGAGGATGGCCCGTCGGCCTTGTGGTGGCACAACTACACGATTGCCCCATAGTACGCATCCGTCTTGTAGACTTAACTCGTTCTGACGGCTGAAGAATGGTTGAAAATCAGAGGAGGTAGAGGACGGTCAGCCAGATTGTAAGGCTCTTTTTACCCGACTTAGGAGAGGGTCTCTCGATGTCCACTGTCGAATTTGTTGACAGGTTACAGGCGCGTTGATTAGATTCTGCAAAAGATTCACGGTCTCAAAAACAGGTGCCCCGTTAATGCCATCGTCTACGATAGGAAGCCTACTCAAAGCGTCAGCCACTACGTTTGTACTACCTGTAACGTATTTCATTGCATACGTGTAAGCAGATAAAGTGAGTGCCCATCGTTGCATTCTTGGCGAGGACATCTGTTGTATCCCTCGTTTTTCTCCCAGCAAACCTAAGAGGGGTTTGTGATCAGTGTGAATTTCAAAGTGTCGGCCAAAAAGATAGAGGTGGAACCGATGTAGGCCAAACATTATTGCTAAGGCCTCTTTGTCTAGTTGCGAATAGTTGGTTTCCGCCTGTGACATGGTTCTTGATGCAAAAGCAATCGGCATCTCCGAACCCGAAGGCATTCGATGCATGAGAACCGCACCTGCGCCGTACGGAGACGCATCACATTTCAGTATGATAGGCTTTTCGGGGTCATAGTGAACTAGGACAGATGAGGAGGTAAGAGCCGCCTTTGCCTGTTCGAAAGCACTTTGTTCGACCTCCGACCAGTGCCAGCCACAAGTCTTTTCAAGTAGTCGATAAAGAGGCTTGAGAATTGTAGCCGATTGATTCATAAAGCGACTAAAGTGGGTGACCAACCCCAGGAATGAACGCAATTGACTAGTATTGTTGGGGCGCGGCGCCGTCTTCAAGGCTTTGAGCTTATGTTCGAGTGGATGGAGGCCAGTTTTATCCACCCTGAGGCCCAGGTATTCTACCGAGTCGGCAAGGAAAGTGCACTTATCTTTCCTGAGTTTAAAACCGGCGTCCTCTAAACGTCCTAACACGATGTTTAGAGTCTCTAGATGACTATGTTCAGATGGGCCGGTAACTAATATATCGTCAAGATATGCGCAAACGTGAGGTATATCCTTCACGAGATTATCAATCAAGCATTGAAATAAACCGGGAGCCGAACTTACGCCAAATGGTAGTCTTTTATATCGAAATAAACCCCGATGCGTATTGATGGTGGTGGCGTCTCGGGATTCAGTATCTAGGACGACTTGGTTGTAGGCATGCTTTAGGTCAAAAGTTGTAAATTGATGACCACCCGAGAGAGATGCGTACAGATCCTCGATGCGCGGGAGAGGATAAGGGTTCAGTTTAGTTGCTGAGTTGATTGTCAGCTTGTAGTCGCCACAGATACGCACAGAACCATCGGTTTTAAGAACAGGAACTATTGGAGCTGCCCATTCCGAATATTGCGCGGGCTCAATAATATCCGCTTTCTGTAGGCGATCCAGCTCTTCTTCGGCCTTCGGTGCGAGTGCATAGGGGACTGTACGAGCTTTGAAGAACCGGGGCCGGAAATCTGACTGAAACTGAAACTTAACAGGTGGACCGCGGTAGTGGGTAGCGGAATCGTCACGAAATAGATCCTTATGATTTACCAAAATTGAATCTAAAGCCGGATTTACACCAATCCGATGTACATAGGATAGCACAGAAGGCACACATTTAATCTAATTGCGTCCAAGGAGATTCGGTTGCTGGCTTCCTCTCACCACATGAACCGGCAAGTAATGAGGTTCTCCATCATGTTCGACTTCGGCTGTAAAGACCCCTCGAACGTCTACGTTCTGTCCAGTGTAACTACGGAATGTTGAGCTAGCCGGTAGGAGGGAGGGTACTTTCTGAAGAGAGGCCTCATTGATGAGAGTAACAGCTGAGCCAGTGTCGATTTCAAACTTCACGGGATGGTGATCAACCGGAAGCGTGATGGTGTAGGGGGATTGGAGAGTAGCGTTGGCCGGAAACATTCGGAGTATCGCCTCACCATCCCCAGCTGGACTAGGGTAGGTCGCATGCGTGTTACTATTCGCTCGTCTTTTGGAGAAACACACTCGTTCGATGTGGCCGACTTTCTTGAAAAACTGGCATACCGTCTTCTGGTGTCTACAGTCTGACCACTGGATATGATGCTGGCCACAACGGTAGCATGATGGTAGTTGTTTTGAGGGAGCTGAAGGTCGCTGTCTAGGTGAAGACACAGCAGTGTTGACCAGGGAGACAGCCATTTCCGATTCCAAGGATGCTATCACTCCATCGTTTGACTGATTCAGCTGCTGAAGGTTTTGCCGCACGCGCTCCTGATGACTGGCAATATCGCAGGCTTTCTCCCATGACAAATCCTTCTTCTATGATAAGAGATTTTCCCGAGCTTTTTCATCGCGCAGACCGACGATCAACTGCTGAACGAGCATTGCGTGCTCGAAGTTGTCTGCCTTGATCTCTTTATACCCACAGTCCTGAATGGCCAGAGTCAGATTAGTAATAAAATCACTGACACATTGATTGGATTCTTGACGCATTTGACAAAACCGATAGCGACTGAGAAAGACGTTGTCCTTTCCTCCCCACGCTGACTCGAGTTTTGAGAAGGCTGTTTGGAGATCTATAGCCTTTTGTAGATTGAGGGCATCGAAATATCGTTGTCCCAACTCTCCGAGATTTGTTCGGAGGAGTTTTAACTCAGATGGGACGTCTAGTACAATCGTGGGTGACAAAATCGGGAGTAGTTCAATATAATCCTCAAATGTCTTCCTCCATTGCAACCACGAGTCATTTGAGGGCTTCGGGGTATCGCCTCACCATCCCAATAGTATGTGCAGGAGTCTACGGTGAGCGAACCAATTCGCACGATGATACCCTAAGTGTCGCAACACAGACAATGGTAGGTAATGCTAAATCGAAGGGCATGATCTGCGATAAGGGCGTAAAGCGCGGCCACCGTTTGTCCACGCCCTGGGCTAAGGCCATGTGAGTTATGCAACGGGAAGTCAGAGGGTAGCCTCCCAATCGGATGTGTTAGAGGCTACGATGAACGACCACGCTTAAAAGAGTACCTAGTAAAACACGACCTACTTAAACACGCATAGTAGGCATTCTTTGTACGCAGTAGATGCATGGGGGCCTTCACTAGATCCTTACCATCAGCAGTATTGCTGTGAATTTTCAAGTTGCGATGCATTCGACAGAACTCGGCCACGCCTTCAAATTTGACAAAGCCAGGATTCTCGCCAGCACTTATAATCTCGTGAGCCCAGGCTGCTTTAGTTACGAGCCCCGGTCGCTGTAGATTCGACACTGCAATGACATTCTTCCTTCATACCCTGTACGAGACTTAAACCGGACAAAGTAATTAGTCCCACAAGGGAGTGCGCGGACGAGCACTACCTCCAATGTCAATGTCCGTAAGACTAAAGGTCAAGTAATCATCGTGTTAACAACCAGCCCTAGTGGAGAAATCGTGACAATAAGCGAGTCGGCAACGGACAGCCAAGGCATTATCAGACCGAGTGCAACTGTCTCTACTGAATTCGGGAAACACCAATTTTGACAGTTTTGCCGTCGCATAGTAACAGCCTCCCATAAATATGCGGCCATTTGCAAACATTACTATTTTCTCATGTCCTCTCAGATGCTGCACTCTACTGTAAGTCCGAAAGTTCGGCTGACCAAAATTATTTTCCCAACCATTGTTTCCATCTTAATTATGGAATTTTTCAAGGTATTTAATGCCATTACCATCAAATTCAAACTTCCTTAACGATGACACTGACAGTTTGACCGTCGCGATCAACGATATCCTTTTGGATTGGGCTCAGCACTGGTGACTTGCGTGTGATGCAGACTTACACAGATTCCAACTCATCCACCAGTCTCCGATGGTGAGACAAAATCTAAACGACTCCATATGAGTTCATACGCAGCGACGGATAAAGCCTAACGGTTAATTTACGAGTGTGGCATACGCCTTGTCCGAAAAAATCTATCCAGCTTTCAAAGAGGATGGCTGAAACCTTACGTTCCTGAATGTGCGTTAGATACCACTTTAAATAAGAGCCATCAGACCTGGCACTCGGACCGAAAAGAACTGAATTACCCAGCGATTTTTCAGCCTTTAGGCCACGACAACGTTCGTTTGTGGGACGGAGACGTGAACTATTTATTTTTTATCACTGCTGGTCGGATTTGTGTTTAATCGCTTCCCTTGACAATGCCTGTAAACTGGCATTTAATAAATTAAATTAAAGTAAGAAGGCTTAACCATTTTCATCACAGCTGCCTCTGAAGAATACTGAAGGCGAAGTAATAGGAAAAGATCACAGGCACTGTGCTAGTGTAAAAATCAAGGTCCTCAGTATCCCCGTCGTACTGGAGCAAATGCAATAGCGATGGAGTGCACTGCCGTGAAGTCTGAAACAGGCATCTTGGAAGCCAACAGAATAGTCACTGCTGAGGCTGAGAGAGAGGCCAGCAAGATTCGAGTGCCACTGACCAATGCCACAAGCGCGCAACCTCTGCCAACGTGTTCACGCTGTCAACGGACGTGCCGGACACGGAGGGGTCTCGTTGGATATCTGCGGACCCAACGTAATGTTAACACGACCAGCCTGTTTTTCTATCACAAAACCGCTACTGTAGCCATAATCACCAGCACGAATGGGAACGTTTGAACCGACCCTTGAAACGTTAACGTTACTATCCCTACAACAAAAGATCTGGACTCAAATCCGACCTGCCGACACTGCCATCCCGCTTTCGCATAAGGCATAGGCCTAGTCGGTCACTTGCGAATACATCGCACAGAATTGGCGAACCAGTATTCGCAGCCCGTTGTGCGTCCGTCACACATGCCTCATTCGTTTACAATGTCCCAGGACATTCGGATTCTGTATGGGTCTAATTGGTCATATGTGCATCGGTGACAGCGGAATTCACCCCAGGGACATCAGGACAAAGCTATCTTCTAGGCTAAAAACTCTACTACTACCGGCACAACCAACTTCAGCACCATCTGTGTCGTCACCGTTAACAGCATCTTTATATCACCCGATCAGTAACTGCAGTCCCGTCCTGTCCTTACTGTCACCGCACGTTTGTGCAATGCATGGGTCTGGCTGGGCACTTGCAACTGCATCACAAGGAGGCCAGCGTGCCAATGACAGGTGCACAAAATGCACACTTGTCTCATCCGCTTTACCTGCGCACACGGCCGAAGGACATTTTACCATTGCATGGGCCTATTTGAGCATATGCGCCTTCACGGAGACCTGCGATAAGCATTTCAAACTTTACCTCATCAGACCATACAACGCACACGAACCCGTCTCAGAACGCCCAAGGCACGGACGGAACATGCACCGCTCGTGTCAGTGAGCAGCATATTAATTAGCGCAGATCGGTGCCTTATCAGGTCATGCGTGGGAAACGTAGACGGGCCGCTTATCACTATCAGTCATTTGCGCCCGTTCTCAGCGCGGAGGAGGGGAGAGAGAGCGGGAGTACGACCGACTTTTGGAATTTATCCCCAATAGATATCAGCGCATTCCTCACCATAACAAATATGACACGCTTTGAAAATACGATGACGCGCTTAAATTTATCGTTTGAAAGGATGCCGGCTGTCGCTCTGGAAATTCCATGTGGTACTTAGGACACGAAAGATGGGAAAATTAACCGTCTGTTAACCCTGCCGAGCTTTCTGGCAACGGAATTCCGATTTGTCACAGCGCAAACGTCATGTTGGGTGTCGGTTGGCGAAGTCGCTACCGATTAAGAGAGAAGCAGAACAGAATACTTGAGGTTAGGTGCCAAGGACTGTGGGCGAACTTCAGCGAAATTTACTTCACCTTATTTCTTTTCCTATCAATGGATGACATTTATTAACATAGATACAACTTTTTCCTTTTGCCCCAGACCGGTTTTCACCTCTTTTCTACCCTCGGTTATATCTTGGAGATGTGCAAAAAGATCTCAGAGTATTTATTAAAGACGACTTAAACGTCACCACACAGTGTTCTAAAGTGGCAGCGCGGACAATGTCAGTCATGAGCACGATACGCAGAACGTTTATTAACTTGAATACAGATGTCTTTGGCAATGTACATGAGGCATTTATGCGGCCGCAGATAGAAGAAGCGGCACAGGCTTGGAGGCCGTGGCTTCACAAATATATAGATATCCTTGACGGTGTATAACGACATGCTGCAAAGGCTGCTCATGACCTCAAAAATCTTACGTACGACCAGTGCCTGACAGTCTTGAACCCCTATCCCCTCCACTACAGGCATAACAGAGGTAATCTCAGCATCGTTTCAGTTGCTACGAGGACTTAATCTGGATGTCGACTAGGAAACGCTCTTTGAAAAGGCACCAGTCTAATCTCAGACACGATTCCCGGCTTAAAAAGTGACTGTTCCACAAAAATCGACGTTCCTCCCTTTTCTCACTGAGGGTCATTCGCCAATGGAACTCTTTGCCAACGCATGTTGTTAATCCCCCTACCGTCAGTGTGTTCAGGAGACAGCTGGATAATCACCTGAAAAAAGGCAACTCGAACTGCCGAAGCCCGTCTAGCGGACTACTGAAATGACTATCAACAAACTACCAACAAGGGTCAACGCATCAGATGGTCGAGCAATAATCACGCCAACATCCAACGCACGTGATGAAATTGCGGCAATTATCGACTCGAATGTCGGCCATCAAGCAATGATC
>CACRXP010000543.1:19217-49301 GCA_902702965.1 Spirometra erinaceieuropaei
GCCTGCATTCGGTGACGATCTAGATATAAAACAGTAGGAGTTTACGATACTGCTGCTGTCCACTTATACATATCCCCTACCCCTCTTTTCCCTTATGTGTGCCTAGATATATCATGGTACACCTAACAATGAGGTTTAGTAGAATTACCGGTTGCCTATAGGTAGTAGACCATCATGCGGTCTGTGCTAACTACTCGGACATACCGTAACTTTCTCAGCATTTTCTCACACAACTTATACCCACCCGGCAATATGCTCGGCGGTTAAATTTAAACTTAAATTGGTTACGTAGGTCTACAAACTGCTCCCATTATGGATACTTACAAATCTCGTAAAACAGCGAACTTATACACAGCGGCCGCCAAGTTCGGGAGTTTGCCGACTTGCTGTAGGTTGGTGCGGTGGCGTTGGAGTACGTCCAGGTATCCTAAACATTTTTCGCGTTATGCGTATTAAACGGTGCTTGCGGTGGAGATCACCGATATAACAAATAGGGAGGCGGTGATGAAGGGGTTAGTAAGGGGCTGGGAAGTGACGCAATTGTGATAAGCAGTTTATTCAATCACTCTTACCTAACCGCAGTACATCGCTGTCCCCTCGCGTCCCCCTTGCGCATCGTCTGTTTCTCGTCCATCTGATGCACACCACATCAAGTGTGGCGCCAACGATCCCATTGGTTAGCCGCTTGGCGGTTCAGGTTTACTCGCCCCGGCCGCCAATCACATCACGTCCCCGGCCAGCCCACCTGCGATTGGGCATTGCCTACGGTTTTCCCTTTTTGCGCGCCATCCTGCGGTATTTTTGACTTCATTAAATCAAATAATTATTTTTCTGCGATTTCCAACATTTCTCGACATCCAGCTGTCAATCCAGTGCCCTCTGCTGTTTACCCTGCCCGTTCTTCCCCTCAAAACCGCCATCCCGTTGTACCCGACCCACCTAGAGAAGTTTTCTCACTGTTGCCGCCTGTTGGGCCTCTGCCGAAAATGAGCTAGCTAACAATGGTTACCAGTTTCCCTGCCCGTCATTTCCTCCCCCAGCTCCTACTCCTTTTTATTGGCGTCAGAATCTTCTCATGCCACGAGATTTTTTGTAGAACCGGATGGGTGCCTACTGACCGTGTGTTTCGTGGGCAGCCAGTCACTCGACGACGTAGCCCACCTCCCTCAAATACAATGTGTCCTTCTCTTAGACTTCTGTTGTCAATGTCAGAGCCTTGCTTAGTAAGATGCCTTTGCATCAGACTCTGGTGTTCGTTTATTGCCCAGATATTGTCTTAGTAACTGAGACATGGGCATCAGTTTCCGTAGCTGATTCCAAACTCTCCCTTCTAGGCCGTACCTGCAATTGAAATGATCGTCAGGGCAGCTGTGGTCAGGATAGTTTTGTCTACGTTAAGCAAACAATTGCATTTCTGCTACTGGACCTCCCGCATTTTTCCGCGGTAGAAGGCAGGTGGTTCCATGTTGCTCTAAAAAATATGTCCTCCTTGCTCGTTGGCTGTATCTATCACCCGCCCAAAGCTAATAACAATTTTGCTAGTTTAATCTCACTGGCATTTCAAGCTGCGGCCGACTTAATCTTTAAGTATCAATTGGTTGCGGATGACTTTGATCTTCCTGAAGTCCGCTGGTCTCCGCCTTCCGACCCCAGAAGGTTCGAAGGCATTCTTAAGTCTATGGATGTTGAGATGTGGAGTCGGGTTGTCGATTTTCCCACCCGAGGATCAAGCAAAGTTAACCTAATTTTCTATAAATGCTGCATATTTTCTTCAGTGTCATCCCTAGGCCCACTCGGAGGCTCACATCTTGACATTGTTATTTCAAAACAAGAACTCGAGGCTGGCAAAACGTTTTTCCCAAAATATTGATTTTTCCGCGATCTCCGATCAGCTCGTGCGGCCGAATTATTAACATACGTTAATTCCTACGATTGAACTGATTTCTTCCGACGTAACAGTCACCGTGATGTCTTTTTATTTTTACCTCTAGCACGTACCGTTAAATGTCGTCGGTTTTTTTCTGCGAACGCAATTGCTATTTGGCATAGTTTATCGAGGAATGTAAAGACTCTGCAAACTTTTCTTTTGTTTAGGACAATTATTACTTAATTTTTGCATTTGGAAAAACTCCCACAAATTTTGGGTGTTGAATCCACTGATCGACTATACCGTATCGACGGCGATTGTGATCTCTGATCTCTATGGTCGTCTCATCAGGGGAAATTTCTTTAGCCAACAGTAACAGCTGTTCTTTGGCGCTTCTTTTCGGACCAGCCCCAACTTCAGGAAACGAATTGGCTACTGATACTATCCGATACAGTGCTACCACTCCCTTTCTTAACTGTCGGAATTTCTTGCTCGGTGGGTTTTTTCCTCCTGAACTCTCCAAAGCATAAAAAGCCACAATAAAATCTATTTTTATTTCCATTTGACAGGAGTGTTTTCACTGCTGACCGGATTTGTGTTTAACGCTTCACTGACAACGCCTGTAAATTGGCATTTCATACATTTATAACGTTAATAATAATAATTATTATTATTATATTTTTTGCCACTCCCAAACAAAAAATAGATGCTGGATGATCTGGTTAGCTTGCCTAGACGAAGTGTGGAATAAGTACCGAAGTTGCACCGCATGAGCAAACGGTTTGGCCACTCATCCAGCCGATTTAGGATTACCTGTAGGCTATTTTCGACAGCAGGACCCCCGATTTCACTCCATTTGTTTCATGTCGTCAGCAAGCCTTGATGCTACTCGATCCAAAGCTCTTGCACCATGCTCCATGAATATAAACAACAAAACGGGTCCCAGCACTGAATCCTTGGAAACACAACCCTCCACTACAATAAGATCTAATTTTCTTTGTCCAATGCACGCAACCTGGTGCTGACCTACAAGGAATTTTCCGATCCATTTGAGGAGGGTACCTCTAATCCCTATTTTTTTCAGGTTGCATAACAGTCTCTAGTGTGGCACAGTGTCGAACGCCCCTGGAAGTCAATGAGAGCGATGTAGACAGCGTGCCAGTCACGGAGAGCTCGAGCTTAGCCCCGGAGAAATTTCAGAAAGTTTGTCGTGCAGGATGTTCCTTTTCGCAACCCGTGTTGGCGGTCCGATAGAATGTCATGGACTTCCAGTTATCTATGGCAAGTTCATTGAGAAGTTTTTATGCAATCTCGTCCGGTCTTGGAGACTTTAATTCGACCAGTTCCTCTAATTTTCCTCTGATAAAATGTTCTGAAAAGAGCGTACTACGCGAGCGTTCGAATTCCGTTTCAAATTTTCGTCCTCCAATGATATATATTCCTCGAGATTTCGTCACACCGGACGCTCCTGCAGCCAACGAGAATTAAAAATTGACTTCAAGGTAAAAATAGTCGCGTCGTAGATAATTCACAACACGAATGCCATAGAAAGTGGACATCGACCACTACCAGTTTACACACGCAAGCCCCGAGGGACCGATTTTCTTGCAACCAAGACTTCTAGAGCAAGATCTAAATGGCTAAGTCTTATTTAAAAACCCAGACACTATTTGTACCCTTGTATAAAAATAATTTTTATTCAAGACCCCTGGGGTCCAATCATAGCAAGTAGAAGTAAATTTTAACATGAATTCTAGAACAGATAGACGGAATTTATACAATACTCGATTTATAGTTGCTGAATAAGTAATACGTTGCTATGAATGGTGAGCGAACCCTAAAAAAACTCCCAACATATAAACAAAATTGGGTTGACTGGATTAACACTATAGGAGGAAAAACGGTCGCTCATGAATGCATAAAAAGCAGGCAGGACCGACCTGTATGTAACAGTATACAACGGATTTAATGAAGGGGTAAGTAGGCGGGTCAAGCAGGTCAGACCTGCACTTGGTATTGAGTAAAAGGTTCCAAACGGAGATCATCAAGGCAGAATTCATATGCCGATGAGGACATTAAAGTCAAAGTGACGAATAGAAAACAAGTTTCGAGGCGATAGGAACCCAGATTCGATCGGTTATAGTAAGCTACGAGTCGAGCCGTGGAGGGGCGAGGAAGATGCGAACTGACTACTAGTACATGACGAATACAGTGGATTCCTCCAAGAGCGTCAACAGAGAGCATTCTGTGAGGGACATGATGCATCAATTGAAAAATTGAAAAAAAATTAACATTTCTGATGAGGGATCCTAGGAAGCGACACTGCACACAAAAGAAGAAAATGTGATCGGATACGGAAATTTAATGACAGTGTCCTAAATTCCCGGTGGCCCTTTCTCGGTGTCATAGAGATAGTTGTCCACGAAGAATGAAGAAAATAAAAGTCTAATCGAGTCAATATTGAGATATGAGTGCAATCTTCTCTTAAAAGTTGGTAGATTATCTGAAGATCTTATATTTATTGCAGGGTCATTCCATGGGAAAGTATACCCGGAAGCGAAAAAATAGAGAGCGCTTAGAGGTGGAGGAAGCGGGTGGAGGTTTAATCAAGGAGTAACTGAGAAGATCGAATGGGCGACTACTAGGGGTGAATGCTGAAATTCGAGGAAGATTTGCGCTATTATTAATGGGAAAGAGGGGACAGAAGCCTGCTTCCAGTCTTCGAACCCATAGCAATTTAAGATTAGCTATCTGGCATCCATCTGAGTAGGAGATATTTGCTTGTTCCGTGCCTAAGAGTCTTCTAGTAATACGCCTTTAAATATTTTCGATTTTTGAACGAATAGCCTCGTTCATCAAACCAAAGAATGGGCGGCAATACACGAGAATGGAAAGTACAAGCATTCGATAAAGTCTTAATTTCAGGAAGATAGAAAGTGTAAGAAATAAAGACACAAATCTGGAAAACTTTGGTCGTAATTCTGTCAAAATGTGGCGAGAGATCAGGATTATTGGTGAGGCTTAATCCTAAATCATTGATGGTGGTACATTCAGTCATAGATGTGCCTTAAAAGACCACTGGATGAGGTAGCCTATCAAGTCCAAAATACATATAGCGACATATAGACAGAGAATTCCATTAGCCATTTTGAGCTCCAAGCGGAGAGAGCAAGCAAGTCAGCACGGATTTGCTCCAGGCAACGAAGGGTCATAGACTTATTGGATGAATATACACATTTGAGATTATCAGCATAAGTAAATGACTGAGAATGTTTAACCGCCGACGAGATATCATTTATGTAAAGCAGGAAAAAAAGGGGATCTAAACGGTGCCTTGTAGGACACCACTTACAGTAGAGATTTCACTGAAAGTGAAGATCCCAATAAAACCATTTTGTTTACCTTTAAACAGAAAGCCTTGATAAAATCTATAAGAGGACTGTGAAGTCCCAGGGTTTCTAATTTAACCAATAGTCTTTTATGTGGCACGTTATCAAAGACTTGACTAAGATCAAGTTGAATAACGACCACAGATAAATGATCATTACGAAGAGACGTGTGTACATTGAGAAAAGACATAGGATATGTTTCTCAAGAGCGATCTGGTAAAAAAACCATGCTGGGAAGCTCTAATAACTTGATTGGCTATACAAAGTTCGGTAATTTTCATGGCGATAATTTTTTCGAAGATTTTGGCGAGAAAAGTTCTTTTATGGACACATCGATAGTTTTTATCTTCAGAATGACAGCCAGATTTGAATACTGGAATACTGGAAAGCATTAGCTTAAATAACTGTGGACTGGATTCTCAAAGCATTCGCTCATGTTTCTGTTGTTTGAAGTTTCTTAGACATCGGAACGCCTTAAACCTCGTTTTGATGTTGTCTGTGTTTAGGTGTCCACCTTCTAGAAATGGACGACGAAGATGAGATTCATATTGACCCAACTGTGAAAAACTCGGCGCCTCGGTGGGATTCGAACCCACGCAGTAAGGGGAAGGCTTTAGCGCAGCCAACGCTCTAACCACCTGAGCTACGAGGCCCCGCCGGACGACGCGAGTTTAATCACATTTGGGTCAAGTTACCCGCCTAACCTACTGCAACGTCTGGAATCCACCAAATCTGATACAGTAAGTTGACTGCCCAAGCACGATTTCCTAAGTAATTCACCTAGAATCCACCAAATGACTACCAGGCTCGCGTCCGGCGGGGCCTCGTAGCTCAGGTGGTTAGAGGGTTGGCTGCGCTAAAGCCTTCCCCTTACTGCGTGGGTTCGAATCCCACCGAGGCGCCGAGTTTTTCACAGTTGGGTCAATATGAATTAGTCAAAATCTGCCAAAATGTCAATAAAGATGAGATTACTGGAGCAAGAAATTAATTGGCTTGACCTTTCGGATTCTCACTCGAGTCCATCATCAGAGAAAATCGCAGATAAGTGTAAAGGTGGTACAAGGAGTGCAGTAGTTATAGTACGTGGCTACCGTGCAACCACGTGCGAAGTGAAAGTAACAGCACGCGCAGTCACCGCTAGTGTCGTAATTGATGCGATGGTGGCTTGTCAGTCCGTGTCCGAGTCGTCAACTTCCGGGATTTCGTCATTCGTGTTGGATGCTAGTGTGACGATTGCTCGGAGTACTGACTTACTGTCACGGAGATAATGGCTTGTCCGCGCCCTCCCCACGTGACTAAATCCCTCCCCCGCCAGAGGAAATCTCAGCACACAATACGTGAACGGGAGGTTATTGCGCTTGTTGGTTGCGGGCCTGAGAATCATGACTCGGGCAGCTCGTGACTCACTCGGCTGTCACCTCTTGCGAGGACTTCGGCCTCTTGAAACTTGCAAATATGGCCGGGTACCGTCGAATGAGCCGCCACCTGAGAGCAAGCGTCCCCTCGCTTCACTGCTGCTGCGTGCTCGACAATTCGCATATGGAGTAATCTCCCCGTTTCTCCGACCTAGTCGCTTTGTCGGCAACTAAATCAGATGCAGTAAACGACTCCTGACGTTTCCTGCAGTGGCAGTGGGTCTTTCGGCCTCATGACTTGGCGCCTAATGGTTGCTTCCGACCTGAGTGCAACCCCAATTCCAAGTGGAGTGAGAAAACGACTGACGGTTTCGGAGACGTTCTTCACGTATGGAAGAGCCCGACAAAATTTTGGGCCGGTTGGGTTTGGTCTCTGATGTCGTTTTCGTATTTACTGGTTAAAGAAGTTGTGCTAGTAGCTATTGACTCTCAGTATCCGTCGAAGATATTGCCTTCCATTTCATAGCAGTGCGTCTCAACGCGCCGGTATAGCGCTCTTACGCGACTGCGTTTCTGGCCGGTAGCGTGGTTGCTGTTGAAGTTCAGTATTTGCATCGTATTTGTTGCTTTCCTGAACACTTTGGTTTTTAGGCCACCACAATGTTTGCGACAGACGAGGACATCTAGGATGGCCAACGGTCTTTTCTCTTCCTCCTCCATCCTAAAATGAGTGTCCGGTAAGACGGCGTTGACATGTTCTTTGGATGTCAGCACCTGATCCTGTTCGATGACGACGAAGGTATCATCCCCCTTACCGAGCCCTGCATTTCGGTCTGCGGTTCCAGAAAACCAGCGACTCCAACCATTTTAAGACCGACTCGGCCATGAGCACTGAAGTCGGCGAATCCATTGGTGTGCCCTTTGCCTGCACGTAGAGTGTTCCTTTTGACTTAACGTACGTCTTTAAGAGCTGGTTGATTTGGGCGAGTCCAAGACGATTCTTCGTTTCGTCGTATTTCGATCGTAGAAATATTTCGATTGTCTCGACTGCCAGATCCTGCGGCGTAGAAGTAAAGACGGACGTAGCAACAAATGAGACCATGATTTCGCTTGGAAGGAGAATTATTCCTTTAAGTTTCTTCAAGAACTGTGTTGACGAGCTGACTGCTGTGTTCGAATCAGAAAACAGAAACCTGAGACGTCAAAACAACCACATTGCCAGTTCAGAGTTTGGAGTGCCCCTTAGTGAAGAGGAACGCCCTCTTTGCGCACTTTTGGGATATCCTAAAATCGGGCCAGGGCCGTTTCTTGCGCTCTCTCCATGCGTCGATCGAATGGTGACATTGCTCTTGAGTTCTCCCCCGCAAACAATGTCGCTAATCTCGCGTGTCAGGGTGTTTATGGAGTTAAATTCACATGAGACATAAGACTGGCAGTCTTCGAACAAACTTTTGGCCGTCTGAATGTAGTCTTTCATGACCAATACGACCGATGAACGTCCATTGTCCGCAGGCACGATAATGAGTTCGTTGTCGGCCCTGAGTTCATTAAATGCACCGCGCGCGACCTTGGAAAGCTGGAGTCATGGTTCTCAGATCCGCAATCCGTTAACAAGCACAATGACCTCCCATCATCCTATTCTGTGCGGAGAGTTTCCTCTGGGCAGAGGAGGTATTCACGCGGGAAGGTCGCGGGCGAACACTTATCCCAGTTAGAGCGAGCCAACCTTCTGAACAACGCGAAGCAGACCTTTTGGAGATAATTTTATCCTGGAAACCCGTTAAAGTTCGAAATCACCACTGGATAAGCTGTCACTCTCGTCAACAAGGCTTCTCTCAGAAATTCCCCATGTATTTCCGGCTCGCTCAAATTTCGCAGTTACAATGGACAGAAAGTAGATGTTCAAGAGGCCTTTACGGTCGAGGTTCAGCAACCATACTAAGCCCTTATGCTCCCTCACGCAGGGAGGACCCGGATGCAGTTTTCTTTCGTGATCAGAAATTTGCAACTTTTTACCTAAAACATGCTTCTTGTCAAGTCGTCCTAGAAAAAGACTTCCAAAACACGACTACCATAAATGCGCACTGGCGTTTGTTTCGATACATAAGACCATCATTTGGGGTAAGTTGCGATTCCGATTTATTTCAATGCTTTATCAGTAGCCTCCTGAAGGACATACCTTAGGTTGCGCACATCTTGCAATTATTAGCAACCGGCCCATCTGAATATAGTCCCCCGGAGACCGTAAACAATGTTAGCACATTTAGAAGACACCGGTTTCTAACGCACGAGCAATAAGTGCACTTTTCTTACCGACACGTTGAAATGTCCCAACCTTAAGATGGAAAAGACTAGTGAACAGCCACTCGAGCGTAAGCTCAAAGCCCTGGTGACGAGGCCTTGCTCCCAACAACGCTACTCACTTGCGTTCATTCCTTAGGTTTTTTACTTAGTTTAGTCGCTTCATGAAGCAATCGGCTATAATTTTGAAGCCGCCTTAACGAATCGTTGTTGGAGCTGGTCAGCGATAAACTAACATGTCTTGAGTCGGAAGAAATGACTATTACCTCCCAATCTATCCTGATTCACTGAGACCCCGAAAAGCCTATCATACTGAAATGAGATTTGTCTCTGTATGACGTGGGTTCCGTTCCTATGCACCGAATTCCTTCTGCTGCCGTGCTGCCGACTGTATTTTATCTAGAAATATGGCTCAGGCAGAAAACGAGTAATCACAACCAGAATAAAAGCTTTACTGATCGTGTTTGGCATAAAAACTTCTCACTTTTGTCTATATGAAGGACTATTCAGGATTCGCACTGACCAAACTGTTCTTAGATCTATTGGATGAAAAGGATACTCCGAATGCCCTCTCCTGGAATGCAACGATAGTATTCACACTCCTAACTTACATAAACGCACTAAAATACGTTACGGATTATATCAACCCAGTCACTGACGGCTTAAACAGACTCACTGTTGGAAGTGAGGACATTGGCAGAACACCTGCTTTCGCGATTGTGAATTTTTTGCATAAGTCGATAAATGCATCCGTAAACTACGGACGAAATAGCCAGTGGAAATCAAGAAGCCACATTTTAAATGAAGTAAAATTCGTCTTACCGTTCTCTGCCTTACTTGATTTTCTGCCATTCTGCAGTCGCTAGAGCGAACCGAGTCTGCAAGACGGGTGCATGTTAAGGGGAAAGTGCGTACTTGCATCACCGCAAGGCCGACAACCAGTCCTCAAAATCATGTATAATATTCATCCTGGTACAGTAAGGATGAGCGCGCTCGCCCGCAGCTGCTTCGTGACTTAGACTTGACTCTGCAATCGAAGCAGTAGTAAACGCTTGCCGATGAGTCAAAGAACACGGAAGACTTCGCCAAAGGCGCCCCTGAAGTCTTGAGCCTGGTCCGAATGGCCGTGGAAGGGGCATACATAGAGTATTGTGGATCATTTCAGGACTCCATGGTTTTGATGGTTGTTAGAATCCACACCAAATTGATTTAGACAGTCCTTATCGGAATATCCTGTTCTTTAGCGAATGCAATTAACAGGTTTAGATCCATTTTCTCTACCTTTTGGAGTGTCTGAAATGGTTAGTCCAAGCAAAGGCCAGACTTTCAGCAGTAAAGAATTAACAGAATATACAGAAAAAAGCGGATTGAGGCATTTAACCACTTCTCCGATCCATGCAGCTCCAAATGACCTCATAGAGTAAGCAGTTACGACAAAAAAGCACATGTTGGCAAAATCGGCACAAGCAGCCTAACCTACGATGATGCCAAACTTCTTGTTCAGCTACCGCATCTCAACAAATGACTCGACTGGGACATCGACCGAAGACTTGATATTCAAGCAGAAACTTTGCACGCGACTCGATCTGCGTAATACTTCCACGTAGGATTAACGTGTCGAAAAATAGACAAATATAAAAGCGCAGTATAACGCACACACCGGACCTTGAACATTCGCGTTTGACGAAACTATCTATAAGCGACTGGAACGCGATGAGAACTGGTTTCTGGCAATGGTCCGACCAAACGAGGGGCAAGTAGTAGAATTAGCGTTGGGTGGCCCAAGTTCGTAGCCACACTGACACGGAACGGGAAGAACTCCAGAAGTCCGAAGTGACGTCAACTTTTGCATTTTATTGTGGTATCATGATGGCGGAAGATGTACTGCCTATACAGAACACAACGTAGCCAGCCGAGTTATATGGATCTCTTCCATTTACTACCCTGACCAGCACTTACGTAGGGGCAAAGAAACTGCTGACTTCGTAAAGCGACACAGTCTGAAAATACTGCCCCGAGGTGATCGACACCAACCCGAAAGCCTGTCCCACGTTTTGGGGACGAAATCCCTTAGAACATTTGCCAACTATCCATTGCAAACTTTACTGTTTCCACCTCTCCCCCCGATACTGTCCACTTTTGGGTGGAGGAATGCCCTGTATGTTGCACGTACTCTCTAGACATTAAGACATGCGCATGAAAAGCAAGCTGAAAGGATCAGAGACGCATGCCCAGACCTCCTATGTGCTGATTGGCCGCCCTTCAGCCTAGGGTATTTTCCTCATGTCATGTACCTCGTCGTGTCTCCTAAGATTTACAACGCCCCACGAATTGAACTAGGTTATATGGATGAAGTGAACCTTTTTTACGCGGATCCAGGATGGTGGTTTAATCACGTGTCGGTAAAAATGGCCGATGCACTTTCCCCACGTAACCGCCGACTCCCTTTGGGTAACACTCGCTGCAATGCTCGTCCCGCTCTCTCTCTCTCTCTTTCCCTACGTCGGCATCTTTCACGACCTTCCATGCAGCTGCTCACAACCACGCATTCCGCACCAGTTGTTTAGCGAGCATGTTGACATCCCACCTCTGATGTAACTCATCCTTTGATGAATCGTCAACTATTACTTAGGCACAAATACCAGTCTGCTCTGTTGCACATATGCTTGTGCTTGTCAAATCCTTCCTCTACCTTATCGCCTGGATGAATGCAATGGCCCGCCTAACAACCCCCTCCAGTTCGTTCTAAGTCAGCAATTGTCCCCAGCGCTTCATATTATTTCGTGTGTGCTACATTGCAAATCTTCGGACGCCACACTTTCCAACTGTGCTGTATCCCGTGCCCATTAAATTCCTGCCTACAACTAAGCTTCTGTTTTACATATATATCAGACCCACTGGGAAGACTATGAAAAATGCTTCGATCCAGCTGTGTATTTTGTATTTTTGATGCTATATTTAGTCTCCAATGAGGGGATTTGATACCAGTTCCTTGTACTGTTCCGGAGACAACTGAAGGGTAATTTGGGACTCTGTAATGTTATTCGCTAGTTTTTCTCCCAGGTTTCCTCTTCTGCTTTATAGCTGTCGGAAGGCAATGGTTTAAAAGAGTTTCAGGAAGACGTTCTTAAACATTTCTCACCACCCTGACAGTTTTTCATGTCTCCCTGATATATTTGGTATCAAAACAATCCTATTTCTTAGTCAAAGAATATTGTTGAATATTCAGGTCTCGGTTGTTGCATTCGCCTCCGGTGAAAGTCCGGTGCGACAAACTCTTAGGTCATGAAGTTTGGATTTCATACTTTTTGGAAATTGTATAAAAGCATCCCAATTTCGCTCCAGCCGAATTTCTGGTTGTGTCTATCATTGTTTTGGGTCTTAATGCGTCCCTTCAGACGGCCTTTGCGCAGACCCGATCGGTTGCTTGATGGACTCACACTTCGGCTGCTTTATTCACAATATTCGGTATTACAAACTTAGTTCTGCTGTTACGTTCAGCGGTTCTCTCAACAGAAGCGACTGACTTACCTGCGTAACAGCCATAAGCATTTATATTACTGACTGATTTAACTAACACGTCGTATTATTCTAAGGGACTTACCTCCTAAAAATAGTTAAATTGTGTTTTCAGCACTTCCATCTTGACTTTAATTCCAAAACAAGTTCTCTACTTTTCACACCTTCCGCCAAAGAGTAGCCCTGTTAAAAACACCTCTGTGAATGAGTTCCGGAGGTCGGCTCTTCGTGGATAGAACAGAGTTGGCTTTCTTTTCACTCTCCAGCATAATTTTGAGATAATGCGGTCGAACTGTTCCCGTCCGTTGTTCACCAATGTTTCCGATCCTGAATGCTTTTAGAACTACCCCTCCTTCCTCTGAGAGAAGAAGCTGATTTAATAAATCACGAAAAAGGTGAGATTCGCTGAGCCACGGTCGTCAAGTCGGGTTGCATTTGATTCATGCGATTCCTGAATAAATAGGCATTGCTGGCCGTCATGTTGCTCTGTATTTTGATTTTCTGGGAAATTCGCTGTGCGAGGACGAGCGAGATCCACAGTCCACATTGAAATAAAAATTTATGTCGTCGATCAAATGTTTTAAAGGGGTCCACCAAGCTTGATTTTAATCGCAGGCTCCCGTTTTGACGTTTCTCTCTCTCTCTCTCTCTCTGTCCGCAGTCACGACTGTCTTCATCTTCAATTAAATGTTCTAGGGAGCACTCGGGATAGCTGAGGACTTAATTGTAACGGTAGTCCGTGGACCTACCTATACACCACCTCCTGTTACGAGGCTATTCTCGTCATTTACATTCAGAGGTGCGGGAGAATGCCTAGTACGCATCTGCATTTCCAAGTATATAAAATTCCTCGTGAGTTACGATCGAAGCCGAGGTAGGGAATTTGAGGTACTTCAAGGAGAGTCATATGCTAATTTACGAGAACGAAACAGGTTTGTGGTTTTGTATCGCACTCTCTCCTACATATCACATGAGGGCAGCGAGAACTACTTTGCCCCAGGCTTACTTGTAGTGTTTATTCTATCCACTAAACCTATTTGCATCACCTAGAGGCCCCATAGGTACCGAGGACAGTTGATGTTCGGGCACCTTGGACAAGGGGACGCCTCTTCACGTCATCGCCGTTCTTGCTTGCCGGACCAACCAAGGACAACCACTAGGCCAATCAGTCCCCTTCAAAGAACCTCTCCATGTTCCCTACCCCTCATGAGAGAGAGAGCTGGCGTGATTTCTCCGCACCGCTGCAGCGTGTTCGGCCATTCGCGTTCGGAGCTGTCACACAGATTGGAGGCAACCATCAGGTAATAAAACTGAAAGACCCGCTGCCACGGCAAGAAACGTCTGGAGTCGCTTATCTGATCTGGTGCAGTTGCGGACAAAGCAACTACATCAGAGAAACTGGAAGACAGCTCCGAACGCGTGCCACAAACGCTTGATTCGCAACCAAAGTATCAGGTTTACGCACAAACGGAGCTCAGGTTCAAACTGAGTCGAAATGCCAAAAAGGCTATATCACGAAGGAGCCACTGCAGCCTGACTCTCCGTCCTCATAGGAAGACCGACTCCTCTCGTCTGTTGGTAGCCTTTTTGGCGCACCGCGATAGATTCAAGAGCGTCAAACTGTTTATAGTGAGGGATAGGCGTTGGAAGTCGACGGCAAGGATTACTTATATGGCCTGAAAGACATAACATGGAAATAGGAACGTCCCGCTTACGTAAAAGGTGGCCCTGCGCATTATTCCAGGAAGCATAACTATTCCCGTGTCCCAACCCCTACACTAGCAGTAACATGAATCTTAACCGTAGCCCTGGCCCCAACTCTGTATTGCGGGCGGCTCCTGTTCTCATGTTCTGTCTAAGGGGCACCATAAGTAACCCTTACTGAGTCGACCTCTTTCTCCCCATCTCCGTGCATCAGCCGACTGACCGAACCGATCTATTAACTGAAGCTGAGAGAGCGCGCAGTAGCAGGCAGTGTTAGACAGGCCGCCAGTGCGTGTCACTCACAAGACTTGACCTCTACACAGCATCAGGAGTTTACACGGAGGTGGACTGCTTGGGACTCACGTGTATTGGAGTAGCGCAGGGTCCACACAGAGGAGCCGAAGAGCACGATTCCCACATGAGTGAGAGGTGGCGATTCCGTGCTTATGGTGGGTGATGAGGGAGGGGTTCGTGTATGGTGTGTGCACTGGTGAGATGTATGATAATGAGGTTTGACCGACAGTGTTTTACTGCAGTTTTTCATGGGCGAGCAAATTGGCGGAAATAAGCTCACTCACAAGCCGGCACACCAAGGCGTAAACTAACCTGGAGTTCCGAAACCTGTTGATCGCCGAGAAACCTTAACTAGCCAGTGCTCCCCCTTTAAATGTCGACAAATTTCCTTTCACGAGCCTCAATGCACAGAGAAAGGAAGCCGAGAGACTTGTAGCCGAAAACAGGGCTTTTCTTCCGATCACTCAGATTCAAAAAACAAAAAATAGCAACGAACGCAAGCTACTTGCAGTTTCAGCGCATGTCGTTGCCATGATGGTGTAAAATTTGCGACGGCAGATGAATATACCGGTCTGCCGAGTTGCCGTTTGAGGCATAAACCCCCGCCAGCAACTTCGACGACCATGATGAATCCCAGATGTAAACCAGACAGTTTGATAACCTACAGGATTTTCGGGAATTAAAGGTAAGGCTGGCAACAGCTAGCCTTCTGACACCTATACAACGAACTTCGCTTGGACAAGCTTATTGCTATTCCGCTCACGCTAAAATAGTCCACCAAGCCAATTATATAATGCGGGATAGGCGGAGGGATTGTTTGCGTGCAGTGAACGGAAGTAGTAAACTGCAGTAGCGGAGCGTGCGCGAAAACAGTAAAGTCGATCATCCCCCTGTCTCTAGTTTAAATTTATTCCTACTCTAATCAATGGCCTTGCGGCACATAGGGCGGAATGTGGTTTGACATAGAACCATAATATTGCTGAACTATAGTTTTGTATGACGTTCTTGGTAATTCCGGTCATATCAATGGCTTCGCATGGTTATGACGTTCGCGGAAAAGTTAGCGTATTACATGTGGTTTGGAGGACAATTTCAGAGGGGAGGAGGAGGAGGTGTGAACCAATGAGCCGGTCCAATCAGAAATTCTTAGTGTATTAAGGGTTGGTGATCATTCACATCCTCCTTCCCTCCTAGAACCGAAGTCCATTGGCAACAGTAAATTACTTGTACGATAATGACGTCCGTCCATCCACCCTCGTCACAGAACTGGGCAAAGCTCCCACCTGCAAGGCTTTGCTGACCTAGCCACATATCCGAAGGAGAAAAAACAGTCTCCGACGGCCAGAGGGTAACACATGGACAACAGCGAACGGGTCGTTAAACAGATTCGGTACCAATACTTACATAAAAATGCCAACAAAGTGACGCAACCAGCTGAGAGTTAGTCTAAGTCGAATATTTCCATTTATCTACAAAAGCATAATTTCCAACAATTTGAAAAAAACAGCATGTGTCTATGCTCGTATTGGAAAAAGGTCGACGTGTGAGAACACTGCTGATGCGATAAAAAAGCGGGGCGACAGAGATTGAAACAGCGAAGTCTCGTGCGGACAAACAAAACAATGACGAAGTAAAAGGGTGTTCGGAAAATTTGGCAAAAACAGCAGGATAGCCAGGCGGCAGATTAGGGGACGTAAAGTCAAGTTCCGGAGCGTTATACACGATGGCAGGGGGAGTATAATTTGCAAAATTAGACGTGCATAAGTACATGGGTGTATACCAAATCACTCCAGCTGTAAAGCTTAGCGTCATTGAGGAGAATAATTGAGAGAAAGAATGTACAGACAACGCGAGCAAAATACACGCAGATGCAGCAGCAGCGGCGGTGGCGGCACCAAACACCCGGCTATGACGGTTGGGTGGCGGCGCCGAAATGCAAGGTTATCGAGTGAATTTGGATTAGCGGGGAGACTGAAGGATACAGGAGGTGGAGGGCCTACAAGCGGCGAACCACATGAATAAGCGAAAAGCGGGCAGGACGAACTGCGTCCTATGTGATGTGGAGTCAGCGGAACACCGGAAAAATGGGATGAGATGGGAGAACCGGCTGATTTCTCATTCATAGGCATCATACGGGTATACGGAGACTTGTTGGTAGTTGGAATTCGAGGGCCCGTGGCGATGGTTAAAACCATAGCCATCCTTACCACCACCACCAGTTCGATCTATTAAACGAAAAAAAACAACTAAAAATACGAGGCTAGTTGGGAGAGGAGATGAAGCCTCAAGTTCTATGCGTGTAGTCATGTGTTAGCGTAAGAGGTGTCCTTGACAAGGGGCGCAGTTATGGGGATCAGGGGAGATCATGCACACCCAACGCTAGCTAGGTCTTAACGCTGCACAGAAACGAAACAGTCGACGGCTGTCCCAGGACCTGATCCGACTGCGTGTGTGCAACGTAGAAATTCTCAATTTGCCTTTAAAAAGGTGCAAAGAAATAGCAGCAACGGTAAAAGTGAATCATCCCACGTAGTTTGGAAAACGACGGAGCTGGAAAACTTGGGGGGAAAAAAATCGAGCTGAACGTAAAAGGAGACAACCACGACGTTGTGTTAAAAGAGACCCTCACCCTCAAGGACAAGACAAACGGCGTGTGTTGAATACTGAAAGGGGATAGTTATGGTCGCCCGTTTTGTTCTGCTGAGGTTGGCGCACACAACCCTTAACCGTTAAACACAGGAAGAAAATACCTAACTGCCGCAGGCTGAAGAGTAAAAGAGATCAGTCTTCGTTGGAGAGAAATGACCAAGTCTGGATAAACCTGATGGGCGGCTATACCACTGGCATCGGATTTGGTGGCACTTAGTTAAGCCGCAGTTCGAAGTGTCGAATTGAAAGTGGTAACGGACGCCAGTCAAACAACCACCATTTGCACCAACCTAGAGTGCAGTTCATTTCCTACGGAGAAAAGTTATTTTTGCAAGAGAATTATCCGTTACACAGAATATCATTAAAAACTTTGGCATACGTGGCTGAATGCCACGACTGTCATCCGGCCACGCGGTCCAGCACGCGTAGGAAAAAGGCGCGCGAGTAAATTAGGAGGGGAAAGCAAAAATCCTGCACTTTTACCTCGCTTCAGATTGCAGTGTATAGATTTTTAACTAACAATAGCGTTACTTACAAAAAAGACGTTATCTCACTCGACGCAGTTGATCGAAAAATGACATCCTTTCCAAAAACACACAAAAGAAGTGATTGGTGGCGGAAGCTAACATAAAATCGTTCACTTTTCATAATTGTACAAAGCTACCTGGATGATCAAGGGAAAGCGTTCTTTAGTCAGTCTAAACAACAAGGGTGTGCAATAACAGGTTTACCCTAAAAGTGGTATAATTAGTTGTCCAGCAAAAAATACGAGTTAACTGTTTGTAGTCTACATCAAAGATCTCTAACGTTTCTAGTAAGCTTGCCAAAAAGTAGCCTAGTGGTCTGCTTCGCAGTACGTAAAGGACGTCGGCAAAATTTAACGAAACTCCGTGAACCATGTGGTCAAGGCGAAATCATATTCGACTGACAGAATTGCAACCCGGGGATCGACAGGGTAAATGGAATAAACCGATCAGAGCCTCTCCTTTGAATGCTCACAAGGTGGGTGCAGTGAGGCGAGGCGGTACAGCGTTGGACGACGCACTGCAATTTTCCTGGTCAGTACCAACACCTGCTCCCTGATAACGTTTGGAATCATTATTCTGGTAATGATTGAACGAGTTCCCCTCCTCAGGTGTCCACAATCTTTCCCACCAGTTTTTGAAGATGTCATACCCGTGGTCAGCTGATTCCCTATAGCGGGAATAGACGCGGACGTCAACTACCAATTGCGACGCCAAACAGGCCAGCCCGCGCCACTTTTCGACAGCTCACGTGAGGTAACTGTGTATGTACGGCTTCGTGTCTGACAAAGCTGAACAGCCCGTATAAGCACACCACACACGACCTGGTTCCTATTCAACATGCATCAGGCTAAAATTAGGGGGTCTCGGACCTCACATAGGTGAGAGCCGTCATAAAGGCCACATAGGGGAGCCACTGAAGCTCAGTCCTACAAAGATCCGACTTACGCCTGCCTTGCAAATCCGCATTCAAATCTACGCTTGCACTCGACCCCTTAACTCGGCTTCAAGATGAAAATGGAGCTTCCTAAGTCTGATATAAATACACACTGCCGTAGAAGCAATAAATAGTGACAAGAAAATCGTGCATAAAATGTAGTTACCGAAAAATAGAGCATTTCTTGCAAACAGCGCGTAAATATAATTAAACGGAAAGCACAGTAATCGGAGGAGGGAGAGGCGCAGATAATTGGGAGACTAATCGATTTTGGCGACAAATGCGTCAAAAATCACGGAATCGTATTCGTGTCATTTTACAAACCGACACAGCCCGCTCACAGCAAAAGGACGCATCAGGCTGATGCTGGTAAGCGGATTTTAAGGCTACAGGCATACGGTAGAGCGGCAGAAAAAGGGATTGCTGTGAAGAGCCGATTAAAGAAGGCAGTAGCAGTAGAAGTGATACATACCAATACGCTACTGAGAGGACTTTAGAAGCGAGATAGACTGAGGGGCTAGTAAATGAACAAGAAGACGTGCAGAGGAATGAAAAACTGACCGGCAGAGGGAAACAGATAAAAAGTCAAGGAAAAATCGAAAAAGCGACCAAAGTACCTTTTTTGCTTCCTTTCTGTTGACGGCGTTTCCTGAAAAAACAAATACATGTAAGCAACGATGTCCCTGAACGGTGAAAGTTATCAGGGTGATTTCTAAAAACAGTACGTTCCTAGGCAGCACTGGGTAGCACTGATCTAACAGACAGGGTTTTAAGCACCATGAATTGGGTGATAACACAGTGTAAGTAAAAGAAAAAGACAGAAGACAGCCTGGAAATCAGTACAGATGAACGCTACAACACAGCTCTCTGTAAGTCCAAAGGTTACTCACAATAGAGTAAAAAAGCCAAAGGCACAAAGGTATGAAACACGAAGTGCACTTCGTCAATGTTTGCGCCAAGACAGAATGGTTGCTACCAAAAGTTCGGACTATACCATGTAACTCGTAAGGCAAATAGTCTTAAACGATAGCGTATGATTGCGAATGCTAGGAGGGGAATCCAAGAGAGGAACCAGTGTACGGGGTACTAACGATAGGTAACAAAATGAAACAGCTGTCCCAATCTCCTTGGTTTTCGTCTCCCTTGTCAACACCTAATATGCCAAGAATAAATACATTCGGGGTCCTTTTCAAGTCGTACAACAGGGTAGGACACCAGTAGAAGACAAGGTTCCATCAAACTACGAATTAGGACCAGAAAATTGGAATAAGTTACTTCATTTTCCGACCATGAAATCGGAGCACAAACACCCGCTGGCCTCAGGAATAATTTCGAGGTCCAAAAGTCAATTCAGTATGCCATGACATAAACACTATAGGAATGAGGTTGCCCGCGCGTGCCATAGAGGAACTCTTTCGATGTGTCAGACAAAAGCGTATGCAGCCACAACTGGTTGGGCATAGGATTGGAATACCTTCGTTCCCACCTCCAACCTCGCGCCTTCCCGTTATAGGAGTTGGCGGTAGGACGAGATAATTACCATAATAAAACCATCATTGGTTACTTCAGTCATCTGTGTGTTTTCTGATCTACATCTCCGTCAAAAGGCATAAAGAATTCATACGCACACGCCCCGTAATTGGCTCGCATAGGGCGCTGATGATCATGACTATTCCGGTGAGGGCACATTTGCACCTCGCGTGTGACTTTCTTTGTCGTGAAGTAGACACGCGCGGCATCCACTTCACTCCACACACACACACACACACCCACCACATCTTGGCTGAGAGACAAGGTCAAGAGGCAGCCGTGGGTGCGGCGGCCGACAAAGGTAAATAATCCATCCACTCGTGCCATACACGACTTTGTTCCTATCTCAATACGAACTAGGCTTCAGATAAAAGGCGGATTTTGGATCCCACACATTTAAAAGCTCTTCCGAAAGTTATTACAAGAATGACTTATCCTATCAACCGGAAACCCTTCAGGCTACAAGCGTTTGCGCATCGTGAGAGTTCTAAAGCCCCTCTGACAGTTAATAGCAATGAAACTAGGTTGGACTGAGTTGCACAAACCTCGCTCTTTCTCCCTTCGCTCACTGTCTGGATGACCTGTCCGAGTCAAGAAAACAAGAGACGAGATTGGGCGCGATGAACGACGCGCATAAACCCGCCGTCTAACTCGCGTCGCATATAGGCTCGGACACGACACAAGTGGGCAGTGCCTCGAGGACCATTTTACGGAGTCACTTTAGTCTAAATCTTGTTTTAAGTGAGGATCCAATTAACACATTAACCGGAAACCCCCGAGTCCCTCGTGAACAAACAGCCTGTTTAAACCCACCGGTCTGTTTGAATCAATACAGTTTTACGGGCACGACGGTCATTGGCTCACATATACCAATGAGCAGATAACGGTACTCATGACGGAAAGCCAATAATGGAAGAGGTACATGAAATTCAGCTAGACCACGGGGAGTCCACGACGGCATACAGTGAACAGAGATTTGCCCAGGAAGGCGAAGATAGTATCAAGACAAGTGCATACGTGAACGTGATGCCAAGAGTCTTCGCACTACGCAAAGAAAAGACCACTCGGGGAACGAGATAAAAACCGGAGGACTTACCGCGGCCGCTGCACGTCCACCTCATTCGTTGGTCGCATATAGAAGCCATGATACGAAATATAGTCCCTACATAGGGAAAAAAGATACGACGTGGTCAGCGTGTTAGCGGATAATAATTATTTACAGTGTAGTTGTTTGAAGGACCTAATGTACATTGGGTACAAGAGGATAGTTCTGTCCGTCGAGAGGTTGGGCGGAAAACAAAAGAGGAAAGAGGAAAACTGGTCGCACAAATCCAGGCTTTCCGGCACACCTGTCTAATCTTCTGAAAATATTCTGGCTGTCGGATGATTCCATTGTGGCTCTGGCGAGACATAAAGTCTGTCTTATTCTTGCCCTCTCGGCCAGACTCACAGGAGGTGCCCGACGCCTTCGGTCCAGGATGAACTAACTTTCTCTAATAAGGAATCAATTCGGCGGTTTCAACAAGACCTTAGTCGTAGCAGAGCAGCCGTAAAGTTAGCTCGACAATTTTTAAACTTGGGAAGTACTACCCATACACAATGTATTTAACAAAAGCTATGTTTAACTGAAAACTCCGCTTAATCCAAGTTGCGGTCAACCGGTAACATGACGGCAGTCTGTCAGAGCATTTAACTGTTTACCAACTACAACGTGATTGCCAACTCCGGGATAGCTTATATAAGTGTAGAGCTGGAAAAACCCATAAAAAATACAGACGCCTGAACATTCGCTCATCTCATTCTGCCGCACGTTTGACGTGGAGTGAATATCTGACCATTCTTACACTAGAGCGGATTGTCAGGGAACACGGGATAAGTATCACGTAGAGGATAGAGAGTTGTCCTGCAGGCTGGGACGAAGGAGGTATCTGATAAATGGCAGAGACCGGCAAAGACACTTCACATATTTGCACGCCAAATGACCGATGTCCGGAGTTCGATCTACTATAGCCGTCTGGTATTTTGACTGTTAACTTTACGCTCTCTCATGGTCAATTTCAAAAATTTTACGTACAGTTAATGCCAAAAAACTTGACCATGACGCAGTCAATTCTAGAAAGAAACCGTATTCTGATTCCGAGGCACCTTTAGGCGCCTGTTACCGGGACCGCGGTTGTGATCACAGCCTTTTTTATTTAGTCAATCCTCTCACAGTTTTTCTACCTAACTGGCCTCAGCTCTCTAGCTGTCCAAGACCTGGGTTGTTATGCTTACCGAATTGCGACCGCCGGTTAAATTAATTTCCCTAGCATTGTGTGTGCGGGACGCATGATGTTAGTTTACATGATTGCATTCAGCCGCACGGCTGACTCATACTGTCTGCGTTTGGTGGCTAACCGATGTCCAACTGTCTGATGCATTGGCCGTCGCAAAACAACAGGCATTTCTGAAATTCACCTGGGGTTAGCGACAACCAAGTGTTCATTATCTCTGAAATTTTAGGCCAACTGTGTGGCTGTTATGAAATGGAATGCTTGTGTTCATACTTCAAGTTTATTGTAAGAAAATCAGCCTCTTACGCAGCTTTGCTTCAATGGAGATGCTTGCGGTTAACTAGACCGACGCACATTAAGAATGCAGCAGAAACACAACCTTCCGCGTCTTTAAAGGCACAAAAACTTTGATCGCCGATCTAAATGCCCCTCCTTGACCCTTCAGACGCGTAATTCCATGTGTAGGAGGCAACTGCACCCCACCTGTTTTAAAGAACGATAAGTGTTTTCTTTCCGCTTTTCTTTGATTCTGCCTCGTGAAGGCATTGGAAGCGGTAAGACATGGAACAACAAGGAGAGCAAGCCAGGTCCAACTGGCTGTTTCTCTGTGGAAGATGTCGTTTGACCGGCTTGTGGAGATTGTAACGTTTGAGAATTTAATAAACTCCGATCCTAACCTATCATTTTGCTGAGTGTCTGAATCGTTGTTTGTTAAAGCGAGTAACGACAGAAGTCATTTTCAGGACACAAACTGAGGAAAAAGTAAACTGATTGGCCATACCGAGGAGGAATTATTCTGGTTGTATTGCGGACAAAGAACACAAGGCAGCACACTCAGAGAAGTCGTATACTACACATGACTTCTTAGACTTGTGAGGCCACCATTTGAGTGATGGGATTGCAAGATAGCAACGGTGTGGCTAACATTGTTCTGTGCCACGACCGCATGCGCTTCAGTTCGGATGATTTGGCAGTCTCAAGATGTAGAAATACGCATCTCGGTTACAACGGGCAGTCAAACCAAAGGTGAAGCGAACGGGAAACAAGAAAAAGGTGTATCCAGAGGCACTACTATATGCCCTAAAGGTCGGGTGAGACCTCAGATAGGGTTAAGACATGAAAACAGAATGCAAGATTTCTCAAGACTATGACCGTTGCTGGCAGAATTTTTTCGAACTGGGAGAAGTGCGCGTAGGTGTGAAATAAAGACTCCCGGGGAAAAAAATAACAGGGCAGAACATGCCGATGCATCGGCATGCGAAAGACTTCACACATAGCCCGACAGATGGTGCACACAAAAACTCAAAAGGCACACTAGGGAACTAGCATATGCAAGCTCTCTTTACAGCCCAGCCTGAGAAGAGCTAGAACGATGAATATGGGAAGGAGAGGGGGAGGAGAGACTCACGGTTCTTCGTAGTCCGGACTGTACTTTTCGATCTTCCTGTACAGGCTCACCAACTTGACGGCGAAGATGAGGGACACAATAGAAAGGAGTAGGCAGGTACCGAAACTAGCCCAAAAACCATTCTGCAGGGTGCAGGTAAAGGAACAAAATGAGGGACGGGTTTAAAAAAAAGCGGCGGGTGATAATTGTTTTCCAAATCGGATGGAATCCAGCAAATCAGGAAACAATCACACGGAATAATTCATGAGGAAATATTAGCCGCTCTTTACTGGGTACGACTTAAGACACGCGGCAGGATTTTCTAGTGGGAGCCCCCCAAGGACGAATTACTAAAAGAATCATCGACGCTTTGAAAACTCGGCTCGTGTGCAGTCAGAAAGGATGGGAAGCACCAAAATATACGTCGCTGGCCGCAGTCTCTCTGAGGTAGTTCAGGGAGGGCGGAAAAATAAAGTAAACGGCATCGACGATGACATTTGGAGACAATACGAAGTTTACGTTGAGACAGTCGAGTAAAGGCTCTACGCGCTGCACCTCTGCTGCAGTGGGTCAAAATAGGGGTCATGTTGATTTTGGCTGGTGTTACTCGATCTGCACGACTCCCCGAATATCGCCGCACACCCGCAGGTCCGTTGGTAGGCTTGAACATGCCAGTGATGAATGAGAAGGGAGATATATCAATTATTGGATATCTCTCGACATGGAAGCCCAGAACATAGTTGCTTTATAACAATCAATCAGATACATTTGAAACCATCACGACACTAAAAGCCATGGCTTGGACGGTTGCCAATTATCGATGTAAGTCGATCTCTCTTCGGAACGATGGTCAAGATGAATAGATCCTTATAATGTGAATATTTTGCCATGCACACCTATGTGGGATTTGAGTCCCCAACGACTAGTATTGCTTTGAAGTGAGTTAGGGACCAGCAGGTGTGTAATACGCGCGTACAGTGGATATGCTATCTCATGAACTGTGGAGTGAAATTCTGAAATGTGTTCTTAATCCGAAAAGGTTACTTAAGTAGGGTAGTCGTATCAAGTATTGTGTTGCATAAGGGCAAAGTATTCCAGTCATGTCAGGATGCTAGCCTAAATAGCATGAATTGTTCCCATTGATTGTCGATACCCTTATAAATTCTAACATGTTTCAGGAAAAATACACATGAATGTTCTTTATTTTATTCATTTGGTAGCAAATTATGCCTTCCTTAAGGCGTGTACTTAAAGAAGGAGTATCCATTGGTTTTGAAAACTTTAACCATTCCCGAATAAGTTTGAACCTGGCCCGTCGTTACACTTACATTCGGGATTTCCAAACGACAAGTTGTATACTTTCCGCGTAAAGAAAATCATGAGCTTCCATAGACTATTAAAAAAAGATATAAAGGGCTCGTAACATTTTGTAACAGATATGGACCACGCTGTCCACTTTAATGGGCTGATGTGATGCTGTGCGATTAGACATGTCACGGCCATGAAAAATCTCATAATTAGAGGCTTTTTAAAACTGAAAAGTGCTCTTTGTTCAAGTATAAAACTTGAAAACGCAACTTGCTACAAAATGAGAAAGAAAAAGGATATCTTTGTGCATATTTTTATAAAATATATTTAAATTTATAAGGGCATGAGAAATCAATGGGAAAAATTCATGCTACATAGGTAGTTAATTTTTACGTAGTGTGCGCAAGCGGTCGATATGAAGCTCGCACGAGAGCCGGTATCCTGACGCGACTAAAATACTTCTGCCTTATGTGACATGATAAATAAAGTGACAACCCTACTTAAGTTATCTTTTCGAACTGAAAGCGCACAACTTAAATGAAAAGAACCATTGTAGACAAACAAAACCAAAATGAGAGAAAGGGAAAAATAAGACGTACAAGAGGACCCAAGTAGGTCACGCAGACTGCATCCACTGCTGAGACGGAGGCTGTGTGAAGGTTGGTACAGGGGATATCGCGCCAAGAAGCGATCACAGCCAGGCGGAGCTCTCTCAGGAAAAGGGAGCGCATGTCGTTGATTCGTGTGCGAATTGACTGAAAGGAGAGACAGAGAAAATGCGTACGCGTCTGGTAATTAAATTGGGAGCGGGAGGCAAGTATGGGAATGTAAGGGTTGTGACAGCTGTCATGGGAACATTCAGCCTGACAAGATAAAACTCCCTTTGCAAAACATAACTATGTACATGCAGATGAGTTTGCAGTTAGATGGCAAAAAGCAGAATTCTTGAAGGGACAAACCCTTGATATAATGGTAGTTGAGGCGACGAGATTTCTCAAAAATAGTCGCCCATGCGTCCAATTTGTTTCCTTCCCTGCCCACAGTAAGCTTACATAGAACGCAGTTTAACGCTAGTTACGGAAGGTACTGACGCGTTTGGCTTCTACTAGTATAGCACTTGTGACGCCGTGCTGAGGCGTACCAGGCGATTTGCTAAAAGTGTACTTGTAAGTTTGTCCTCTTTGTGCCGTCTAATTAGAGTTCAAAAATCGTTTAATTGGGTACAAAGTGCGGGTGGTGCAACTGTGCCCGTCTGTGAGACACGAGATGGCGGACTGATGTCAAGAAACCCACTGATAAACGACAAAAGGAGAAAGATTGAGGCTGACTTTGGGCAATGGTTCCTCACTAGAATAAACAAGAGATGTTCTTTAACTATCGGTATGCGACAAAATCCGGAGTCTGTGACATTGTCAAGCGACGAGATCACTTGCTTCTCGTACTAAGGGCCCGCCTGCAATGACTTTAAAAATGGTCTTATAGAAAGTTTCACCGACGTAATATGACTGAGGCCCGGTTCCTAGGGGTTAAGGGATCGGCAGAGGGACAACATAGATATGCGGGACCTTTATGCTGGGTCAGCCATCGGACCCACAAATTTCCTCGATGGGTTTGCCGTAGCCCCACCGTTTTAGCATAACAAGTGCGCTGGAGGAGTGAACTGAGGGTGGACGCTTCGTTAGTCTCCAGTCATAGGCGAGTCTTAAATGTTCGGGGGGGGGGCAGCGGTGATGCCTATCAATTGGTCAGAGCTGTGGTTGACCCATCACCCAATAACTGTTGGTTTGCGACAGAGACTAGAGCCCAGAAAAGTCCACCTCTGCTTTTTCTGTAAACCGATAGTACACTCGGCCGCCACAACTGCATCGTCTTCTAACTTTTTGATATACTTTCCCTCCTTGTAATAAATAAGGAGTTCAACGCTGCAACACCTATATTTCCCTCGAATAAACTGAACTGAACTAAACAGGTGCGCCCGCGTGGAACACAGCGGCCGGGTCGTCGATTTTTGATTGGAGCGCTTCTGCGAAAAGACCGCCTCACGCCATTCTACATGCCTCAACTGCCAGCCTTGTTGGTCACACAGACGACCTTCAGCTACTCGGGCGACGGCCTCGAGCGTAAGCAGACCCAGCCAGGCAGGGGCCTATAGGGCTTCGACAATTCAGCGCAAGCACTTCTGGACACAAGGCCATGGACTTGGATTCCGCCCTCCATGATAACAGGCGCGCTGGATAACCCTGTTGGCGCCCACTGTTGTCCGTGATTGTGACTTTACATAACGGTGGTTAGGGCAAACGATTGCTAAGGACACAACAGAAAAGCTTCCGAAACGTTAGACCGTCAGAATTTGACGTAAACAAGAACGGCAAAGTTCTTTGAAATATCAGCGAGGGTACGGTTTGTCTCCGGGGTCAGCAACACATAGCCTTAGGACCCTGTCTTACGGGAATAGTGGTAGTAGGGGTCATACGGGTGGGGCCTTCGGACGCACACAAAAGGAAATCGAGAAATTGATAGTGAAAAAATTAATGCACGAAAGAATTATGCGAAATCCATAGAAGACACAACAAGGTTGATTACGTTGCCCTGCAGCTCCAGTCTGCTGTCCTAGGGAAAAAGTAACGGTAAAGAAAGCTCAGTTAAAGCAGCGCAGGAACTAGTGATAAAAGTCGTTGGGAACACGTGTCATGCAGTTGGTCCATCTAAAGAAATCTTAGCAGAAACTCTGAACTATGTTTTAGATTGGAAAGGTGGGATCGTAATATTGATTGTCGGGCAAAATAGTTCCAAGAGATTTCGGTCACATCAGGATGTCGGCTTTTGAATGAGTGTTGTTCTGAACGCCTGTAGGAACATCATTCAGTAAAAAATGAATAACCAAGCAGTACGCATTTCTTTATCAATTTTCGAAGGCCTTGCAAATTCAAATACATTTTACAGAAAACGTTCGAAAAAATATTCTTTGTTGTATTCATTTGGTTGCAAATCAGGTCTTCTTAAAAATTTATATTTGAAAAAACGGTATCGTTGCCTTTTTGAAACTTTTTCAATTCTTAAATAGTTCTGGACCTCATCTTAAGTTACACTCGCGCTTAGGGTTTCTTAACTACATGCTGTAGTTCTTCCGTGTAAGGAATATCATAAATTTCTCTACGCTACCAAGAAGACGTCATCTAGGACTAAAAAAATTTTGCAATGGATGTGGATCAAATGTATACGCATTATTAATAAACAGGCAGGTACGACGCTCTATGGATGAATATTACGCGGCCTTAAAAACTTACAATCACGAGCATTTTTAGTCAGAAGATACTCTTTCCTCACGTATAAAGTTCAAAGACGTTATTTTTTACCAAATGAACAGAAGAATATGTTTGTGCATGTTCTTCAAAAAGGTGTTTGAATTACTAAGGACATAGAAAACCAATGGTAAATGCATACTGCTAAAGATGCTCGATCCAAAATCGGCGTCCTGGAGTGACTGGAATATTTTGAGATCATGTTTCACGGCAACCAAGGCTACAACACCACCTAAATAATCCTTTCTAAATTAAAACACGCCTCAGAAATTCGGTTAACATTTCACGAGACAGGGTACATACTGTATGTCTGAATAGTCGCGGGCCGCGATTATGTGTCGCGTGGTATTTTATACGGAAACTGATGACGCATAGGTAGCAAAGGCGACCGAAATCGGCCGACACAACGCCACGTAGCGACAGAAAGAGGATGACAAAAGCCAGATCAAAAAGATGTGCGGACACTCAGACGGTTAGCAAAGCAGGAAACATTCTTAAGCCCAAATTGGTGGCCGACCTGGCAGGTACTAGTAAAACGGCAAAGACGGCCATCATGCACAAAACATCCATATGGGTAGTCGCTGATAGCGGCCGTCAACAGGTCCCCTGTAGACTTAACGCGCCAGTAAGCCAGTACTGACTGCAGTTCGTCCGTCGTGGACGAAGAAGGTTAAGAACCCCTGGGGGGATGCTGGCTGTAAAAACTTGTTAATAACCCATACTAGAGTAAAACGGGTTTTCGTAGAATAGTCTAAATGATTTCTTTCCCAAACTATTAAATGTTGATGGCGACCTGATTAACGAAAACGGAGGTGAGCACATCTGCAATGCTTGCCTGGAATCGCATCAGTCTCTCGCGTGGAGCAAACACGCTAGTTCCTAAAGATACATGAGGCAGACTTGGTTCGATCGCGTAACACCTACTAGCAAGGGTAAAAGGTTAAAACTGTTGAATTACGGCACGGCTCCTGGTCTCAGGAAAGAAGTTATCACGGCGGTTGGAAATTTTCCAAATAGTAATATATAAAGTGCGTTTAAAGTGAGACCACTCCCACTTTTAATGCCTGTCGTATCCTCGTAACAGTCTACTCGACGTGAGCCGAGAACCGGTTGCAATGGCAGACCAGATATCTTCTCTCCAACCACACGTGCGTTGTTCCTTCAGATCGACACCAACCCGACATCCATTGGACAGTTGTCTCTGAGAGCAAAACTTTGCCTCGTTTCGGAACTGACGCAACATACGGTTTGGAGCGCGAATACAAGTACTCCCGGACGGCACAAAACAACTGCTGACAGTTCAAAGCCAGGGAGAGGGGAAGGGCGAAAAAAGAACGCGTCGGCGATGTGTGAACCAAAGTAGCCGTCGCTGCAACACCCGCCAGAGGGGAGAGGGAAGGCGAAAAAGAACAGCAGTCGTTGCCCCCAGTTCGCGTGGACTGGCTGCCGTAAACATATACGCACAATATTCAATATGCCCGAATGCATCGGATCGCCCGTCCAAGGCACCCACTACCTCCAACTGAGGCAGCATACATTCTAAATATCCTGAATTTTGAGGATTTAGGCGCACATCAACACTTCCGGCCCTTTTTCCATCTCGGCTATAAAATTAGCCCTAGATCCGTACCGAAAGTACGAGCAGCGGTCATCCTCTGCGAGATTATTGGCCGTAAGTTCATTTTAGCTGTCCAGACAAATTATTCAGGCCTATCCACTTAAGTAGTTGGGGGGGGGGGGGGGGG
>CACRXP010000543.1:60374-93148 GCA_902702965.1 Spirometra erinaceieuropaei
CTATATAATCCACTCATGATAAATTAGCATTCGGGAACAAAAAGTCGTGGGCTCGATCGCCCCAACTCACGTTAGGCACGGTGTGTTCAAGATCGTCCGAAAAATTTTGTAGAGCGGCCGTGAGCTGGAGATAGAGTGGACCCACACTGTTCAGTTGAAGATAAATCTCCTTTATAAGGCCCAACTGAAGGTGCAGCAACTGGTGCTTCTTTTCCAAATCATCTACCGGGGATTTCAGGTCAGCCTAGGCAAAAATAGGAAGTATTAGAGGCTTCAAAGATTAGCCAAAGGGAAGACTTTCAAGGTACGGACAGAAAGGTTGTTAGCTGCTGTCTTCTTGAACGCGGAACACAAAGCTGTCTACTTTTTTAAATAACCATAGTTGTATGTTTTACACGTCTGAAAGTGGCAATTTTGACACAGTATCGGACCCGATTCGGGATGAGGTCAACTGTAGGGCTGGACATGAGCCTCCGAGAGGCAGGATGAGGTGTGCGCACGTGATTGCTCCTAGGGTGGGCCACGAGGTAGACGCACCAGACCAAAAGAAGCCAGATCGGAGTCCAGCAGGCATTATCGGGAACTTGCACCCATGACAAATGCCAACATGCGGGATAAGGAGGCATGCCAACCTGCAGACACATGCCGCGCCCACTGAGATCGTGCAGCTATCATTTTTGGTGCACAGAATCCTGTTCAGTGCACGTTGCGGACCAGAGGGTGTGGTGGCACGCATAGGTGCAGGTTTTCGCCGTACAAGCTACCTGCCCCCTCTCCGGCCTCCGATTTTCTTGACTCTATTTTGACACTGGACTCAGGTGGGGAAGGAGAGAGTTCCGTGGATTCAACGCAGGCTTAGTGTTACTTTAAACTAACTAACGTGCAAGTCGCCGTCCCTGTTCTCATCCTGCTGTGGAGTACACGGTGCACATAATCGACAACAACGGTCGAAATGTGACCCCACGTGAGATCCAGTCAGCGTCTGCATTATGAGTTGACGGGATGGTTAGGGAGGTAGTGGCCGCTTGTGGTTGGCTGCCCTCACAGCTGGATGCGCGCATGATCCATCAGCACGAAAGCGGTAATCTCGTGATTCCTAATGTGGCGTGTGCCAGGGACAGAAGGCCTGGTTTTGCTTGCAGTGCCTACAAATTAAAGCCCTCTTCAAATTTTACCATCGAGGCTAGCGCTCCACGAGTTCAGACACCTAACGAGGCGAGATCTACAAAAGATACACCTGTGCGAATCGGAATATCGTCGGCAAGGATAGGCAGACCATGAGCCCGTGGTTCGAGTAGTAGAAATTGGAGTCCTCGGATCAAGTAAATCTGGGTCCAAACCACATGTCGTCTCGATTTGGGGTCGGCAAAGTGACTGGCTGGCAGTACAGCTTGCAGGTAGGCTCACTTTGGCATAAAACTTTATCATATTGTCTGGCAGATGCAAAATCTCAGCTATAACGACAAAAATAATGTCAAATTCTGCGACGTCATGCTTCTTAAAATTCCACAGGCCCCTACCTCGCCCGCTTTTTGGCAATCACGGCCCCTCATTTGTCCCCTGCAAGTAAAGTCAAATCTGCATCATTCCGCTTTTAAGCTCCCCCAGGTGTCGGTTTGCTTCTGTAAATAATGGATTCTGGCGTTGAGTGAGAACGAACACACTGTTTCTAACAGACATCTTGGAAAATCCAGTGTGGCCTAAATGATGAGTAAAGACAGGGGAGAGCGGAGAAAGTGGGAACAATAAAGGACAAAGGGAGTTCCACAAACGCGAGAGGAAACAGAAAAAGCGCGGCAGTCACTACAAAGACGAATAACACGCGGACGGTCGACTGGTCAGTTAATTATGTACGGCGAAACTGCATACAGTATCTGCTAGAATCGCCTTGCGCACTTAAATAGGCACGCCCTTGGCAAAACAACCATTAAGTCATGAGTTTCGAAACTTCGATGCAAGACTCTAAGAGCTCCCTAATGGCCTCAAAATGTGGACTGGAGATCAGTGATCAATGCTACTAAGTTATAATGAGAAGAACATAAAAGTGACACCGTCCGAAGAAAGCAACTTGAAACCAAAGTAAACCATCGGTTGCCAAAATCTAACGACAGGATACGCTACCTATCATACTGTTGTGGTCTGGGCAAACTCTTGTCGCCCGCCCTATGAGTTCACTGTTGAGCTCTCCAGGCTCACTGCCACAAAATTTGCTGCCTGAAGGTGCCCAGTTTCGTCACATCATTGACGCTGGGTGGATGAGGTGCGATTACAACTGTATCAGGTCCACGTGCAAATGGCGGTAGCGTCCGTTGTGAAGGGCAGTTGCGGAAAAGCTACTATCTGATTGGTTAGGGCGTCAAGTGACCAAACCAAAAGGCGAGTTAGCACAACATGAAATGTCCGGAGTTGGTAGTTGGGCCAAAAGATGCTGTGGGCAAGGCATCTGTCGGAGAAACAGATTACCCTGACAGATCGACCGTCGTGCCCGACGATGTACACCGTGTTGCCCTTCAGCAAAGTGTAACAGGTACGGTGACTTGGCACGAATGACTTTACAGGGAGTGCAGACATTCGAAGCATCTACCGCACTCTCTCCTCCCCCAGTTGGGTCCGGTGTCAAGACATAGTCAAGAAGACTAGATGAGGAAGAGCGCAAGTGGCTGGCGTGGCCGGATCCAGACCTAGGCGTACCACCACACCCCTGGTCCACAACCAACACCTGGCCAGGATTTTAACTAACAACAACTCACAACAGGTCAGAAAGACGAGGATGACCAGGCAGTTATGCTCACAACCTGTATACCCAGCAGGAGCGCAAGCGCGTCCACCAGCAGGGAACCATATGTTAGAGAACTGCCAGAGCATACCACGGTGCGAGGGCCACGGTTTGCTGATTCTGGCAAAGCAGACGCTTATAGGCCTTTAGGCCCAGAAGGGTGACATGCGGGCACTGTAGTTGCCTGGATCGTCGCCCGTCGAGGTTGGAGGGTGATGCTGTGGCGAGGAAACTGTCGGAGAAACAGAAAGATTGCCCCAGATGCAGATGGTCAAACACGCATCAGTCGTGAGGAAGAATGACGTCAACTTCCAAGTCGATGCGCACAGAAGGGGACCCAGCCAGGTCTTCAAGCTAGACGCCTCCAACATCATAGCATGAGATGACCACACGAATTACGAGCTTGTCGAGTCATGCTTCTTAGATCAGTAGCGAGCTCACACTCCATAATAAAAACTAAAACCAGGCATGCATAAAATAATAAGTCAAACGGGGAGCACGTGGACGAACATTGCTTGCACTGAGATTAATGGTGGGTCAAATGGCTCGGTCACTACCACGTCAGGTGCCGACAACGCTATCGAAATCCCAGCCAGTAGCGGCTCAGATGCAAGGAACCAACTACGATCATCCGTAATGAATGCAAAGGCTGTTACCTTTGAGAGGTGCGTGGTAGCGCAGTAACTGAATCCTATGAATACTGCACAACCTGTGCGTTCGCTACCTCTGACCGTTGCAGCTTTTGACACCACAACCACAGCACCAATCTGATACATTCGACTTACAACATCACTGTCCTAACGACCGGGTCCGCTTCTTATCGTGTTAACCCATAACAACCACCACCACCACAACCACTGTCACAATGGGTAGAACCAAAACAGCCAGTTTTTTGCCTACCGGCAGACGTTGCGCGTAAAGGTCGACGGCAGACTGAGACATACTAAACTGGTGATTAATATCTGGCGCAGATGAAGCGGGTAACCGGAAGCAAGCCCAGCGTGTTTCCAACTTTCCGCCAAAAGCGGTTAAGCAATAGGCGGCAGTTGCTGCGTTTTTTACGCAAATAATCGAACAAAAGTCAGCAGTTGAGATCTAAAAGCACCAGTGGGGTTCGATTACAAAGTAAAATCTTTGCAGAAGTAGATACAGGTATCCGGTCCAAAGACAAGGAAAGGAAACTTTTGGCAAAATGATATTTTAACGACACGTGTTGATCGAACCTCGACAGAAAATGTTTTGGAAAGGTGAATTCTCACTTTAAGCGCACCTTTATTTCTCGGTTCGAAAATAACTAACTAAGGCGCAGCCTGGTGGTGTTTTTAAGTTTTCGAAACGATTTTTGTCGCCAGACGCAAGTTGCAAACTCCCTTCTTTTCAATGCAACAATAGTATACGCCTTAAACTCAGATAAGCCCTATTTTTGATAATTCACAAGTTCTGAAGTCCATATCTTTGAAACGGAACGAGTAAAAAGCACTTAAATGGGAGGGAGACGAGGAGCTCAATGGGAAGAAGTCTTGATTTGTGTTGTCCCTTTTCCTTAAGAGGAAAAAACTACAGACAACGCATGTTCGCAGAAAAGAAACGGTTTCATAAAGAAAATACTTTTATATATCATTTCCCACAAACCTCATCAAATCAAAACAAAAACCGAGAACAAGAGATAAGAGTAAACAACGCTTTTGCGCTTTTTGTCGTCGACTGTGACTTCAGCGAGTAGTTCTAAATAAACTGACCCAAATGTGGCCATACCAAAACGTTCGGTCAACAGGTAGTTGTGATCAGCTCACTAACCTTATCACGCAAGCGTGGTTTGACGCAATGAAACTCGGTAATAGGGGGACTCAATATAAGCACAAAACTCACACTCATAACGACCGTCGCACGCAACTGTGTGACAGCATTCAAACACGTCTGTCTCCATGAGGTGGAGAAATACCATATGGCAGGGTAAAGCACGATATGCATTGGTTAGTAGAAAGACGCTAGCATCAGAGGTTCACAGGTCATGCCTACTTCCAGATAAGGGGAATAAGGCACTCAGACGCTGGAACGGATGCTGATGTACTTCGAGCTGCACAGACGGACATAAATTCGAGTTGACCTGTTTTACCAATACTCGTTGCAGAGTCTACTCGTCCAAATACAGAATTGGCCAATAAGGTAATGGTAAATATTCAACCATTACCATATTCAAGCTTACTTCTACCTACTCGTACGACTACAACCATACGTCATCTATGACACCTCGACGATGCCAAGAGTCGTGCTTCTACACGCATGAAAATTTGAGGTAGAGGATCTGGAAAGCCAAACCCATTCTCTCCTCTAGAGATGGGGGCAAACTACAGAAGGCCCAACAACCACCGTCCATTGGCCGACTGTGTCGAGCGACGTCCTGAGATAACCTCCTTTTCGACGGGTGCAGATGGGCAGTGGTGCCGCATCACGGGCAACAACATGAGGCAGGCGACGAAGACTGTACTCAAACCACCACAGCCGCCACTCCTGGATGACCTGAGATATCCTCGCGATGTTGTCGCAATGAGTGTAGGCCGTCTTTTTCAAAACAAAATCGGTGTACTTTACTCGAAGGATGGTTCTCAGGCAACGATGGTTAAACTTCCTGGAGTTTCCGCACAGTCCAGAATTCGAAAGCTTATAGGAGGATATACTGAACGGAAACCCGGTACACGCAGGTCTGTGCGGGGAAGGAGATAACGCGTCTGGTCCATGGGCACTTCGTAAGGACTCTGAAAGTCCCGAGAACACCATCAGTTTGGAAGACAACGCTGTATTCCCTCCGTCCACTCGACAGAAACTTCATTTCTAGGTAGCATCTCGATGTACCAGCTGACAGGCATTAATCCTGAGAGAGGTTTATCCAGAGTCAAAAGTGTAGAACGAAGATAACCTAAGTTCCGCTAGTCTTCATGCAAAAGCCACCTGATTTAGCGACCTCGCTCACTCGCAAAACCAGTCTGTAGGTCACCGGAACCCGAAGCTATCGGGAGATGTCGTCAGCGTAGTTGACATTAGTCAGCCGGCGGCCAGGTGCTAATTTGACATCAATGAAACCGCGTATGGGCGTTCTGGGAATTCAGCAAATGGCGTGGTTTAACATGATGGGCGACGGGGTAAAACACAGCTGAACATCAGACCGAATAACGACTGGCTGGGAGAGGTTATTGGAAACCACAGCTCGCGCAGGGATGGAACGATAGTCGGCCTTAACGAATCCGATGACTATTAATGGCATACAGTATAACTCCATTAGCCATAGCAAAGGTACTCACGACGAAGTCGAGCACTGCGACGAACTCAACAAAATAGACGATCGCTGGTTGCAGAATACAAGAATGAGCCGCAGTATAAATATGTGGTCGGTGCATCAATGTCCAGGCCAGAACTCAGTTTGGTTGGGTCATGCACACTGAAATCGTCCGCGAATAACAGTAACAAAGACCCCTGCGGCAATCCTAGCAAGACTTATGCCGTGGTAGTTCTCATGCATTGTTTTATCCCCTGTATTGACGACATGTGCCGGAATACCCAAGCCCCAGTCATCAAGAACGATCTCACCTCCCCAGGCTAGTTCAATCGTTCAATGAAATCATGACACCAGAGCGTCGACCAATAACGGTTCAGTCTACTCCAGGTCTTGTCGTTAGGCAGACTCGGTGGTTCAGCGATGGTCTTCTGTGGGAATCGCGACCATACGCACTGCAATCACTCAGTGCAGGGAGCCTAAAGTTGGTGGAGCTTTCACGTGTCCCTAAGTTTTGAGACCATTCCTATTGAGTTCGCTACCTCGGCCCAATAATTTTCGCGGTCAACTATAGTCGACTTTGTTATCACTGTCCAGAGATGGCCGAGTTCCAGCTCGAGGCATCAAAGTTAGTGTTTTTGCGTGACAAGGTGAACACACCTGGGATCAGGTGTGCCTTTTCCTAATTAACAAAGAAACCAGCACGTGAAGAGCGGAGAGTAACATTTTAGAAAATTGCGCATACACTAAAACTGTAGACCGAAAACAACGTGTTGCCTAGAATGAAACTTGGATGAGAATTCGAGGCTTTCGACTCAAATACCCAATGACCAGAGAGTTCAGGGTAAAGCCCCGCGACTTTTCAGTCGGGTTGGAGCATGACTATCCGGTGACTCAAGATAAGTCGGCAACGCTCCTCGATTACTTGTTGTTCGTTGCCCTGACTGCTCCCCAGGGCTCTAGATCGGAACTCTAACGCAACACAGAATTGCCGGTATTTCATCCTGTATGGTACAGCGAATGTCCCTCTCTGTGACTTTGGTTACTTCAGATCGCGGCCTGCAGGACAAGAGGCCACAGCTAAACGGAACAGAGTCCTCGATCAAAATGGACAAGAATCAAGGGTCTGAGATCAAAACCCGGGTACTTCCAGCTCAGCAGTGGAGTATGCGTGGATGGACAGAGCAGACATACCCGAAATAACCACTCAGGCCTCCGTCGTTCTTACCGACAGTTCTCCTAAAAACATCCCTACCAGTTTTTACGTTCGCATAGTTCAGCGCGAACTTCAGCAACATTTGCTCACAGTCAAGTTACTGGTGGTCAGCGTTTGTAGGCGGCAAGTTACATAAATGAAGACTAACGGACCAAAGATTCACGAACTGATTTGCAGCTTCGAAATCAGGAATACCTCCAAACGGCATAAAGACTGTTAAGAAGAACAGTTACATTGAATACAAGACTCACAATGTTTAAGCTCCGGAGTTTCCGTATGTAGTCGGCGAAGTCGGGGATTCGGGTGAGAGGTTCATTTAACTGCAAAAGCACAAAAGTGGAAGTGTTGCTTCGGAGTGATAGGATTTCCACCATTCAAATGAGCTTCATGTAAAAAGCCGCGGTAAAAAGATACGCAAAAGAACAAGGCATGTGCGAGAGTTCTGATGATGCGTTATTTACCTGGTTTATGGCAGTGTTAAAATCAAAGCCTTCCAAAGCTCGGAGTTTCGTAAGCGTCGTCTGCATCCCAACAGCGGAATTACGGAGTGGGCTGATTAGGTCGATGCTGTTGAAGGTAGTTAGCAGGTTTTCGAGAACAGTATTGATGGACTAAAGGTTTCGGAAAGACATAGTCAGAAATACGTAGGGAAAAACGTAATAATGAAAACGAAAGGTGGTTCAAAAAGGACGTACGATCTTCCTCCAGCATATTCCACCAAAAGGTCTGTTCTAGGAGGAAAAACTATCAGCTGACCACGTCTCGAATCTTACCCGAATGAGTGGTGATACGAAGATCGCAGTACAAAGGAGTCATTGCGGTCAGGTCCTCATTTAGGAGGATCTGTGGCAGTCCGCACTTCCTTGCTCTCCGCCATTTCGCCATGCTACCATTCTGTCGGCCTCAGGCTTCCTATTGATTCGCTGCTGGGGACGCGAGAGGCATGTTACTAGCCTCGCGAGAGCTCGAGGCCAATCAACACTATCCCCTCCCTGAGTGGCCGGCGGACACAAACTGAGACAGAGCGGAAAGCGTACACGCGCGCTGTGAGCTAATAACCTCAATGGCGGACACAGGACAAAGCACTTGCGTGGAGAAACAGCTTGCGGCAACTGCTCGCAGCGCCTCTTGTACGCTCTTTTCGCACGTCAGTAACGTTTCCCAACCAAATCTGTCTTCCCTGACTTCTGATTTGGGAATTATCATGTTGTCAACCACACCATAATCGACAGATCCCCTTGTCCCCTCAGCCAGCAATTAATCACGTCACTGTCATTGACGCATTGTGTAGTTTGAAGCGCGTTAGCCCGAATATTATACGGAAAACAATACGCTGAATCGGAGTATACAGAGATGTGGAGGACAGTCCGCACGAATGACCCAGAGATATTGATCCCGTGGACAACAAAACATCGCCAAAAGGCTGCAAACCTCTTAAAAATAACACAATTTCCCACCAAAGTAAATATAATTGATGGTATCGCCCCCAGCCTGTCATTTTGGAAACAACCTGACAAGACATATCTGACCTGTTAATCTATCAAACAGACAGTCATTAATTATGAAGGAAATGCAGCACCACGAAATGAGAGGTTTTGAAAAGCCGATGGAGCAGACAATTAACTGGGGGCCACGTTTGATGGACGCGCTAAGTCATGAAGACCCCCAAGACTTCACGATGGCGGATCAACGTCGTCAAAACAGTCCTTTTGTCTACTGGCATCTGGATAGAAATCAAAAACTCCAACACTTGTATGGGCCTAGTTCGAAAATGCCATGAATGAAATGGCCAAATGGAATGTCTAGCTCGGAACAGGCAGGCCCCTTGTCCGCATTGGACTGCTTCGGCTTTCTGGTAGAGCAAGGTGAACACGGGCAGCATCGGTGTCATAAGTCGGCAGGGGTGGGTGGGACTATCGTGCAGCAGTCTAAAGATATTATAGCCGCGCCAGGTTGTGGGCTTTCGAGTGCGCGTCTTTCAGACCACCTGCAACAACCACAGGGTAAAAAAACAACTACTTAAGTAGTAAGCGTTTTCGCCCTGTTTTCGAAAATATTTTATGGAAAGCTTGTACAAAAATATTCTTTCATAAATTCATTTGGTTGTAAACTGGGTCTTCTTCAAGCCCTTGGTTTAAAAAAACTTTTTTTAAAAAAATTCTGTAATAATATGGGACTCGACAAGCAGCTGCATTCGCGCATATGGTCCCGCATATGCATACCGTATACTTTCCGTGTTAGGAAAATCATGCATTTCCAGGGCCTGAGAAATTCTGCAACAAAAGTAGACAGCATTGTATACGACATATGGTGCGTGGCCGATCTCATGAAATATTGGCTGAAATTTTGAAATGCGTTTTCGATTAGGAAGGATAACTTAGGAGGTGTTGTAATACCAATTACCAATTCCATGATATTTCGGACTCGTCGGAATGCAGTTGGATGCACTTCTTCTCGACCTCCCTTAAAAAGCCAACTGGGTAAAAAGTGACAACTTAAGTAGTATGCATCTTGCACCGCTTTCGACGACCCTATAAATTCAGATGTACTTTACAGAAAACACACAAGAAAGTATACTTTTTGGTCATTTGGTAGTGAGTCACGTATTTAGTACATATTTTAGTCGAAAAGGAGTAACTTTCGGTTTTACAAGTTTCTAATTACGACATTCTTTAAGACCGTGTAATGTCCGTGCATACAGCATCGTACGTGGCCGTCTATTGATGCTCCTCATGAAGTATACAAAATGGTCCGAATTTACTGCAAAATTCTATGGACTCTACAATGGTATCTGCTTAAAGACATGGAGTAATAAAGTATTTTCCCTATCTTAGGTAAGGTGATACCATACTAACAGCACAGGTACTATCCAAAAGCCCATACACGCGTGTTTCGCCGATGTTTTGCCGCAGCATGGCGCAGATGCGAGGGGACCGGCTCGTCAGCGGGTCCCCCAGCACTCCAGCTTAGAAATTGTCGCTTTTTAATTTCCTCAGAAATTATCTACGAAGTTGGAGTATATCAGCTTATTCAAGGTCTATAGGCTCTATGCGGAAAGCATACACCACGTAGACTGAAATCACTAAACGCTAATGCAACGGCCGATCAGCCCCAAAATTATTCGGGAACTGGAAAATTTTTTCAAAACCTAAGTATGCCCTTTCATCGAGTAAAAAGTATGATGGCTATGCGTATTTCTACTTTCTTCTGCGGTTTCTGTAAAATGCACCCGAATTTATAGGACCATCGAAAGGCGGTGCGAACGACGCATACTAATTAAATTGCCATTTTTACTGAGTGGTGTTTCTAAAGGAGGTCGAAAAATAAATGTATCCGGAAGCCAACATTCTGACGAGTCCGAAATATCATGGAATTATGTCGCCTGGTAATTGGTATTACAATTACAACAATACCAAAGTTATTCTTCCAAATAGAAAACGCATTTCAGAATTTTAGCCAAAATTTCATGAGATCGGTTACTGGCCGTAACCACCATCAATGAACGGACAGATACGATGCTGTATGAACATCTCAGTCTTAAACATATTATGGCTACAAAACTTTTAGGACAAAGATAGTTTCTTCAAATATAAAATTTGAAGAATTGATTAACTAACAAATGAATACCAGAAATAATATTTTTGTGCGTGTTTTTATCTAAAATGCATTTGAGAAAGGCAATGTGAGAAGGGTATAAAACCTATGCAGTCCATTCCTAACAAGTGTAGTTTTTGTGTGCGGCCGGAAGGAAGCTTATTCGAAAACCGGCATACTGGCGCTACTTAACTAGCTTGAGACCACGCTACGCGATACTCAATAGGACAAACTAGCCAAAGTAATCTTTCCTCATAAAAACACATTACAGGATATCGGTTAGAATATTAGGAGCTAGGCCAGAAATTGTAAGCAACCAGGGGCACTTTGTTTCGAACTTCGATTTCCTCCATCCGGAGTTAGGGTAAGACAGGCAAGCAAACCAAAAGTAACATTTCCAGTCTCCTAGGTCTTTATCAGTAGCAATTCTTCTCGGGGAGGCTAAAACGGATGGCTGCCTCTGTCAGTCGGGAGAGAATACCGGAGAAACGACCAGCGTGTACAACATGCGTTTAGGGTCCCGACGAGGTCTTTGGTAAACTGACTGGCACATGGCGATTGTACATATCTGGAAATTAATGACGGGGTACAGAGCGAGGGGGAGAATATCCTATCAAAAGCAACTGTGCGCACACCTGATTCGAAACCATCCATCCAATGCTTTCATCACCGGCAGCATCAACAAGCGTTTGATTGGCACAACGAGTAAGCAAAAGCTCAGCTACTCGCATCTTGAAGAAGCGCTCCAGACTGAGATCGCGCGGTTGGTTTGGATGACTGGACTGCACAAAATTTGCGATGTTAGTGACGGTTTCATCGATGATGCGGGGGCCATTGGGGTAACGGTTGGTGAGGTAGCGGCACAACTCTGTCTGCAGAAGACCGCCAGGCAGGAAGGTAAGCGTGCAGACCAGCATGAGGAAGGCAGTCACGAAGGTAAGAACTACGCCACTAAAAGACAGGTAGGTGGAAAATGGGGAAATGGTAGTCAGTTAGGCAAGCAAGTAAGTTAGCTTACGAGGGAACGATAGCCAAGCTGATGTTTAGAAGACATCATTTAGCCTTAAATCCACTTTGCAAGCTAAAGGGAATATCGCCCGCCAAATCCTGGATTCGATCTCCACTGCAGATACCAATGTCTAGTGCGACCAGAATACTGAAGACTTACAGGGCATCATCACAGTACATAGCAAACAAAGCCAAAAATCGCATATACACAGAAAAGAAGCAAAAATCATCACTCTACTTCGACGCCTATTAGTACAAACGCAGTGGAAGAATCATCATGCGAATGCAGCCAGTGTCATGTGAACTGAGCAGAAAACAGTTGGCGGAAGATGAGGAGTTAATTACCGGTTCTTCCGCCTGACAAAACCAGGAACGCGACTTCCTGTAGAAACGGCAGTAATTCGCAAACGATTTGAAATACGACGAGGGAGACTTCCCCAGGCACCGACAATATCCCGCACTCTTTTATGCGTCGTTTTGCAAATGCAAGGCAAGTCCATGATCGTGGGCGCTACACACGACCTGGTCACTCAATCCACACGAAGCAGGCTCCCCCAACTGGGAGTTCCTGAATGGTGGGAGTTGTCATGAGACAAAAATGAAGTGTCGAGGCACAGACCGAAAAAGGGCCGAGTGAGTCGGCCAGCTGGAAACCGTAAAAGTTACGACGTTTACCGATTCGCGATAGCCTGAATGTGCCACAACAAAAAAGATCGTGTAGGAAATGTGGCACTTAATCACTCACTCTCCTCTTATTCTCGTTCCTCTTGTCCTGCACATCAATGTCGAGAGTGAGACGTGATAATCGAGTGCACGTGCTAACGTGGCACAAGACCCCACATGCTGTTCAGCTCTCGTACGACGGCACTTCCCGCTTTCGCGATAGGCAACTCACTACAGGAATATATCACTGTCTAACACGTTATGGACATTCCAAGAACCCCACGAAATATGGGGATGTTATAAAGTCAATAGCAATTCAATATTATCATAATGCAACAAACGAATACGCACACTTTGATAACTTTTTCTTAATCGTGGGACTTAGTGAATGTTAACAGATAGAAATGGTAGGCCTAAACAAAGGCAGGAACCTTGGCGGTAGTTAATTTCTGCCAAAACCCCAATGAAGAGTGAACGAACAGAGTACTTACTTCTGAGCGTAAGCAGAAAAACACAAGGTTCAAAATACTAAACATTGTGCCTTTAGCGGAAAAGACTGAACGGCTAGTCTCATGCCCATCCGACAAATGATAAAGGATCAAGTCAAAAACGCCACTATATATGAAGTGACTAGTAGTTCAGAAGGCGATTCATTTCTCCCCAGGCATGTCTTACCGACCCGTGCAAGCGAGTAAATAGCACAGAATGGTTGCGCAGGTCTTTTTACAGTCTTTCATTATCCATTCTCGTCTCTCGTAATTTCCTCTTCCACTCAAAAGTAGCTCGTATTTTGAACTTCTGATGAAAACATAAATTCCGATTTCTTTCCACTATTATCCTGTCAGCGGCCGCGGCCGGTCTCATTGAATCGGTTTTCCTCCTATACACGCCGTTCTGATGATCGGATGAGACATCAGATATTCATGAATGCTGCCTTCGGCCACTGTTCTTTCATTACTATTCGTACTTTCACTTCGGTCTTTGGTTCATGAAACTGATTATGTGGTAATTTGCAGTTTTTGTCGATTCGAATGTATGCCACCAAAAAAAAACTTAACTCGTGCATTCTCACCTTGGCTGTCTATCCTGTCCTTCCTCTGCTGAAGGACATTGCTAGTTGCAAATTCGCCGGCCTCCAATGTCCATACTCGGGAAGCACACAATTTCATCAGTCCGTCTTTGCTCATTCTATTTGGCATTTATGACCGGACATGCCGGAAATATTTTGCGTGGTCTCTTCTCCGATCCGATGGTCTTATATTCAGATCTTAACAGAATAGTATAAATGGTTTTCCAGAAACGTGGACCACAAACAGCTCTCTCTCTCTCCATCTCACTCACTCACTCTCGCTAAGCGTGAATGATGCACATCGGCCAATTGCCGGAAGTCATTGCTACAACGCCCTAAAGTAGCGCCAGAGGCGATCGTGATCAGTGCACGCAAGTCTGTCCTGTGCGCGCTGATTGAGTTTTTGGAGGTCCTTCGACTGCCATAACACAATGCCACCTAGGCTAGTGACCGCAAGCAAGCCATGGTCAGGTGAACGCCCACAATATATTTTTCGTCACGTCATATTTACTTTTCCCATGTTGCCATCTTTCCCCTGCAAAATTTTTCAACTCTACAAACCAGGCATCCTGCGTCAAACATGCTCGCCTTTGTTTCACTGGCAATGAACTTCACTAGTGACTATCCCCACGTGGGCACTGATGAGTCAACCTTTCTCCACTTGCTTTCAAGTAACTTGCCAGTCGTGATCCACACCACTTCATCCAACCCTATCGATTGGCTGTCGACAGGACTTGTCGAAGTAGGAAGTGCTTTGCATCATTGAGTCCGGCTATTACGTCTGCGTCATATAGGGTTGAGATCCGGCGCCGGAAAGCGGATTTTGAGACTGAAGTCCAGCTGATTCGCCCAACGCTCGCCCGAGAGCGACACTTCTTCACCTTCACGACTCGAGCACCCACCACCGAGAGTAGATCACCTACTACCGACTCCTTCCAACCAGGCCACTCTTTTTCATCTAACTTCTGTGTCCCTACTGTGAGGTGTTCGGATTATCCCGCGTTCCGCATTTAACCCGACCGCTGAATTGGTTTCACCTCGATTGCCGACAACGGTGGCAAACAACCAACAGTGGTTCGACAGAATGTCAAGAAGCGAGTAACTCTTCGAGTGCAGCAATTAAGGAGCTAACTCTCAGCCTTAAAAGGCAGTGCCTGGCATGGCTGCTCCAATACACCAGAGGAGAGTCGGAAATCAAACACTCCTTTGATCAGACTATGGTCCACGACCAAGAAGGGCGAACTGATTGATGGGACAGAATAATTTTGGGGTGCAGGCATGTCCTTGGCCAGTCGCAACATCCTATCCTTACTATCCTCTTGTACCGTTTGTCGTTGACATTCTGGTGACAGATCGTCACGAATGGCGATGCCCACTTGGGACTCCGCAGCATGGCGGGCGCAGGGAACGATGACTTGTCCGTGAATTAGTTAATGTTAATGGTATATTTGGGCAGCATCTCCCGCACTCTGTCGTCCCCCCAAGGTGTTATCGGAAGCAGTGACCGACAAAGATGAAGAGTCAGTTTACGCCTGCCACACACGCCTGGTCCGCAGTCAAGGGTCCAGGGGGGGGGGCTCGCATTCAAATTGAGTGGATGGGCTAAAAGGGTTGCATCACGAAGGAGCCACTGCATCCCCCGACTCTCCGTCCTCCGGGAACGATTGGGTTCTCTCGTCAGTTCGGCAGTCTTCCAAGCATCGGCCTTTATCACACCGTTATAGCTTAAAAGCCCGTCGGGTTGTTCATTGTGAGGAATAGGGGTTGAATGCCGTCCTCAAAGCTGACCTCACTCACTTTTTCCTTCTCCCCGTACAAAACCATTGGACGAGTCGGTTAGTCATCTGCTGCAAGGACTGGGTGCAAGTAGCTGAAAGAGTTAAACAGCCTGTGGACTCGTCTTGTTCAATGGGAGGTTGCCGTCTCCTCATGCAACGTGAACGGCAAATATCCTTAAGATTGGAAGTTGGTGCTGGTGATATTTCATGAAATCGCGAATGGGATTCATAGGCTTGATCTTATGCTCCTAGTTCTCTATATCCTTCACTAAGTCACCAGTCGTCCAATCTGCGTGTGCATCCTTCGAATCCCTCACTGAAACGCGTGCCAGACTAACCTAAGAAGGGTTTGCCAAGCATGCATTCCAGTTCCTATTGTTGGAGCGTAATAGACAGTGGGGACGCACTGAAATGTCAGCTGAGTTGGACAGGTCTCTAACGGTTGGATTAGAATAGGTCGATTCATCACTTATCGAGTGCGAAGTGTTATAATGGAAGCAATATCAACCAATATGGAGGTTGCGAAGACTTTTTTGAGATATTTGCCGTCTCCAGTTCATTATACTTCATTTCAGATAAATAAAAAGAGTTAACATGTTACTTTGAGTACTCTCCATTGCAGCCGGACAGAGTACAAACACGTGGTCTAAATGAGGCTGATACATTCACTGACCAACCGACCTTGCATTTAAATTTCAAACCCCGCCACCCCCAGGCCTGGATTCGGAGCATGGCTTGCTGGCCGACAACGACAGTGGAGGCAGATAAGTCGTCAGAAATTACCATTCTAATCGCCTTTGCGGTAAGTCCCGATCAAACAATCCGCCCTTTCTATGCGACCACTGATGAGGACTCTGGGCGCGAGATGGATTAGATGCAGATAACAGAACCTCCGGCGCTGAAAGTCGCACGGACAGAAAGTGCAAATTGAAGACAGGCAAAAAACCGACCACTTCGTGAGAGGGATAGCGAAGAAAACCCAGCGTGAAGTCCGCTCTAGCTTACGTCGTATGGCGGCAGCCAACGAGATTGCCAAGAGGCATGCGGTCCGCTGACTAGGTCACATCTCCTGCATGCATGGATGACAGCTGCTGTGCTAAGATATATTTACCTAAGTAAACCCCAGGTATAAAGAGAGTCCACATGACCGGGAGATGAGAAGAAGGGCAGGCGGGACTTCCAAAATAACTCCTTAATTAGGTTGGGTGCAGTCATCTGCACAGCCGACCAAAACAGCTCTAAAAGCAACTTCTCGCCAGAGTCACCAGGAGGACTGTAGGTCAACGTCCCATACCTTAGAGTACTAATCCAAACATTACCAGCTCCTTGGTATTGAGCGACTGAATGAGCAACTAGATGAGTGGCCTCCTGGGGCTTGTGACTAAAAACACATCCTCGGTTGACGGTGTTGAGTTGGCTCGTATACGCAGCCACACAAAACGCAACAACTGAAGGGTAGAAGGTAGCATGCAACACCCTATGAAACTCGGCAGTTTCCGAGGATGAATGGTCGAAAATACAACTCATTTGCCTTCGCCAACTACTAAGACCAGTGTTAACTGCATGTCACAATATCGAATCAGATAAAAAAACGGCAAGAAGGATCGTGTGACGAGCGTCGGAACTCAAACCGAGAATAGTGGCAATTTGGCATTCAGCTTGAGTGAAAACCTGCGACTGACACGAATATATTAATGCAATACCTCGAAAAGGCAAAAAAGATATCGGTGACAGTTTCTATCAAGTTAAACGCGAGAAGAGGGGTCGATACACTGCATCTGAGTTGAGGGTCAATGAATTAAGAGGACAGACCCGGAAAAGACCGCACGAATTGAGATAAGGATGCGATCTTAAAGTAGTAGGAATACTAGTATAAGAAACTAGGCCTGGTAGGAGCAAAGGGTTTCGCAAGAGGAAAAGTCTACTTCAAAAACGACCGGTTGTAAAAATGCCACAAGTGCAGTCGCAGGCATTGAGAAAAACAACCTGTACACTTATCATACTCGACCCACGAGGAGCTCGTGAACGATAAAAGAAAAGGCACTCAGTAAAGGCGCGGTAGATATACATAAGCCATGGGCCGAGTAGCCTGTGAAATTCGCCTCAGGAAAACTCCATCACCCATTTAGATCGGCCACGGCATTATAGGCGGCCTTGCCCTCAATGTCAAGGGGGAGCAGGGTAAGTGTTAGGTCTACAAGATTTAGTATTAGGGGAGGGACTCGGATAGTTAGGTTTAAGGTTAGGACATGGGAATAAGAGCCTCTGGAATACAGCGCGAGGCAAACTATAGTACTGGAGTGGAGGTACATAATTCCGTGTCTGGCCACCGTTTATATCCCCTCATTAAATGAAGACACTGGAGTGGTCCGTTTATCAGAAAATGGCTTTGAAGACGACAGTCGTCCTGCCATAGGAAACAACCAGCGCTGTCAGGTATTGATAAAAAGAGAAGATACTGAAAACTTACGCCATGAGGAGGTTAGCGCCGACCCCCCGATTGCAGAGACCCGCCTCTTCGTAGGGACGATCTCCACAAGTGCCGAAGCAGAGGCCCAAGTAGTAGAAGAAGATGATGAGGACAGGTAGACAGATGAGGGCGATGCCCGAATAGTAGGCGTACTCACGGAATCTGAAAGGGAGGTAACCCAGCATAATCATTGAGAATGCTCAATAATACAAATGAACGGAACATGAGCTATTTCAAACCTATTACGGTGGCCACGGCAAAATCGAAGTGGTTTGCTGCCCAATTTAGAGTCTTGGCTGACATAGCCTGGGGCTGGACCCATCAATATTCCTGTTTTATCTTCCCTTAGAAGTTTTGATGAGGAAGTTGTGAAGTGATATCGAACTCAAACCAATAAGAGAAAAGCTTGGTGTAATAAATGCCTCGGTTTGAATTTAGGCGGTAAACCTAATTTAATTGAGTACTTGATGGTGTAGCAGTGGTACGCAAAATGAAATTACTCCTGCCTTTTTAGAGCCCCCTTTACGCAGATTAGAGCGGATGGCATACGGAGTCAATCCCATATCCACTAGCATACGAGAGACCGATCCAGCTGATTTTCTCCTCACTCTACACAAGCCGACGCGCTTTAAACTATGCTGACGAAGTAACAGTCGTGGTTTGGAAAGGCGACACCTTAAGGAATAACACGGTCCTCGCGTGGAGGGGGTGTCAGTTTAAAACAGCTGTTTCAAAGTGTGACCATTATGGTATGATTCAACTACGTCGTGCGCATGCAGGGACCAGCAACTGTTTACTCTGCCTAAGCGAGCTAATGTGCCACGTCAGACCACGCGTTCAGACTACCCTCAGTCATCCGGACTCCGACTCGTTATCGGAGCAGGGTGGGCGTGGGAAGGAGGGGTGAAGTATATGCTTCGAAAGCCTCACCCACTAAAATTTACTTCATATGCAAGTCATCTTCGTGCATTCGGGACAGTGTCGATCTTCTCCGATTGAAACGGATGAACTACCATGACTAATCCATCTGATAATTCACTGTTACCAAATGAGCATATGATTGATGAATTTAAGTGTTGCCTTATCATTAACGCACACCAAACCCCTTGTTAGAAAATCTGTCCGAAATCCCAAGAGGAACGTCTGCACAACGTAGTGACGTTCTGGCCTTGTGCCACACCAAAACGCAAAGGAAACCTCGAACAAACGCATCGTCATTGTTATGGATTGTCGCATAAGTGGCAGCAACAGTAGCCTTCTCATTTCGCTGCGACAGACTGTCACTGGACACATTGCTAGGAAAGCTAGGAGGACTAGAACGAGCGCTTTCTGGTATTTTTGTGGCGTCAGCCAACTTCGACATAGCGAAGCCCGACTCCAATTACACGAAGTAATAGGGGCTGAACTGGTTATTCGTGAAGAATAAGATAAGCCCAGATGTGCCGTTAAAGGTTTGAGGCTTTTCCGTGCAACTCTCCACTATTAGTTGCTTGCTGCTATGTGAGTGAATGCAGCAAACAATCTGAATGGAACAACAGCAATCGCATGGATAAAGAAGACAAACTGCCAGGTTTACATGGATCAGGGGGATTAACTTTATGAGCAACTTCGAGAATAATTCTCCTAGCTACAGTTTTGAACACCGTTTAGGTTCGTGATCTTCGTAAGTCTTATCCGTCAGTTTCATTCCAACAAAATGTTTATTGTTGGCCTCAGAAAGTAAGCTTTGAAGAGTCAACCGATTCTGTGTTAGGCAGAGGCTACAGACAACTGGGACTGCCCGAATAGCCTGACTGAAGCAAAGGCGATGGCATGACAACCAGCGAGGACATTTAGCTCTTCTGCTGTATCGGTTTGTGGCGTACGCCAAGTCACCGAATGTAAATGGCAGTTTGTGTATCAAAGAAGTCTGAGATACAGACGGAAGGGTACGTAAACAGCCATATTTCAGGGGAATTATAGATCATCAAAAAAATGCTCTAGTCTTTTAGGGTTATGGCGGTTATGAAATGCAGAACAAGAAGAAGGTAAACAATCCCAAACTCGTCATTTTAACATCGAACCTGTACCACTGGAACACAATGTCTTCGCAAGCCTCCCTATATTTTATCAAATTACTGCGCAAGTACCCACCGCCATCTTCAGGCTAACTCTCCGTTCGGTGGACAAACTATCACTTAGGCCGAAAAAGTAGAACTCCTTTGATTATGACCATCCTATTGACTCCAGCTTGCCTCCGAGTTTACGTATCTAAAAGGAGAGGGTCGACTTTTCAGACGGGTGAGAAAGTTGCGAGCATTTATTTTATTTTCGTGAAGTCCTACCCTTATTATGTACTCTGGCCGTTTTTCAAAAACCATGGCGAAGTAATCGTCTTTGGGAGATACTTGAAACTCTTCTAGCGCCACCCCTTGCCAGGTTTGCTTTTGTCTTCGTAGGTGCCACTACCAGAGATTATCAAGCCATTAAAGGTTTGAAGATAAAATGACGAGTTTGGGAATGTTTACCTTCTTCTTGATCCGCACTTCATAACCGCCATAACCCTAAAAGACTAGAGCATTTGTTGATGATCTATAATGCCCCTTAAGTATAGCTGTTTACGTACCCTTCCGCCTGTACCTTAGACTTCTTTGATACCCAAACTGCCATTCACATTCCGTGACTTGGCGTACGCCACAAACCGATACAGCAGAAGAGATAAATGTCCTCGCTGGTTGTCATGCCATCGCCTTTGCTTCAGTCAGGCTATTCGGGCAGTCCCAGTTGTCTGTAGTCTTTGCCTAAAACCGACTTGGTTGACTCTTCAAAGCTCACCTACTGGGGCCGACGATATTGGGGCGTGACCGCTGAACTCAGCACGGCCTTCATGGAACCACAACCTTACGCCTGGCGCCAAGTGAGCTCAGAGTGGAATTACCAGCCCGTGTAGGGAGGTGAATGAATTGGCTAGCTCAACCAATGCCACTGCTCCTCCTCTCTTTCCTAGACACCTCACAAATGGCTGCTGACTCTATATTAGACGCAGTACAGTTGTGGGTCCTTTCTATGAAAGGAGGCATATGTACTGACTGGGGTATTTTGAGCGGTGAAATTCCTTACGAGTCTACAAAAACGGATGGCAAGCTGGTCAGGCAATCCGAGCTGAAGGAAGGAAACAGTAGAGCACTACCCACTTGATGCCGTCCGGAGAGTCCCGCATAGCAGTGAAGTCTATGAGAGAGGTGTGAAAGGCGCGCAGGCTACGATGTACAATGCCTGCCAGTTCCTCCATCGACACAACCAGGTCTTGGCGAGTCTCCGGTGAATCGGACAGATTCTTCCAGGCCCCTATACAAGGAGAACGTCAAACAAAAGTAAACGATAGGTGCAGGACCAAGAAGCGACGGGTTAATCTACAAGTAAAACCAATGGTGAAGAGAAAAAGTCGCAACTTCGATCAATTTACATCCGTCTTCCTGAACTAATCAACTGGCTGAACAGGCACCGCCGCGTGAAGGAAAAAAATCAGCGCCCGGAGGACGAGTTTGGAATGCGAACTGTTAGCGCACACAACGTACTTAAAATAAACAGACACATACATACACGTAGAGGCCAAGGTTCAGGCGAGTACAAATACACACAAGAACGTGGACCGATTGTTGGAAAAGCTCACAGAGAGCATGAATCAGTCTCATTGCCGCAACCTTCAGGCCTCCTCAACCCAGGTCGTACAGATAGAATGTCTTTGAAGAAGAAGAAAGGCGCTTATGCCAAAGTTCATTTCTGACAAAAACAAAGTAGGAGAATCGAATGTAATGTGAATTACACGATCGATTACGTCCAGGAAAACGGGGAAGGGTGCGGATGAAGCGGGAATGGATGATTTAAAATAGAACTGTTACCCACCGAAAATAGCAAAAAGCTGACACTATGAGAAGGATGCTAGTCATCGACACCTTCTCCGCAACACTAACAGAGGACGCAACCGTCGAACGCAGAGGTCATGCGCAGTTTCGTTAGAGGAAACTTAACCACCCCAACCAGGCAAAATAAATACATGGAACCCCTAGCCGCAACTAAAAGCATACGAAGCTAGACAATGCTATGATAACAGCTCATCCAGATGACGGGGTGATTTTGCGCATGCAAGGTTCTTTAATTCGGAAATCCAGCAATACGAAACATGGTTCCAACGAACCAGATAACTCATGCCGATATAACGGCATCTACCCAAAAATGTTAGCATGACTATGGTCCAAAAGATATACATAGGTTTGTCATTTCGGGGTCATTTCGAAGTACTTCTATCCAATTAATGAAACCGAAATAACCTAAATCAACAACTTACCGAAAAGAGAAAATGTAAGCTAAAGGAAAAACCGGTTAGTCCTACATCCTAGATTAAAATAGTGCGTTCATTCGGTGCGAAAAGTGAAAAAGGCATGTAGGTGGTCTGAAATGAGTATAAAAACCCACAAGCAAGCACGAATGGGATAAAATGTCGCCAAGAATATGTCTACCGCGCAGCAATGAGGAAATTTTTTACGGCCATCAGAGCAGTCTACGGTCCCCATACAACTGGAACTGTTCTTTTGTTCATCCAGGATGAAGCAACTCTACTTTTGAAGAAATCACGACAATGGTGGGGTGAATAACCCTGTTTAACCGTCAGTAGACTGTGGATCGTGTCATAGCGGTAATGCGGGTTTTACGGGTGGGGCGGCACGCCAGACAGTAAGTTGACGAAATGCGAGAGAACACGCAAATTGTTCGGATTTCTGCCGAAAGTCTTATCGTAAGCTTTCGTCTGACAGCAGAAATGAGCGGTTTAAGAAAAAACTAAACAAAAAAAAAACAAATTTCAAAAAAATAAACGCAGTTTGAGTAATGGTTTGAGGTCGTGAGAGGTAATTGTTGTAAGCAGTGTAATTTCTGCAAAGGCCTGCAAAGGGATGCCAAGATAAAACCCATACGACACAATCCAGTTTACCGACAGTTAAGTGGGGTCCTTCACCCTACCGTTGCCAAAGTCGTATATCTCGATGAGCTGGATGAGCACATTAAGGATGTCGCCAACCCCCGTCCACAATCTCCAAGGATGCCATCAACCGGAATCCCCAATGGATAACAAGAATTTTACCATTGTGAATATCTACAAACGCAGGGGAACCGGCAACTCCCTAATACTCCTAGAGGCATCTCCTTTCTCAACAATGTACGAAAAGTCTTCGTCAGCGTCAAACTCAATCACCTGAGCACGCATCTGGAGTAAGGACTCCTTCCAGAGTGCAAATTCTGGAAAATAACGGAACTAGGGACATAAGCTTTGCGGCTTGCCAACGCCAAGAAACATGTCGGAAAACGCGATCAAGTCCTATGAGCCACCTTGATGGACATAAAGAAAGCCCACGACACCGTGAATCGCGATGTTCTCTAGATAATACTGCCGAAATTCGGATGTCCTGAGCGATTCACTCAAACGGCAAGAAAACTTCACGACAGTATGATGACAGGCGTCACGGACAATGAGGCAGTCTCCAAAGCATTCATGGTAGCAAAAGGGATGAAGCGAGCTAGGCACTCGCTCCCACCCTGCATACTCTCATGTACTCAGCCCTGCTGATGGGAGCTTATTATAGGCAGCAGCCAAGAAACATCACCTACCGAACCCACGGACGACTGCACAACGTCGCATGCATTCATCTACGGCAGTTTGCAAGATTAGTGTCACCTGTCTACTGTTCACGGATGACTAAGCGCCAGACACCACAACGGAGGAGGACATGCATCGGAGTGTGTATCTCTTTTCCTCTGGCTGAAGTAGCCGGAAAGGATCCCCGACAGCTAGATTCTGAGAAGAGTCGTTCTCAGTATCCACGCCACACTAAGGCAAGCACAGGGGGGCAATGGAGGAACCACGTTTAAAGGACATACGACGAGCGCCTGTTCAAACGGCTGTTCCACAGCAAACGTCGCTCCGTGTGAGTCGCTAGAAATATATCCTGATGAACATCCTCGAGCATCCAGAATTCAATCGGGAGACCTGGGAGACCCTCATTCACAATCATTAGGCATGGTCCACTGCCGTAAGAAGTGAAATAGTCATATAAGAGGCCAACTGAATAGCCACTGTTCGACCGTCGTTGTCGACGATGTCCACTGGGTTTTCCACAGTAAGTTGGAGCATAGACTATGACTTGTGCGTGAAGTAGTTTATAATGGTGGCAGGTTTGTACAGCATCTATCGCACTCTCCTCCTCCTCCCCAACTTGGGCCTGGTGTCAAGACATAATCAGGAAAAACGGAGTGAGGGAGGTCGCAGGAGGATGGCACGGTCGACCCTGCACCTTGGCGCTCCACTCCACACCCTCTGGTCTACACAACAAATGATCAGGTTTTTAACCAACAACAACAATGGGGGATGGCAGGGGTCCCGGTGTGCGCGACAGCTGCCAGCAATCGGGTCTGCCACTGCACCCCGAAATGCTATGGTTTGCAATTCGATAACGCCTGCCAGAATCCGATAAAGCCCCCGTGTTGGTCCAGCGCACCTACCACGTGGCCAGTTTGGAGGGCACGAATAACTAATACTATCATACACACACCCTCATCCCTAGGTTTCACGCGAACGTACTATGCAACACGCACATACCACACCTCTTAGTAACACCCTCCAACAGCAATAATGCGATCCACTTTTTCAGGACTCCGCATGGCGGACGGAATGTCGTAGGTTAGGCCATGCACATCTCACGTAAGAAAAAAGCACGTCCTTTGGTGTAGCCCAGTGCATAAAGCGGGGACCAGGTCGTGGTTTGCGTAGACGAGGCGTCTATCTTTATCAGCCACTACGTCCGAGTCCACTTTCGGTCTTCCTTGCCCCTGATTTGCCATCTGAACAAGGAAGGTGGGAGGGAGTGAATGAAGTAGATGTACCGCAAGTCTGACTGACTGTAAACAGATTCACGAGCAAGTCACCTCTGATAGATCCACCTAGTGAAATAGTTGTGGACGTCGTCGCTTGCGACGGTCGAACTACGGGGGCGTTCAAGGTAGCATTAGTTCTCCATTGTTGGTTTTAATACCGCAGTATGCAGAAGTCTTAGAAAGAGCCGAACCATTGGACATTTACCTCTTAGGCATGCCTCAGATACCATGAAGGTTTTCAAGTAGGCAATAAACAGCATAAATGGTACGAACGTTTGACTTTTTCACACATTACAGAGTTAAGTGGGGTACCATGCAAAGTGTCTCAGAGAGAGAAAAAGACAAGTAAAGATACTACCGCAGTGAAATCGAAGGTTGTTCGACCTGAATAACGAATATGAGACCAACTGTGCGCAAGTGAAGATTTCCGTGATTCTTTTCTGATAAAACACACACGTGTCTAGGAAATTTCTACCGAGGTTCCTGAAATTGAACTGCCTTTTATAGACTAACAACCCTTTTTAGTTTGCCTAAAATACAGCCGGAAATTGGCTGATAATTCACTTATTAACGATGAGCGGTACATGAGCCACACAATCCAAGGATACCATTCACATAAGCCAGAATTGTTCAAATAGGACGTGGATAGGAAAACGGTAGTTCGCACGGCGTATGCCAGCCTCCGACACCCATTAGATGTGTGCCAAGCTAGTAGTGGGAGAAATGACGACACAAGCGTTCGGGACGAAACATCCCAATCTAAGGACAGAAGACACACAAAAACCGACCGTCCAATACGAAATGCCTGAGAAAGAATGGCAAACGCGACCAGGCCTGACCTAATAAACAAAGATGAGATGTGCCTGTCAAAGTGAGATTTTCCCAAGTTAGACTCGACGGGAGAAGGAGCACCAACCACAGCGTTGATCGAGAAAACGTCCTTTCTTTCCTGCCTACTCTCTTCTTACCGGATACCAATTAACTTCCACACAAACCTGTCATAGTTTTGTGGCTGGTGGGGGGCTTTACATGCAAATATGCGAGTCCCCGGTCAAGGCTTCAGAGGGGCAAAAAGTGAAAACACCGGAAAGTCAAAGATATTAGTCCGACAGTTTATGCTAATACAGTTGACGTTCCAATTCTAGCACATAACAGGCTTTTTTTAATCGTAGAGGATACTGCAAAGTGCTCTTTCCCCTTATTTTTGCTTCTATTTTATAAACTTGATGAATGTGGAAAGGCAACGCCTTTCGGTTTGAGCATCTGACTTGACATCTGAGAACATGTACGCGTCAGAGCAGTATGGTCCAAATCCTCATAACCTAATTGGCCGAACAGCAGCGTCCGTCACAAAATGGTGACTCAGTCAAAAACTAGGATGGCTAATAGCAATGTATCAAGCTAAGTGGGTTCGTAGGCGCTTTTGGAGACTGTCCAACTATGAGTATTCTCCTAAGTCCGGTAGTATGGTACCGAAGGCGCATAAAGATAGGAGAAAGCACAAATACGCAGGAAAGTTGTCCGTCAGAAAGCTGAAGTCGCACAACAAATGAGAGACGGAGGAAATGGAGTCAACAACAAAAATGAAGGATGTGTACAGAATTAGGAGTAATGTGTCTAATTAGGCCACGCAATGCGGTGGCGGTAAGTGATAAATTCATTGGAACAAGGCAAAAGGAGGCAAAATGCTGCGCAAAGAAAGGTACGTATGTAAGATTCAAATGCATTCAAAAAGTGTGCAATTAAACGTTTACGGGTGGAAGGTAGTTTGGAAAACACAGGTGATTCATAGCCAATTTAACGCCAATTAAACCGTTCCTCAATCTGTAACCAAGACGCCGTCATTATTCAGTGTGCAAAACCTAATTAGGCAATGCGAAAGGAGAGGAGATAACGAAATAAAAGGAACGTCTCTTTAAAAGTACCGAGTACGAAGAAAAGGTACTCATTTTTTTATTTTTATAGTAGGAGGAACGTATGCCTTCTCTTCAGCTTTTAAGGCCTTTTTCACCCACATCAAGCGCACCTGCACTATCGAGGAAGCCGGCTGACCACGGTGCCTTAAATTTGTCGAGTGGGCAGCTATATGGCCGTATTAGCAAATTTTCCAAAACCATTGTTTGGACTGAACGAGCTAAACTCCCACCCGCATGTCTACACTCAGAAAGGAGATGGAGTGAGGCAAACTCACAGCATCCGATAAATCACACTTAGAAACAGGGCGATGCTGATGACGGTAGATAGAAGGGCCAAAAGAATTACATCAAAAAGTCTATGCTAAGTGCGCAAAGAAGTCGACAAATAGTTATCAGTCTCGATCATAACCGATAGGGCAGCGAGTCCGTGGCTCAGTAGTTAAATGTTGAATTTACCAACGCTCCATAACCAAAGAACACGGGGTCAGACGTTGCGCTTCGTAAAAAAACCAGGTGTTTGGTAGGGCTGGCTGGCGACCGCCAGTAAGCCAGAAATAGCCGGCCCGTCTCCCTTTTCTTTGTCCATAGCCCCTTGTCTGTATATGCCAGTGGTTGTTGTGCGACCGCCTTCGACAGCTCTAGATTGAGCTTAAAGGCACAAGTGGACAGGCAAGTCCCATTACCACATAGGTGAGCGTCCTTTTACCATATAAACAATATGTGACCTAATTCATAAAACGTGATAACGGGACTCCTTATGCTCCTAATTTCGTCTTTTCCCAACCATATCGCAAGGTGCTCTGGTTTTCTTTTGGGTGGGCGCCGACTCATGTGATCAATATAACCTCTCCCACAGGAGCAAGTGAAGAAGCAAATGCGCACTGAGACAGTCTCCGAGTAAAATAGGGTCGGTAGAGAATAATATTTGTACGCTTGCCTCTGGGAAGGTTCATGAGACAGCTTAATCAAGGCGTCTTCTTAGTGCTCACTCACAGCGTCCATCAGTGCTGATTTATTTGGTCATTAGACAATATTCTTTGCAATAAAGCCGTCAGGATACCCATTCTGTGAAGCAAGTCCTGCATATTTCTAAGCTCTTTCTAGATGCTGTCTGCCAAATATATTTTCCTAGCCCTTTGCGCCAAACACTTAAGTTAGTTTCGTTTTTGTTGAGGGACGACGAAACTGCTGAGGTTCGTATATTGTCCTGACCAGGCTTTCATCCGATAGACGCTGTTACGAACTCTGTCGTCATGTCTCCTGTTTAGGACATCTTAGAAAGTTAGCGAACCAGCCGTTTCCATCTCCAACTTGATCGACAGACGTGCCTGATTAGCAGCATTTAAGAGGGCGGTTACATCGGTTTATGTGGTAGTGATGATGATGATGATGATGATGATGATGAGGAGGAGGAGGAGGAGGAGGAGGAGGATGATGATGATGATGATGATTGCAAGGGTGCCATCAACGTAGCGATTGTGGTGTTTAAGCTCATTGATCTGATCGCTTAGTTGGCATTTTTCTAGCTTGTTCATGAAGATATCAGCTATGAGAGGTCCAAGAGGCGAGCCGATAGCAGTGCCGCCTGTTTGTCTATAGAACTGGTTGTCAAAAAGGGACTGCACATGTGCATCTCAGTAAAAGTTCCTTGTGTGTTCGTAAGAATTCATATTTCCTGTCGAGTGGTAGAGAGAAATTGGCAGATGTAACTAACTGTCTCGGTGACCTGTATGATTTTAAAAATTGATGAAATGTCTAGCGAAAACATCAGCACTCCGTTAAGGTTAAGATCTTTGACATCGTCTTCGAAGGTATATAGATGCCAGCTGATGCTGTACGGGCCTGAGTTTCTCTGCTAACCGCTTCGTAATCGCATGATACGGAGAGTTTCGCAGGTCCAAAATCGGACGAACCAGCAGGCCGTCCTTATGGATCCTAGGTAAACCATGCAGTACAGTGAGCAGGTCATCTTGGTCTCACGAGTCGGCGTCTATCCAAAAGAATAGGAGAGCAGCTCCTGACGTGGCTGGGAAAACGCAAAATTAGGAGCATAAACAGCGACATCATCGCACATGTTAATTCTGCACATCATGTGTACCTAAACGAAGCCTTTCATGCGATGATTGAAACTATCAGTTTTAGGCATCTAAAACGTTGTCCATTTTATTTATTCACCCAACCAGTTCGGAAAATATTATTTTTACATGCAGACTACCTTTATAAATAATTTTGTCGATCAAAATGGTTACAAATCTGAGCAGAAATCTACGTTAACCTATATCCAAATGATTTATCCACGTTAATAGCTGTCTTGGGTTTAGTTTGCGCATCTTGGCTTGTTTTTCATTTAGAGGAGAGTAATTTGACTTCAAGTTTTAACAAACTAGACTTGCCACACTTAAAAATTAATTTTCTGTCTGCAGAAAGCCGCGAAGAACTGGTTGCGAACAGGCGATTTTTATAAAGCCAGGCGCGTATCTATTTTTAACTCAGGTTCGCAAATCTGTGTGATTCCGTGTCTTAAAATGCAATGCTTCGTTTAAACGGGCCGATATTGTCAAGATGTTTGTGGAAATGCCATGATAAACCGCCAAAATGGTCATCATCGAATGGTCATATCAAATGTTCAACATACGGAAAGATACTTTTTGTGCGGTCGCGCTTGAGCTTATAAGCAGTTTAGAAACCGAACGGGAAAAGTATTAACAGCTTGAGCAATATGTCATAATCGCTTAAAGTAGCCTAAAATTGAGCAAAGATAGCGAAAATGGCTGCAATGAAAAGAGGAATGTAGATTTTCTCGTTTGCGGCAAAGTGGAAAGGTCAAAAATGCCAGTTTTTTGGCTTTATCGGCAAAGGGAAAGATCACGAGGCTTTGCGAAAACGAAATCAAGCGCGTATTTAGATTTCAAAAGGAACCCAAAGCCACGAAAGTACAGTTAAATTCGCACTTTTGGCTTCCTAACATGCTCTGAGCAGCAACGAACTAACGCAGGGGACAGGCAACACCGGGTAAGTGCGCAGGAGTAAAATCTCTACGAGGATGTGAAATTTCAGGTAAGACAGTGAAAAAAAACAATTACTTGTGCGAGATTCTGCGCAGTCAACCCCTGAGAAGGACTAGAACTGATGAATGAGAAATTGTACTGCGGGAGGTAGAGCAGCCGGCAACAGAGCACTCGCTGTATAAAATTTAAAATAATGCCCATAACAAGGCTTTATCCCGCCAAAAACTCATGTCGATCACAGTACGAAGAAGCAACAGAGGTTTTGCAAAAATTGCCCGATCCTAAGATAAACGAGTACACGATGTTTATAACAGGGCACATTGACATATGGCAAAGCAAAAAACAAACAACGCAAGTAGACGATTAAATTAAAACAAACAAGCGTTCCAGTGTCAAAAGTATGGAGTGAAAACATGACGGACGCTAGTGGACGTGGCATTTACCGTCAAGGATTGGTTGGAGCTCTCGCTTGATGTCCGACTTCATTGACTGGATGGTGTTATTGAACTAGAACGCAAAAAAACGAAAAAAACTTAGACTGTAGAAACTAAAGTAAACACAACAGAACGGCGGAGACTAAATTCAGAGATAAAGATAGCAATGTTAACTATCCGGTTTCAGCAAAATCTAAGACTCTTTTCCTAGATGACGTTCACAAGAAATCAAGATCAGCGACTTAAATCCCACACGGACAAGAAAAAGAGGAGAATCTGAGGCCGTAGCGGAAAATATTATAACAACAAACACGGCGGCAAATAGAAACCAGTGAGTACGTCGAGGAAACCCCATAAAACCTAAACCTTGACCAGTCGCCCCCCATACTTGTGTTGAATAGAAAATAACTAAACTCATCACATGGAAAGAAGTGCTGTAATACAAAATAGGTGACGCCGTTCCAACAGAAGGGACTTGAATGCATGCTTGGCAAACCCTTCATAGGCAGGTCTGGCACGCGTTTCAGTGACGGATTCGAAGGGTGCACACGCAGATTGGACGACTGGTGACTTAGTGAAGGATATGGCGCATACGATCAAGCCTATGAATCCCATTCGCGATTTCACGAAATATCGCCAGCACCAACTTCCAATCTTAAGGATATTTGCCGTTCACGTTGCATGAGGAGACGGGAACCTCTCATTGAACAAGAAGAGTCCACAGGCTGTTTAACTCATTCAGCTACTTGCACCCAGTCCTTGCAGCAGATGACTAACCGACTCGTCCAATGATTTTGTACGGGGAGGAGGAAAAAGTGAGTGAGGTCAGCTTTGAGGACGGCATTCAACCCCTATTCCTCACTATGAACAACCCGACGGGCTTTTAAGCTATAACGGTGTGATAAAGGCCGATGCTTGGAAGACTGCCGAACTGACGAGAGAACCCAGTCGTTCCCGGAGGACGGAGAGTAGGGGAATGCAGTGGCTCCTTCGTGATGCAACCCTTTTAGCCCATCCACTCAATTTGAATGCGAGCCCCCCCCCCTGGACCCTTGACTGCGGACCAGGCGTGCGTGGCAGGCGCAAACTGCCAGTCACTGCGTCCGATGCCACCTTGGGGGGACGACAGAGTGCGGGAGATGCTGCCCAAATATACCATTAACACTAACTAATTCACGGACAAGTCATCGTTCCCTGCGCCCACCATGCTGCGGAGTCCCAAGTGGACATCGTCATTCGTGACGATCTGTCACCAGAATGTCAGCACCAAACGGTACAAGAGGATAGTAAGGATAGGATGTTGCGACTGGCCAAGGACATGCCTGCACCTCAAAATTATTCTGTCCCATCAATCAGTTCGCCCTTCTTGGCCGTGGACCATAGTCCGATCAAAGGAGTGTTGGATTTCCGACTCTCCTCTGGTGTATTGGAGCAGCCATGCCAGGCACTGCCTTTTAAGGCTGAGAGTTAGCTCCTTAATTGCTGCACTCGAAGAGTTACTCGCTTCTTGACATTCTGTCGAACCACTGTTGGTTGTTTGCCACCGTTGTCGGCAATCGAGGTGAAACCAATTCAGCGGTCGGGTTAGATGCGGAACGCGGGATAATCCGAATAGCTCACAGTAGGGACACAGAAGTTAGATGAAAAACAGTGGCCTGGTTGGAAGGAGTCGGTAGTAGGTGATCTACTCTCGGTGGTGGGTGCTCGAGTCGTGAAGGTGAAGAAGTGTCGCTCTCGGGCGAGCGTTTGCGAAAGCGTTGGGCGAATCAGCTGGACTCCAGTCTCAAAATCCGCTTTACGGCGCCGGATCTCAACCCTATACGACGCAGACGTAATAGCCGGACTCAATGATGCAAAGCACTTCCTACTTCAACAAGTCCTGTCGACAGCCAATCGATAGGGTTGGGTAAGTGGTGTGGATCACGACTGGCAAGTTACTTGAAAGCATGTGGAGAAAGGTTGACTCATCAGTGCCCACGTGGGAATAGTCACTAGTGAAGTTCATTGTCAGTGAAACAAAGGCGAGCATGTTTAACGCAGGATGCCTGGTTTGTAGAGTTGAAAAATTTTGCAGGGGAAAGATGGCAACATGGGAAAAGTCAATATGACGTGACGAAAAATATATTGTGGACATCCACCTGACCGTGGCTTGCTTGCAGTCATTAGCCTAGGTGGCATTGCGTCATGGCAGCCGAAGGCCCTGCACAAACTTACTCAGTGCGCACAGGATAGACTTGCGTGCACTGATCACTATCGCCTCTGGCGCTACTTTAGGGCGTTGTAGCAATGACTTCCGGCAATTGGTCTATGGACAGCATTCACGCTTAGCGAAAGTGAAGAGAGTGAAGAAGTGGTCGGGAAGAGACCACGCAGAATATTTCCGGCATGTCCAGTCATTAATGCCAAATAGAGTGAGCGAGGACGGACTGATGAAATGATGTGCTTCCTGAGTATGCACATTGGAGGCCGGCGAATTTGCAACTAGCAATGTCCTTCAGCAGAGGAAGGACAGGATAGACAGCAAAGGTGAGAATGCAGGAGTTAAGTTGGTTTGTTTGGTGGCATACATTCGAATCGACAAAAACTGCAAATTACCACATAATCAGTTTCATGAACCAAAGACCGAAGTGAAAGTACGAATAGTAATGAAAGAACAGTGGCCGAA
>CACRXP010000543.1:98366-110276 GCA_902702965.1 Spirometra erinaceieuropaei
CGCGTTCATGAGAATCAGGTCAAAGCAGGTAGCTAAGAAGGTATTATTTCCATGAAATAAGAAGCAATCTGCTCTTTACAAATTCTATTTAGCAAAACTTTAATGCTTTATATCGTTAAACGCAGCAATAAGCTCGTTCGGTAGAACTTGTTTTACCACACCGGAAATTGGTAAGCGTGAACACGTATATATAAATTGCGCACTACACGCTGACACCTTTCTGTGCTACGCCGTGCAAATAAGTCGAAGCAGTTCCTACCGGAATTTGATTTTGGGGGCACACGAAAATTGGCAGGCGAAGAGCTGCGCGTAAGTCCATAGCTAGTATTTTCAATATTTGCCAGGCCACTCTGTGGAGGATTATAAACAGTAAAACAGTGCCTAGAGTTAAGCAGGGTGGACCAAAATGGTCCACAAGTAAGCTAGACGACAATTTTATTCGCCGAATACCAAAAAGTGTCATTATACTCCTCTTAAAGCTATTCACAGGGAATACTTGTCAGTGTTTTCTATGCGCACAATCAGAATCAGGATGAAGAAATTCGGACACCCTCGGCAAAATGCTATGACCAAGCCGTTTTTCTATAGGAAACTAACTAGAGGGCGTTTTTGGCCCACGAATATATGAATTACAAACTTTCACTTCGGATGAGCGGTTACTCCTGTGATTAAGTCTTATTTTTAGACAAGCCTCCGAAGTCGGCCCAGCAGGTCATACGTGAGAAGGACTTCCCATGAGAACACACTCAGTCGACGACAACATTCAAGAGCTGCCGTCGCCCGATGGTTTGGATGGCCATCCAATTAGGAGCGGCCGATTTAGCGGTCGACAGCAGAGACCATAAACAGCTGGAGGTACGCCAACATTGTAAAAGATGCACTCGGCTACAACGGCATTCATCAACATCGAACAGGCACCATAATACTGTAGAGCAACGCATCTGTTCACCGCTCAAAGAAGATAGGATTCCGACTCAGACTACGACAATCTGATTTCTAGACCGCAGCCAACCTCTCCGCCTGCGGTCTGAAAGGTATGTCTATTTCTGCAAATACCCGAGACCTCAATCCAACCGAAAATTTATTTTTCCCAATTAGAAACTGGAAGAAGCCAATAAAGCAACTTTCTATGCAACAAAAGCTGGATTTTACGCTAGGCAAGTATACTCACCAAACCATCACCAACAACCACCTTGTTGTATCGATGTCCTCCCGAATCACAGAAGCGATAAATGCAAAATGACATTCAACAAAGTACCGATATGTTTTACTCTCTACTGATTTTCATTACTGGTTCATTACATATATTTTACTTCTAAGTTATACGTTATACTAGGCCTTAAGCAATTGACCTGCCATAAACTCCTTCGATTTGATGATTTTTTTCTTAAATAGCTTATTTCATAATTAATAAAAAATGTTTGACAAATCAGACAATACCTTTTTTTAGAGATCGATCGCTCGTTTAACACTTTATGACGTTTGGAGATTCGAGGCAGGCGGACCGTGCTCTACAAGGGTTTTCTGTGCGAAGTTAGTGAGGTATCGTTTGTTGGGTCACGAACTGTACCTACGACGCCCCTACCCCGCTACTAACCTCTATGACACGCTCCTTTATCTCACAATGGCTCCTACAGATGTCCCACACGCAAAAGGGGCTGGCGCCTAAATTAATCTCGGGAATATGCCTTCCACCTCCCCATATTTAGTAAACGACCTCGAAGATTCTGGAAACCTGAATCAATCAATGGGACCATAACAATTCGTGGCGACTAATAAAGACGTAGACGGCATATTTTACCAATGGCAACAAAAGTCAGTACACAAGTCCGACAGCTTTATGGTGGTCCAAGAAGGCTGACTAGTCCATTTAACGGGGTCGACATTCTCCTGCTTTCCTGCTTCAGAGTCAAATAAATTTCCCTGATCAGTCAGTCTTGAGCATGGCCTATTCCCTAGGAAATTACGTGACGACCGGGTATGTGGCTTCACCTAGTCTTCACCTAGTCTAGTCTACCTGCTTATTTCATTTGGGGACGCTTAATTGAACCCCCTTACCTTTTGCTCGTTCCCCGTCACCCCTCTCTCAAGTTCTACCGCTAGTGAACGCTTGGCTTAGGATTAGGGTATTACGATTTGGGGACGGAGTTAATGGTTTGGTGAGGGGGCCTGGGTTAGGCTTTAGACGGATTTGGGATAAGGGGTTGGACTATCAATGTCGCCAAATTCGACTATATCTTCCGCCGCGGTCATCATAAGATTCGGATTTAACGACCAATCGTATTTAAACAAACTAATGGCCCAAATGCGTGTTTTGCTTACTTTTCATTCCCAAAAACAGCTACCTGTCAGTTTTGTTTACCCCACCCATAATTTTTGTTTCCACCATCTCTGTATTGCACGAATTCTTTCCTTCGTTTTCTCACTTGGGCCATATATCCAATCGTCATCGGAGTTTGTTTGTAGCTACAGATCACTGGATAAAACTTAGTTTGACGTTTATCTGGAGACAATCCTATGATGTTTCGAAGGAGTCATTATCAACACTGGTAATTCGTAATAAACTTGGGTCGGACCTACTGTCATTGCTTTCATGGCTTCGTCTGAGAACTTAAGACGTTAGAGCGGGAAGAAGTTTCCTGATTCCTATTGATGTCCATTTTCAGGCGTACACGTACGACAAAATTAATCGTATTATTCTGGATGACGTGGTGCACATGTCCACCTCCGCAAGAGATCGGAAAGTGAGAAATTCATAATTTGTGAACAAAATCTACGTCGGAGGCACAGGTGGGATGGGTTGAATTGCGATGTCATTCAATAGTATGACGTAGTCCCTGTATTACATTTAAAACACCGTCGCTAGATACTTTGTGCAATTTAACAGACTTACAGTTCAGCGAGAAATTAAGATGAGCGCAACAAGTTTCCAGAGGGAAAATGGTACAACTGGGTGAATGTGGTTATGACTCAGGGCTAGTCTGGAGAGCCTTTGCCAATTCGACCGTCGCGAACGATGCTGTCCGTAAGGCACCCACAACCCCACAAAGTGATTGACGCACGACGATAAATTGAGCATGAATTATTTTATGGTGATAGCACACCTGCGAGCATACAAAGTCTGTCTGTCGGCCACTGAGGATATCAGAGAAAGTGGTTAATTTATTACTTTAGGATTATAGGGGAGATACCAGGAGCTGTAGCATCTTCGGCAAACTTGTAATGTCAGCGGTTGATAGACCATCACAGCAACGGAAAAAGAGCTCGAGACTCTTCTCACGAAAACTCGGATTAAAACAAAAAACACTAGAGCTGCGTGCAAAGAGGCAATCGGCGAAACCATAAGCTTGACACCAAATCTTACTATCGTAAAAATCGCGTTCTAACGTGAGACAGCATCCAAACTGTGTCATTTTAGATATAATTGGTGAGCGAAGGATTTTGTCGAGAGACTAGTTTGAAGTCCTCGAGAACTATTGCGAGTAAATTAAAGAGTGTACTGTTAAAGCATAGAATTGGCTTACTGCGATGATCTGCTCGACAGCAATGTCAAATTTCTGAGCACTGACATTCAGCTGCGGCACACTTCCAACGGCCTCGTCCTTGCTGACGACAGCCTCATAGTGAAGTTGGTAGTTGATAAACGCAAAAACTATTGCAACCCTGAAAGATAAAGGGAGGACAATGATGGTAAACCAAATATTTCGAAATCTGAACATCAGCTATAATTGTATTGTAAAGCTGAACCAAAAAGGTCCGATTGGTCTAACGTACAAAATCACCTTAATATTATTTTGTTCTATCCGGCTATGACTCAGAGTGAATTATTCGAAAGCCCAAACAAAGCAGAACACGGTGCCAGTGCTTCGGCAGATATATGATGGCTGAAGAATCACTAATCCATGAGGAACAGGCATCATCAACCGACAGACATATGACACATCACAAAGGTTCGGGCATTTTTTGTGCAACTGAAGCGTAGCATGTGCAAGCCAAAAGAAGCTTTAGCATTAGCATTTAGAAACGCTTTTCAAGCGAAGAGGAAAGTGTGTGCACCCTACAAGTCAAAAGGCTTATCGACTTTAATCAGTTGTGCTCGATAGTCTTCAGTGCAGGGCTGGCTGAACCGGAGTTTCAAAATACTTGCAAATTTTTGAGGCAGTAAAGCCTCTAGAAAGGATTAGATTTGTCTGCTACCAAAATCCCACGGCATAAAGACGGACCCGCCTATTAGTCTCGGTGGCCGCTACCGGGAATATGTAGACATGACGAATAATAGAACGGTAATGAGTGGTGGTTAAATGTAAACTAAGCATGTAGTACAGGACAAACATCGTTCCTGTAAATAGAGAGCGGATGGTCAAGGTCGAGCATACCAACGGCTGTGGCATGCCACATGGTCTGATAGCCGCTATCTGACCAGAGGACTGTGAAACGTCACTGAACAGATTCCATGGCCACTACAATCCTGCGACTAGGCTCCAGGAAACCAAAATACTCGACAAAACAGCCTCAAAAAACCAACTGGACGACTACTGGAGATTTGCCTGCACCGGAAGTTTCCATAACACTCCATGTCCAAACATACTACGAAGACTTACTCGACAGCGACAATGACAGATGATGCGCACTGGGAAGGGACCCTAACAATGTATAGTGGAGTGTGTAATTGTCCGTTGACCCTCGTATACAAAACCGGAAAAGTGCGAGTTATGGCAACTGGATGTCCGAATCTCAAACTACGGTCCCAAAGGAATTAATTTAACCTGAGTGGAATGTGTCTGCATTGGCAACAGCTGTCTCGGCAACAGCTCTGGCGGACACAGTGTGACGATGACCCTCTAAGAACCGCTGAATCAAGCAGTTTTTGTGTGCGAGCAAATTTCACCGACCTCACAGATGCCATATGGACATCGGCTAATATATTATGCGAGCATGTAGCTTTGTTGCGTCAGGTGGAAACTTATGAAGACTTAGGCGAAAATTGCAACGATGTTTGAAAGGGTCTTTACCTGTCTAGCGTCAAATAGCAGGTGATTTCTAGGCCAGTGACCTGTTATTTTACGCTATACAGGTAAAGACACTTTCAAACATCGTTGCAATTTTCGCCCAAGTCTCCACATAAGTTTCCAGCTGACGCAACAAAACTACATGCTCGCGTAATATATTAAACGATGTCCATGTGGCAGTTGTAAGGTCAGTGAAATCTGCTAAAAATTTCTTGGCGGCACGCTCTTTTAGCATAACCCCTACACTCTGTTAACCTACTGTTCTAACGACGCTATTACGGGCAGTCTGACTAAGTTCAAATTCGCGCACATTTGCGCAGCCGGTCAGATGACATCAGGGTGACGAATGTTGGGGGCATTAACAGCGGCTTGGGGTCAGAACCTGTTCATCATATGAGCTCCCCAACTGTGCCCAAAAGCTGCGTGCCAGGCTATTCGGAAGCTAGGGCACTGCGAAATATTCGAAGCATCTGAAATGGAAGTCAGACCTCCTTCAACAGCCTGAATTGAAGAAGGTGGGCATAAACATCAACCCTTGAAGGAATAAATTTTCGAAGCAAAGGAAGACGTTCACAGACCCACTTAGGGAAACCAAATAGGCCGAACCAGTCTGGGGACACTACGTATGCCAACCTAGACAGCAGGAACAAGATCCCGTAACGAGTAATCTTTCAAACTCCATAAAAGACTAAGAAAACTAGTCAGATGAACCGGAAAAGTGGTGGAGCCACCCCCAAATAGCAGGTTAATAAAGTTTGAAAAAGGGAAATTTGTTACTGAACTCTATGTCAAGTCGGTATGATATTCGCTGCACTGACGTTCCACGATATAAGCGGCACACAAACATTTAGATAGGTTCTTTGTAGCCCATTTCATGATTATGGTACTCCTAATTTAAACCTACCACTGAGCCACCCTGGAAGTAGAAATAGAAAGTCAAAAAAGAACTCGGCTTGATTAGTCTACCTTAATGTTTAAATACTCTTTCGACCTCTGGTATTCGTTCTTGGACAAAGGGGAATAGGATACGTCGAGCTCATCGGATACACTAGGAAATTATGGCGAATGAGGGTTACTATATGGGACATCACTGGCTGAAACTGAATTTGACAAGACCACTGCTGTTTAGGTGTATGTCACGACAAGATTTCGCTTCTGGGACGACTTTTAACGAGCATTTGCAATACCAACGCCTTATTAACCGAAGTCCGGAGACATCCAGCGAAACGTGATGGAACAGGTATCTAAACGTCATATTGACGGTAGCAAGGGATGTGCATGTTGCGAACAGGGGCAAATCAGATGTGAGATTTCTGGGTCCATGAAATGCTAACTGGTTTTGGGTATATTATCGATACCTAACGATGACTTCATTTAAGAGGAATTTAAGAAAAATAGCGTGGACATTAAAGTATGGGAGGTCTTGACTTACAGTTGGAGTGTGGTTATAAAAGCCAAAAAAACTGTGTACGTCACTCTTCGACATGGGTCTTTTCTCCTGTCCATTAGCTTGACGCGGCCGCCACAACGCTGACAGCAGCGTAAACAGCAGAAGAAAAGACCGGTAATTGGCACAAAGACAATGAACAAGACCCCGAAAACCACACATGCCGTATATCCAGGGAAGTGCCGGAATACCTACAGATGAAAGAAGTAAGACTGGATTATCCCTTTTACAACATACGGAGTGCTAGTATGTTTTAAAATATAAATTTATGGTAAGAATATATTTAAGAGGAAAATACTTGTCATCTCTGAGGACATGAAGACTATCTAGTATTTTTAGTTAACCTAGTAGCCGTCCCAAGGGATTTGAAAAAGAAAACATTGGGAAGGCTGCATCAACGGTGTACTATTTTTACGCAATGTCGCCGACAGTATGTAAAATCACACTTACTGGTACGATATACTGCGTCGAGGGTCTGTCTCGTGCCATATCTTAAAAAAATAGTTAAAACACGGATTATCGTTACCTCGTATCCCTGTGAGCACTTCTGCAGTAGCTTCTTCCGACGCATTCCCTCGTATTAGATCCAGATAGCAGTTGGCAACAACATGAGAAAACGCGACACTTGCGCGCAGCTGGACAGCCGTAGAAGAATTTTCCTCGGCGGGGACGGCAGGAAAACGGACCAGTACGATTAAAAAGCAGCTGAATAACGCGTAATTCATAGTGGTCGTGCTTGACCCCGCAATATAAGTTCAAAACGTTACTCTAGAAGACGCAGACCATTACAGTGTCGCGGTAGGCTTAAGCCAAAGAATGGAAGGTTCAATCAACAGTCAGAATGACGGATACTACGGATTTTCAAGCTGAGAAGGAAATCTGACTATTCCGTCACCATAGATATATGTTCGATCAGGAATGGGCGTACAACGATCTATTGGCTTACCGAAGCAAACAAGCTCCGTTTGCGTGATAAAGGTCATGAACAGGCAACCAACTACCAGGCCGAGATTGGCCAAGATATAATAACAGCGATGAGGGGCGCACCCATTCCTGATTGAGTATACACCCGATCCGCAACGACAGAGAATGACAGGTAGCGAAAAGCTGATGAACCCCGGTTCGTTAAAGGGCTTGTGACTCATTTGGTTGATTTCGGTTGTGGAACAACTGCGCCAGGCGTGTCTGTGTGTACGTTTGTGTTTCTGGTCTTAGCTGCTGGTGGGGGTTATAATTGGCGGAATAAAGACCAAATAAGCCTGAAACAGTACTGTATCAATCGAACGGCATCCGCCACCGTCCGTCCTGGTTGTTATCTATACTTGCTAATCGCTGAACACATGGCAACGATGGATCGAAATGAGGCCAACTATCAAGTCGCGGCCCATTCAATAGACTCGGTCACACATTCAAGTTTGATGACTCCGAAGTCCTCGCGTGAGGTGATTATCACCTGAACCGTGACCTTCCTAAGTCATGGTTCACGTGGTCCCAGTCTTTCAATAAGTTCAATGACATCCCCACTCCATATTCGGAGCTGAGGAATAGTCTGGCCAAGTTAATTAACCTCTCGTGGAGCTCGCAGGTCGGTGATCCAGAGGGCTAGACATTCATCCCCCCCATATCAAACACGGGTGATGAGATTTCAGCAATAAACAACTCATATGCCGACCATAAAGCAATCAGCGCACCAGCTTGCAACAATCCTTGATGAAGGGGAGAGCGGTTAATTACCATAATTGGCATGGCGATTGCATCCTGTAAATACTGCAATTGGTAGGCGGCGCACACCGATCGTTCTTACGGAACTCACTTGTTCCGTTGTGCCTTACGGGCCTTTTCTTGAGCCCAACGAGCAGCCGCACAGCGGCGTATGATATAGAAAGTATGTTATTACCGATAAAGACAAGGAAGTATGGAATGGACTCGGGTGTTCCACACTTCGGAGTTCGGTATGACTGGCTGACGACGGCTAATAACCCAGAAATGGCCATCCCAGCCGCCCTTTGTCGGTAATAACATACTGCCAATACTGCAATTTCCTGTACACGAATCACCCATATAGGTCACTGTCTCTGAGGCTGGGCTCGAGCGAGAATCCCAAAAGTCTGACGAATATAGCTCTTTTACAGCGATCGTTTCTAATTATTGTAATAATCATAATGGACATACGACAGTTTACGGGTATCATGGTCGGGGAAGATTCATTTGGTCTCATATGGAGGTAGCGTTTTTCGAGCCTTCCTACTCGTATTACGAAGCAGTTACTCTGATAACATTCTGTATTCCGCAGCCCCCGAGCCGCGAAAACAAAACGAATGGCAGCGTGCAGAGGCTTTAGATTTTATGAAAGTGACATGGCTTTTCTTTAATAAGTTCTCTGCGAACGGTTTAAGAAAGAATAAATAAACAGAAATAAAGTGCGTGCTTTAATCGGCACATCGAAATTTGTGCATTTTAAGCAAGTCTGGAGACGAACTGTCGAAGCAGATTCGAAAATTTACGGAATAAATCTTTTTGCCTGTCTCAACTGTGCAAAGTCAGTGAGAAGAAAGATGTGCTTATCCTTGGGAATTTAAACGCTCCTGGTATTGATTGGTTAACGTGGACTGCGCAAGAGCCGCAAGACAGCTTTAAACACAAACTACTACATTGGGCAACGGTCAAACTTATCTGCGAAAACGTTACATATCGGAACGTGGGCCAGGTAACGACGACAGTTGAGCTGCCTTGATCTTATTTTTACATGAGAGGAGAAAAATATATATACCTCAGAACCGCCCACCGTTAGGATCCAGCGGCCGGATCACGCTCTACTTCGAGTCCTCACGGTCTTCCGAACCCGTTCTGCCCGATAGGTGGGACAGAAACGTTTGGAAGGGGGACTTTTCTCACATGAGGATAAAAGCGGCAGCGGTGTCTTGGGGGATTGAACTTCATGGTGGAGCAAACGATAAATGGAATACTTTCAGTTCCTTACCGGAAGAGCGTGTTTATTCCAACTGTCCTCACAGAAGAAAGACTATTACAAACCGCCCTTCGATAAAAAAAAAACTCAGGCTTAAATCCCTTTTTCAAAAAAGGAATTGCCTGTGGAGGCGTTACAGACTGACTGTCCCTGAAGATCAATACATGAATATAGGCAGCAACACAACGTTTGTAAAATTGAGGCTTCCAAGCTGCGAAGGAAGTTCGAACTGAAGATTCTACAAAATTCGTTGGAATATCCGAAAATTCTATATGGCTATAAACGAACTACGAAAAGGACCCAAGAGCTGATCCCTGTCCGTTGGTGTGCAGATAGAAAATTGGAGACTGATGACCAGGTTAAAGAGTCCCTCCTCTCTAATTTCTTTCAGTCCGTCTTCACCCGAGAACTTAGTTCTATATTTGCCCAACCATCCGTTCATCAGCCAACGTCTTCTTCTCGCCTTTCTCATCTTACCCTTCCCTACCCTCCATAATTGAGGAACCATTTTTTTATCGACCATAGTTAGGGCCGAATTACTCCGGCTGAAACCTGCCAAATCACCTGGCCAAGATAGAATTCCCGCACTAGCACTTCCTGGAATTTCTAATGAACTATGCAAACTACTGTCTGCAATAGTTCAGAAATCATTTGAAGAAGACGGACACCTTGAGGAATGGAAGTGCGCACTCATTACTCCGATCCATGAAGGTGGCTTATGAATTGACTGCAGAAATTATCGTCCCGTCAGCCTTACTTGCATCGCCTTCCAAGTAATGGGACGCATCCTCAAAAGACTTTTGATGCAATAATTGAAAAAAGAACAAAGTATTGTGTGATGTCCAACAGGGCTTTCGTCCAGGACGCCCCTGGCTTTAGACCGTTCCTTACTCGCACGAGAAATGGACAAGAGCAACCGATAAGGATTATCCAGTGGACGTCATCTTTTTTGACTTCAAGAAGGCCTTCGAAAGTGTCCCACACAGGCTTCTTTTACAGAAGATCTGAAATTTAGGAATTCGAGGGCGCGTCTCTAAATGGATCAGGAGGTTTCTGTCCCCCAGAGTAAAAGGGCAAGTCGTTGGTATCTCTACTTCGGAATGGGCAAAGGTGGAAAACGGTGTTCCACAGGGTTCTGTCTTAGACCCAGTACTCTTCGCGATCTACGTTAGTGACTTCATTAGCGAACTGGATTGCGGGACTCTCATGTTCGCGGATGACATAAAAATATGGAGTGAAGTCAAGTGCAATGATGGTGCACATGATTTACAGTTGAACATGGAAAAACTGTTTGTTAGGTCGAACAGATGGCTTTTGAAGTTTAATGTGTCAAATTTCAAAGACAAGTGAAGCTTTGCATTTATCTGGATATTCTTAAGCAATTAATGCCTGTTTTTTACTTGAGTCCCGTTTAAAAGTAGACTTTCAATACAAGACATAATTTTTCCCGGTTTTATTTGACAGTCTGGCAAAATAGTCGTATTTTGTAAAAAACCATTGTAGTGACTCCTTTCCCTACTATCTCTATCTATGTAATGCTCTGCAGAGCACGTGCTAAACGGCGAAAGTTTGCGGCCTCCCCACCGTCTCTGGGTGCTAAAATCGTGACTGAAGACATAGCAGGTGCCAGAGTATGTTCTTCGCCGTCTGCAGATCTCATTAACTCACAAATCCCTTTAGTACATGTAGAACCTCCTGACACTTCATTTGTCCAAAAATACGCCTCTGCTAGTCGTAGCAGGCCATCAGCCGGCGAAATAGTCGATCAGTTGATTTATGGCGACATAAACAGCACTTCTGAAAAAGTAATTGAACAAGCTTTTAAACTTATTGGGGTAATCAGTTCGGAAACTGAGGAAAGAATTAAACGCAAGCATAATTTCGTACTGCGAAACATTCCGAGCCACTTATCTGCTATGGAGGGAGCGCATGTGTTCCTACAAAGTTGTGGCTTGAGTTTCGGTGTTGCATAAGCTAAACGACTTCGCATGCTTAGCCGTAATTCGCCGATACTAGTTACCCTTTTCTCCATGATAGAATTCGTTTTTATCTTGTCGAGTAGGGAGATAACTAGAGACTCCTGCCATAAATGGCGCTGCTCCGTTTCGCCAGACCTCACACCCCTGCAGTGAAGACTGAATAAATTAAAATCGGCAAAAACCAACTCCAAGATAATGACACCTACTGTCAGTCTGAATAAATCCTCTACAACACCATCTGCGGCATCTGCACATCACGGCATAGTCGATTCCGTAGGGAATTCGACTACTTTAAATGCTGAGCTCTTTAAACACACCATCACGCCTGGTATAAACACGCCTCTATCGACTCCCCCAGCAACCCCTAGAAAGCCTAAGCATGTGTCTAAGTCAAAGGCAAATCCAATTGCTGTCTCAGCCACTCGGACATCCAATAAATCCAGCACCATAATAAAATCTTTTCCTCCACAATCGGCTAACAGTGCCTCAACTACCCCGACTCAAAAC
>CACRXP010000543.1:120019-211464 GCA_902702965.1 Spirometra erinaceieuropaei
GCTCCCCTCACACTAGGCTCAGGAGGTGCGCATACTGTCTGGGGACTGGTTTCCTCTTTCGTCGGTCCATCTTTATCATTTTCCTCCTCGGCCCTTGGTTTCTTTTCTGGCGAGTCTGACACCTTCGCCTTCGGATTTTTGCGACCTTTCTCCATAGTCTTTTCTGTCGCCTTTTTCTCATTCTTTACTGATTTTGGAGGTTTCACGTCACCACTGATAACTGGAGTCTGATACTGCTTATACTGGGTGTCTCGCGCTCCACTCCTCGTTACCCTGTGCGTGGATGCTGCCAACTTATCCTCTGTCATGAAAGTCTGCTGGATAAAATTCTTCATGTTTTCAACCTCTTCCTCCAGTTGATTTAACTTTGAGGCTAGCGTTTGACAACCGCTGCAAGAGGTTTCCGCATGTGTCGATCGTAACCGATTTGTAAGGCTTTTAGAGCGATCGCCTGGGCGTGCGGTGATAGCGCAGTGGTCTGCGTCGCGGTCTTCCGCTAGCGTGGTCCCGGGTTCGACCCCACAGTGAGGGCCATTTTGTATTACTTCAGAGTTCGTCATTTTGTGCTACTTTACTATATCCAACAAGAAAAAAACGATCAGGCGAGATTTTTGCCTAAGATGCGAGACGGAAAGTCTGTGGCCTCGTTCTGGTCGTTGAGAGTCACCGTATAAAATAAATATCTTCGTCTTAAAGAGGTTCGTCGAGCAAATACAGGAAGCAGCTGTTTAGTTCTAGGGCTTTATCGAGTACGTTCGAAATATGATGCATTCAACGAATAATATTAGAAGAGTAACTCAGTCTATGCGGGAGTTGTTCCAGATGTTTCGATGGAAGGATAATCTGAGTTTCTTGGCTCACAAACAGCAGAAATGAGGAATGTCTGAAGTCCGCGTCCTGCGAATCAGCTTTTGTCGCCAAAGAATCGTGACTTCCGAGTAGATAATTCCGTAAGTCAAAGAAAACGCAATCCACGCGTGAATTATTGTAGACCGGCGTGCTCTTAACACTGAGGAAGAGACGAAAATTTCGTAGCTCGGAAGACTTAAAATTTCGAACCTCGTTTCAAAGGACCCTCGTCTAAACCTCGCATGTAAATTTATTTTAACTTGCTTTGATGGGACCCCGACGGGTCTTTAATAAAAAATTATCTATCTGTCTGTATCCTCAGGCTCGAAGCACACATGCAACAATGAAGCCGCATGGAGTCCGAGCCGAGACGCACAATTCCTATCTGTGCGGGAGGTGACAATTGGATGTTTGTGGGGAACTATGATGTTTCTTGATGCAAGTAGAGGAAGATGCAGTGGTGTTGGTTAACTGACGGGTTTTCTGTGCAATGATTTACCGTACTAACAACACCGGTATGAGCTAAAAGCCCAGACACGCGTGTTTCGCCGATCTTATGCCGCTGCCTGACGCAGCTGCGAGGGGTTCGGCTCGTCAGTGGATCGCCCAGCTTTCCTAGTCTGTTTTCTGGTACACGAACTCCAGTTTCAACTTGCCTGTGGGTTTTCGTAAATGCGCAGGTGGCTTAATATGCCCATGTGGTAGTTGAGTGCAGTGAGGGCAGTTGACGCAAATGCATCCGGTGTATGTTGGTGCTCCAGGCACCGGTTCGCCAGTGCGATTGATTCGCAAATGACCGACCAGCCCGATGTGTGTGATGAATGTACTGGGATAGTGGGAACAAGAGTAGTCGGCAGTGTCAGTGTCGGTCTCGGAGATTGTGGCAGTCGTGACGCTGCTGCCCCTGGGCGACGGGGCGTGAGTTGATCTAGGTATGGTGGATGTGCAAAATGTGCTGAGTGAGGTGGAGCTGACGGTGTTGGATGTGCTGGGCGGCGGGGTGTGGGTTAAGCTAGACATAATAGGTGCGCAAAAGGTGCCAGGTGTGTCGAGACTGCGGTCGATTCTGCTCACATGGATACGCATGTGACAGAGTAGACCTATGCGGCGAGTGAATGTACCGGGGCAGTGTGGACAATGGCGGCGAATGCGGCGAGTGTAGGTTGGTGCTCTAAGCAATGGTTCGCCAGTCTCTGTGCGATGGATTCGCTAGTGACCGACCAGGCCCATGTGTGCGGTAAAGGTACGGTCGCCATGAGGACAGGTATGGATCGAGTCCACATCGATGGGGTTGTTTGTGGGGCGGTGGCGTTTTTGATGTGTCAAAATTGTGTGCACTGATGGTGGGTACAGGAGTGGCCGAAGCGGACGCTGAGACAACTGAGGGAGGGGAGGAGGAGGGGGACAGTGGGGGTTCGGGAGACCGATCAATGTTAGTTGTCGGCGTGGATGATGAAGCAGAACTGGACGAGGAGACAGCAGCCGGTGTAGTTCGGGTGCTGCAGTTTGTACAAATATGTCCTACAAAGCCGATTGCTGCCGGAACGTCCGCCGCCAGCGTGGGCAGGTCGAGGCTGGTTGAGCGTTGGCGTTGCGATGTGGGTGCAGTTGGAATCTGTGAGCGTCACTTTTAACTTTCGCGGCGGTGATGCGATGGCCGCGCCTGTCTTCACTGTCCTTCTTCAGGTCTACTGATCTCGAGCAAGGTCTTGTCTGTTGGCGGGGTTGATCTGCAGACGATTCAGAGAAGTGTCCAGAGTGTCCCTGTGGCGACATCTCCGTCGAAGAGTCGTTTATGTAGCCGATCTTAGTCCATCCACATGAGGTGGCCGCTCCGGACCATTTGCAGCTGTCTCAGCATGGCACAAATTCTGGGGATTTCCGTCCGCTCCAGTAAATCCGTGTCATGAATCCGGCCCTGTCATTTCAGCTTCAATTTCCATCGAAAACAGCTGAGACGAAAATGATTGAGTCTCCGCGCCTGCTTCTTGTACACTGTCCAGGTCTCCGTTGCATACAGCAGCTTCGGCAGGATGACCGCTTTGTCCATCCTCAGTCTGATGTTGAGGTGGAGCCCGTGGTGATTCCAAACGGTGCTTTTCAGACGGCCAAAGGCTTGCCTAGTTTCGGAGATTCGTCGGACCGCTTCATTGCCGATCTTGGTGGTGAGGGAGAGGATGCTGACGAGGTAGATCAAACTGTCCACGACTTGCAGCTGGACGTCGTTCACGTCACTTTTGGATGCGACTTAGGCGGCGTTGTGTGGCGACTGCTGCATAACCACTGCTGTCTCCATGTTAATGACCAGACCGAAGTTGTTACAGGTGGCGGCGACGGCGATGGCAGCGGCGAATAGGTCCATACTCCTTTGCATGTCGCCTTCCGAGGTGGCGCTGACAGCGCAGTCGTCGGCGAAGACGAGTTCGTGGGTGGTACTTGTGGATGCACGCGATTAGAAGTGCACCCGCCAGAGGTTGAGGTGTTAGTGTTTGTCACGGTAGGTGTCCATCGGCATGGCAGAGAACATTAGACTGAGAAGGGTGGGCGCGAGGACGCAGTCTAATAATAATAATAATTTTTTCATTAATGACCCGCCGGGGTCCCATCAAAGCAAGTAAAAGTAAATTTCTATGCGAATTTTAGAAGAGATAGGCAGAATCTTTACAACATGCAAATCATAGTTTCTCAATTAGTAGTCCGTTGGGAAAAATGACTAGCGAGGCCTGAAAAAAACTCCTTACAAAAATTTAAAAATAATTGGATTAATTTTACAGGATAAAAAAACCCCTCAATAAAAATAATGACAGAAAAATGCTGACATGACTGGCCTGTATGTGGCGGTATATAACGAATTATAATCGGACATCGTCAGGTCAGAATTAAATGTCATCCTTGAGGGGTACGTATGCGGGTCGGACAGGACTGGACTGCATGTGGTACTGTGTACGGGATTCAGAACTTACATCGTCAGGGCTCGATTGATACGCCGGATGGTACTATTCGCGGCAAAGAGGCCAGAGGAGGGGAACCCAGACGCGATCGGCCACAGTACGTTTCGAGCCCAGCCGAAGAAAGTGGAAGGGAGGTACGACCAAACTACTAGTAGACGGCGAATACTGAGGCTTCTGCCGTGAGCGTAAACAGACCGCTTGAGGTTAAACGCAGGAGATGACATCAAGTATCGCGAAAATTGTCGCTATGAGGAGGAGTGATAGCAGAGGATTTATAAACCAATTCAAAGCTGGTTTCTAATGATATAATTGAGGGTTACCACTTGATCTACCACTAAATCCCAAGAGGACCCTCCTCGAAGTCAAGAAGCTGAGTGTTCGGGAATGAGACCGTTAACAGTGCCTTTATGCTTTGCGAATAAGGCGTTTGCGTAATTTTGACTTCAATACCAGTAACTGAGGCGATGACCAAACTTCTGGCAAAAGATTATTGCAAAGGAAGGCATATTTAGAAGCAAAAAGAGGGAGCGGCTAGATGTAGTGGAAAGAGGCGGCGGAATCACCATGGAAGAGTTGCGCGTGGCATAAGAACGATCTTTCGGAGTGAGAGTGTCAATGAGCGGAAGACTGGAGCTAGAGTTGATGCAAAAAAGGAAGCAAAGGCCAGCTTCGACTCTTCTAACCCACAAAAACTTAATGTTCGCCAGCTGACATCTCTGGGTATAAGGAATACCGGAGTAAGCTAGAGAGAACAGTTTCCGGGTGAAAACCTTCTGAACATTTTCGATTTTATTACGGTCACAGACGTACATTAAACCAAATAAAGGACAGCAGTATTCGAGAACTGGAAGAACAAACATTTGATAAAGTCTTGGCTTCATTTCCGGAAGGAAAAAATTATGCGATATGAATCCACATATCTGCGCGGCTTTGGCAGAGATTCTATCTGCATGAGGTGATAAAGAAAGCTTATTTGTATAACTTAGACCTAGGTTCTTTATGTTGAGGCATTCTGAGAGTGGGTTATTCTGAGAAATAATGGGACCAGGAAGTTTGGCAGGACAAGAAGACATGAAACTACACTTGGATGATCAAAACCCCATCTGCCATGTTGAACCCCATCTACATAAGCGTAGTAAATGGGCATTTATTTTTTTACACACACACGTTTGCGATGCCCTTAGAATATAAGTTAACACACTTGAGGTCATCGAAATAAATAAAAGTTTGTGAATTTCCAAGTTCAGTCGAAATATCTTTGATGTAAAGTAGGAAGAGTAGTGGACTCAGAACCGTACCTTGAATTAGGCTACTCGTGATCGAGTGAGATGCCGAATAGCTATTACCGACCATGACTTTCTGGTATCGGTCGGGCAGATAGGACCTGATGAAGTCGAGTGGAGGCGGCCGGATGCCGAGAGCTTTCAATTTTATCGAGGGATATCTATTGGTCGAAGGTTTTGCTATGATCAAAGTAGGTAAATATCACCTACTGCAGTTCATTACGAAGAGAAGTGATTAGATTAAGAAATGTCAAATGGCAAGTTTCGCAGGATCGTTCAGGTAAAAATCCATGCTGTTTAGAGCTCAGAAGCCGATTAGCCAGCAAGAATTTGATTGAAAATAGTCCTTTCAAGATGCTTTGCTTGAGACGGCGTTTTTTGCACGCCCCGATAGTTATTAACATCGGACTGAGATTCAGGCTTGAAGACGGGAATGATAATTGACGTTTTGCATGTTTCAGGAAAGAATCCTTTTGAAATATAAACCGAGAATAACTGACTAAGCAATATGAGAAGTTCAGACGCTTGTTTAATAATCGAATATGGAATCCTGTCTGTTCCTGAGCAGTTTGAGTGTTTCAAAGGACTTATGTGTTTCTTAATGAGATCTGAGGAAACATCAATTGTACTCAGTGTCCTATCTGAAAGTGATCGAAAGAAAAGAGCTGGATAGGACTCAGTATTAAGGTGTTTTGCAAAGAAAGCACTAAAAAAACTCCGCCTTGTCAGTCTCATCGATGAGGAGAAGGTTGTTATCAATTAGCAAGGGTGGATGTTCGCGACCACGCTTAGAGGAGGACAGATGACGGGAGATGTTGGCGACGCATTTGCCAGGGTTCGAGTCACTGAGGGCAAGTGAATCTGTTTGCCTGTCGTGCGCTTGGCGCACCCTTGAGGCCATCTCAAATATCTCTGTGACTCTAAGGTGAACTGATAAGGAACTAGTAGTTGGGTCACGCAGCTGCGTCCCAACTTTTTAGTCTGTTGTGAAGACAATGAGGAACAAGGAAATCTGAAGAATTAGGCTTGAGATATCTACGCGGCACAAACTCTAGAATGTCCTTGGAAGCATTGGACGTGACATTACGAAGAATGGTTGCATCGCTACAGGAGAGGAAGCCACACCAATCCAAAGATCTAATATAGTTATTTATTAAGTCTTTATCTACGCAGTCGTAGTTTATGTAAGTCAAAAGGGCGCTGGTATTTTTTGAAAAGGCAAGCGGTAGGCAACAATGAATTAATACGTGGTCACTGCCAAAGAGGTCTGTTTTAAGACAACAAAAAGAGGAGCAATGTCATGCGTAAAGATTAGATCTAAAATGGGATTTCCTCCTGTTGGAGAGCGCACAATTTGGGACAAATTAGAAAAATGGGCAATATCTTGAAATGGCTGGAATCTAGGTAGACAGCTATTGGAAACCCAGTCTATTTCAGGGAGGTTAAAATCCCCAGTGATTATTTTAACATCGAAAATAGCTTCGGAAATTACTTTAAAGATTTCACAGAGTTGTGAATCCTCACTGGCAAAAGAATTTGGGGGATTGTAGATACAGCCAATAACTGCCTTTCTTTGTGGTGAGAGAATAACAGATGCAAAGCAGAAGTTTATCGTGAATGAGGAAACATCCAAGTAATAGAGAGAGTGCTTTAGGTAGGATCTAAGATAAAGAAGACAACCGCCCCCACGCCTAGTCATGCGATCTTGACGGTAAAAATCGAAGTCATCTATGAGAAGGGCAGAGTCAGGAATTAGAGAATGTGTCCAAGATTCTGTTACACATATAATATTAGTAGTCATTTCGAGATCAATGGCTCTGATTTGGGCCATCTTGTTTATAACAGACCTGGCATTCAAAAATATAATATCTAATGTGTTTCGAACGGCAATGCTATTGTCGACGGCACTTAAAATAAATTTGGTGACGGATATGTAATCTGTGAATTAATGGCACTTGGAGAATAAGTACCAGTTAGTCTAGAATTATTGACGTACGGTGAGTCAGCAAGACAAGGCTGAGTATGAGGCCTAAAGGATGTGGGGATATAGTTTTCGAACATTGGAATGCTAGGGGAGTTATAACATGGATAGTCTTGTTGGTAGTTAAATTGTGGAGGTAGGGGAGGAGGAGGGAGCCTAGAAGGAAAGTAGAGGTCAGTAAGGGAGGGCAGGCAGCTATAAGAATAAAAGGGTGGGAAATCAGGTCTAGGTTGGAAGTCAAAGGAGGTAGGTTGACGAACCTGAGAGCAATTGGCCTTAAGTGGTGGGAAGTCTGAACTAGGTTGGGACAAAAATGACCTAGGGCAGTTCATGTATGAATTATTTGCTGAATATTTAGTAGGACTTTGATAAGTAACCGATACGCAGGACAGAGAATTATTCGGGGACCTAATTGCAGCTGCGGGGTTTGTAGACGTGCTGGGCTAAACAGACTTGGTAGATACAGGAAAAGACGGTGTACCCTGAAATGGAACTGTACTACCTATCTTTTGGGTCGGAGTCAGATTCAGTTTTCGAGTCTCACCGTTGTGACGACAAGCCACGGGTGACTTAACTGTAGACCCTAATGCACCCATTTGGACAAGAGAAGTTATCGGTTTAGCTGATGTAGACGGATTTTCATGTGTCTCGGCGGGGCTATCCGGAGGATACGAAACGACAAATGGGGCAGGCAAATGTGCCAAGTGGCTTGAGTAAGATGGATGTGTAGGAGTAAGGGGAAAGAGGGAGTCAGATGTCGCAGAAGTGAACAAGCTGAATCCTGACAGCCACTTGCATTATGACCGAGTTGGTGGGCATTAGACTGAGAAGCAGCGGGCTTACGTGAGAAAAGAGACCCGACTCTACACTTCACTCCCTTGGTCTCTGCGAATGCCTCCGAACCAGCTCCATTGTCTGTGACTAGCTCCATCAGGCCATTGCGAAGCTAACACATCATTTGGGTGAACCGCTCGGGAAAACCGAATTTTTCAATGATTTCCTACAGTCCTTCACCATTCACTGTGTTGAAGGCTTTTTTCGGAGTCAGGAAGGTAAAGAAGAAGTGGGTTCGCATCTCCTGACATTTTTCCTGAATTTGGCGGGCGGCGAAGATCGTATCTGTTGTCCCACGATGACAGTGAAAGCTGCACTGGTTTTCCGATAGGAGACCTTGTTCAAGGTTGCTGTTCAGGCGGCAGAGAAGGATGCGAGCGTAGACCTTCCCCGCGATGTTCGGGGAGGAAATGCCTCGATGATTGCTACAGAGCCTGCGGTTACCTTACGGCTTGTAAAGATGGCTGATTCTGGTGTACTTGAAATCCTGCGGGACTCCTTCTTGACGCCATATCCACTGCTATCACTCCCCATAGCGACAATTTTCGCGGTTTTTGATGTCATCTCCCGCATTCCGACCTCATGCGGTCTGTCGACGCTTACGGCGGAACCCTCAGTATTCACTGTCTACTAGTAGTTCGGTCGTATCTCCCTTCCTCACTGCTCGGCTGAGCTCGAAGCATGCTGTGGCCGATCGCATCTCGGTTCCTATCGTCTGGCCTCTTTGACGCGGCGTACCAATCCGGCCCAGACGATCTCAATCGTTAATCCCGTATACAATGCCACATGCAAGCCAGTCCTGTCTGACCCACATTCGACATTTATTGCTACCCTGACGATGACCGACAACATTCCGTTATATACCGCCACCTACAGGCCAGTTCTGTTCGCTTTTTTCTGTTATTATTTTTATGGAGGGTTTTTTTCTCCTGTAAAATCAATCCAATTATTTTAAACTTTTTGTAAGGAGTTTTTTTAACCCCTCAATCATCATGTTTCTCATTGGACTTCTAATTCGGAAACTATGAATTGCATTTTGTAAAGATTCGGCCTACCTCGTCTAAAACTCGCATGTAAATTTATTTTAACTTGCTTTGATGGGACCCCGAAGGGTCTTTAATAAAAATTATCTATCTATCTATATCTCCTGGAATCGCCCAACCAGATGGTCCATGAGCTGGAGGCCACCGTGCTTGTAGATTCCAGCAGGACTCGTGTTCGATCCGGGCGCTTTCAGAATGACAGGCTGCTGCACGTCCCTGATGGTTTCGTGGAGAGAGGGAGGGAGGTCGTGTTCGGTGTGAGAGTTCGAAACGCCGGATAAATAAACGAGTGGTCTCAGCGATCGCCTTCCCGTCATCTTCTATATATATATAATGGTAGGGGGCGCTCACCGATCGTTCATAAGGAACTCACTCGTTCCGTTGTGCCTTAAGGGCCATTCCAGTCTTCCTTGTCTTTGTCGGTAATACCCTTCTGCCTATAGATCATGCGTCGCTGTGCGGCTGCTGGTTGGGCTCGAGAATGAGCCCTTAAGGCACAACGGAACGAGTGAGTTCCGTATGAACGATCGGTGAGCGCCCCCTACCATTGTATATTCCCGATCGAAAACCGATAGGGCAACGGGCTCATGGCCCGGTGGGTAGAGGCGTGGACTTCTAAACCAACAGGTCGCGAGTTCGAGGCTCGGGTGTTCCACACTTCGGGCTTGGGTATGGCTGGCTGACGACGGCTAATAAGCCAGAAATGGCCATTCCAGTCTCCCTTGTCTTTGTCGGTAATACCATTCTGCCTATATATATATATATACGTGATAGAATCGAAGATGCGCGTCTTCGGATATAAATAAGAAGAGACGACCTAGGGAACCATAATCGTTTTACCCTGACGTTTCAAAAGCAAATAAACTTTCATCGTCAGAGGTGAGAGTTGTACCGGGCCTCACAGTATTTATAGGTGGTAACGATCTTGTTACAACTGGGTTAACTCTCGTCAGAAGTCGACGTTCTTGCCCTAGCAGTTATCGGCCGTGTTCGCATTGATCTAATCTCTCCTGCTAGGCAGGCAATCATTTTTTATGACCAAGCTATTGCCTGTGTTCTCACCTGCCGTGCAAGTGGCAGCGACAACAGCATCTTCGTCGGAGCCGTTTGTTTTACCGCGACCGTCCGTTTTCTCACCTTCCGGATAAGTGGATGACTCGGCTGTGTTACGATCGCACCTTCTTCAGATTAGGGTTGAATTACAGCTGCGTTTGTACCCCCCGCGGACTCAGTCGTATTTGGCTTCCTGTCTTGTCGTAACTCCCGTATGCTCCTCTGCTCACTGAGATGGGTTCGGAGGGCTTGGTGGGATTCGGTAAGAGATGCAGAGTGGTTGATGGAATCGTACCGGTGTGCCATGCCTCGATTGTTTCTCTGGTCACGCGGTCATTTGCTCTGCCCTGGTAGTCAGCAGTCGGGACGGCTAAAGTGTGTCCAAAGTTTGAAGCATTTTCTGCAAACAAAGACAACGGATCGATCATTATTACCGTCCCATGTTTCCAAACAACGGTATGCAGTAGTTTGCCTGTCTCTCCATCGTAGTTCGTTTCTCAGGAGATTCACTGGATTCAATAAATGACGTCTGATGTCACAAGGAGTGGCAGGGATTCTAAAGACTCGTGAGCAGATGTCGAAATTTTAACTAAGGCGAAGGGAAACGTCAATCCCCAGTGGATGTAGGAAACAAGCTTGATGTTGTGGAGCATACATACCCTCTTATTCCGAGCATCTCAGCCGAGAGTAATGGGGTAGGTGTGAATAAGCATAGGTCCTTCTAAATTTTGTCCTAAGGCACATGAAAATCCTCACATTTCGATCATAATTTACGTGCTATTGGCAACGATTTCACGCTTTACATAGTCCAAATCAACTTTAACAACTTTGATCATTTTGACCGTGCACTTCTTCCCCTAAAGACTTCCTAATTCGGAAGAGGTGACAAAGTTTAGAGGTTAATATCTTATAATGCGCACGTTTGCACAAAACAGACAAGGATTTTCAGTGGTATCTACAAACCCGCATGCGTGAGGGGTGGATTCCTTCAAGGTAGGTTACTTTGCTTCCACTTATTTTGCCTATTTGTCAATGGTATATCAGTGTTATTTCGGAATTATAGGCGTCTTATGTATGTTGATGACTCAAAAGCTGCATGTCGATACAAGCTTCTGATCGCGACGTCGTGCGCCAACTTAAAAAAAACTACCTTCAGGAGTTTGTCCAGTGGTGCTGCAAAATAAGCCCTTCATTTTCTTGGCAAAAAGAACCAGCGAAGGTCACCAGCCTCCACTGCTTGTTGGCGACCATGACATAAATTTGCCCAGAGGTATCAAGGGTCAGATTATATCATACTTCAAGAGGCTCAGTCTTGCAGAGCACTGCGTCCTGATTGTCTCCAAAGCACCGGGTTCATATTCTGAAATTTTAAAACCCGCAAAGTTTGAACCAGCCCTTATAAAATGTACGTCAGACCCGGCTTGGAATACCGTTCGTTTTGATTTAGTCTCCTGCACGCTGGCGATTGGAAGAAATTATAGTTTGTTCAGCGTCGCTTTACCTGAAGTGTTTTAACCTCCGGGCACCGAAATTGGACTTATCAAGAATGTTGTGCATTCACGAGTTATGGTGCCTTCTGATCTCGTCTGACCATAATAAGGGCTTCTTCGCTGTTTAAGCTCCCGAGATGTCATGCTTTTAATCCGCTTACGGCTTTTTTACATTGTAACCACCCTCGACGTATCGGTAACGTCGAAGTATTTCTATTTCTTTCTCTTGTACACACAATTAAATGCCGTTAGTTCCCTTCTATTATCGCGATTTCAATCTGAAAAGATTTGGCCAGCAACATAAAAAGTCTGCAAAATATTATGTGTAGAAACAAACTATTTACCATATTCTGCATTCCGAACATGTTCCCCAAGTTAGGGATACTGAATCTAGCGAATTTGTCGCTTGTAGTAATGGAGCACGTCGTCCTTACTGCCTTCGTCTGCTCTCATTTCGAGGGGAAAGGTGTGGACTCTGCACTCTGGTTCCCAGCGAGTAAATCCTTCAGCTTGCGGTGGGTAACTGTTTACCTATATACCCTGTCTGCACGGAGTCTCAGTTCAACAAAAAGGAGTGTAGACTGAAAATCCGACTATAATCGTGCCAAAAATTCCCGTTATGGACTGTCGTCACTGCATGGGCTACGGTTTTTTCTCCTTAATAGCCCTATTCTTCCTGAATAAGAAAGAAATTGAAATTGTCTTTCCACTGTTTCTTCGACCCTCACTACATATGTATATGAAGATAGAAGGCTTGTAGGAAAAAGTTGAGTTGTGCTTGTGCATTTTCGAGCCGGTAACACCAACTCATCGTCGGACGAAATAAACAGAGGAGGGAGCGAAATTGTCAGAGTAAATTGGTTGGCGCGACAGGACAGCCACTGACAGGCAAGCAACTAGTTGTGAAAGGCGTGGGCACATAATTACGCGGGATCCAGGGCGGGGGAGGGGTGGGGGAGCTGTTGCAGCTCCCTGTCTTGGAGGGTAGGGGGATGAAGATTCAATGAGACTGCAAACAGTGGACTGAGTGATCGCCAATCCGACATGGGGACAGAGGTCAGTGCGCCAACGTAAAGGTGTTATGGATTGTAGCTGCGATCCGCTGTGTCTCGGGTAGAGGGTGGCAAAATAGGGGGATTTTAAATTGGCCCCTCTATGGATTATCAGCTTTTGGTATGTAGTGGGTGCCAGACAGTGAACCGGGCACGCAGACCTTCGTAATGAGCGTCCAGATTAGAATAGAACACAATAGGTTTATTATAGCATCCCTTGGCACTGTCAGTCCTTTCTGAACTCCGGAAAAAAACCTAAAACCAACTCATCTATTTCGACTGCACTTTGACTTCATTTGTTTTGGGTGTCTGTCTAGCCAAAAGAGCACGTATTGAGAGTTTGTTTTAATTTAAAAAAACCTGAGTTCTTTAGCAAAATAACCACAAGAATTAAAAAAAGAACGATATGTACAATATAAAAATTGAAGTGTGCAGTTCGGTATTCTTTAAGGGCATAAATAATATGTCCTCCATGGAAATTGAAGAACTTTGATATCGGTCTGACCTTGAAATTGTTTTTGGGTTGGGTTTGTAATGTTTGGGTTGTAATGGGTTGGGTTGTAATTTGGGTTGTAATGTCCCCTGATCTGAGCAGGGTTGTTTGAGTGCTGCGACGCATTTTGGCGCGCGGACCTAGGATGGAGAAGGCATAACCGCGTGCTAGCGAAGATGACCGATGCCCTTCATTCTCACTTCCGCCGACCCCTTCCCCGTATCGTATCGTGACATTCGACCCATTCTCCCTCTTTCCACATCGGCACCTCCCTCGGCCCCTCCCTGCAGCTGCCCACAGAGCTGCGTTCCGCACCGGTTTACTAGCTGCATGTTGGTGTCACCTCTTTACCCAGACAGGTCACTCAATGGTTGTAACTCCTCCTGTTTGCACTTTTTACCATCGTTCTACACCTTTCCAATTCCCTTTTCTGTTAATTATATATTCTTATCCACAGGCCGTTTCTTCTTTATTTATGTACATATGAGTATCGTGACCTAGTAACAATCGTATTGAGATAAACGCAAGCCCGGATCTCTTTCCGGTATTCCGTTACTTGGCTGTGTGTCACCCTTGACGTCCTCGGCCGCTACAGGGTGTCTTCTAGTTGTCGGTTTTCAGTCTATCTGGCCAGCTGTTAAAGGGCGGTCGCACAGTTCCTTCTTGTTTTTCAGAGGGCTTGCCATAGTTGTCTGGACTAAGACCTGGAAAAGATGAATATATTCCAGGAGTAAGAAACATTCAATGGTTAGTCACAATCAAAGCTGTCAAAATAATATTGAATCATGTATCATATAGTTTTTTGAGTGTGAAATTATAGGAGTATAGGTCGACTGTTTACTATGATCTAATATAGTTGTATATATATTTTATATGGCCTTACATTAGACTTACGCACAACTAGAGTGCAGGGTTTTATCGAAATGAATGTTATTACTAGTTTCCTAAAGAATATTTAGTTTCAGATGACATAGCCGATTAACGTGGCGATTGATGCTGGTCGTGTTAGAGTGACAGGTTTCGAGGAATTCTCGAGCCTGTTTGTTGTTTGAGATGGCAACAACTTCAGCTTTTTCCCAATTGGAGCGATGGTCGCATTCAAGGGCGTGCGCAAACACGAGTGACAAGGGGCCATGTCCCAAATCGTGTCTGCTGATTAAGTTGACGTGACTTTCATCATGGAAATGATTGGTTACGTCAATAAAGCCAGCCAAGTCTTTAACTATAGGAAATTATACCTATCGCTCGTGGAGGACACAAAAATAAAATCGCGCTGTGAAAAAGAAGGTGAATAAATTCACTCGACCGGCACTTATAACCCCCGATGACTTCAGATGTATGACTCTCAACATTCCCCGATTTGCACATGTATATGGTCTTCCAACGATACACAAAGAAGGAGCGCCATTGAGGATAATAGTGCCGCTTATTGGGTCGCCCACCTATAACCTCACTAAACGGTTTTACAGATCCCTGAGGCACCTCACTAATGGATCAAAATATAGCATCAAAAGCTCGGAAGCATTTCTCCAGAAGATCCAAGGCCCCCAAGTTGGTCCTGGTGAGTGTATTCTATCGTTTGATGTGGTTGCTCTGTTTTTGTCAATACCTCATGACCTGGCGATTGAGAGTGTAACCCGACGCCTGAAAGATAATTCGACCAGCACTATAATACGACACATTTCAGAAATGACTAGACTCTGTCTCAAGAACTACTTGCAATAAGATGAAAATTTTTATCAAGTGGTTAGGGTACATCAGTGGGATCGCCAGTGTCAGGTCTACTCGCAGAACTGGTACTATAACAACTAGAAAGGGAAGTTATGCGAACCTATAAGTCAAAAATGTGGCTCCGATACGTAGATGATACATTTGTTATCATGAAGACATGCGAAGTTAAGTAATTGCATCAGAGTCTGAATAACTTCTTCTCAGCTATCCAGTTTACTCGCGAAGAGGTAACAGAAGACATTCTCTCGTTTCTAGACGTACGTATCCAAACGCTAAGTGATGGCGCCCTTGCAACGAGACTCTACCTAAAAGACTCCAATGCTGACGTCATTCTAAATTACGGAAACAACCATCCTGCGGCTTGTAAAATGAGCAGTGTCCGAATCCATTTCCACCGAAATCACCGTTACTGCAGCAGCGCTGGTCTAAATAAGAAAGAAGTAACTTTATTGTATCGGTTATTCCGGCTCAACGGACACTGGTCAGCCTTGCGGACAACTGTCTCAGACATCAGAGGAAACGACAAGGCGTTAGTTTTAATGAAGGACCAGAACTACGGAAATTCTACTCTCCATTCTACATGTAGAGAATTCCCGAATCGTTCGTCTGACAAATAAACCGGTTTGGCATCTTCATTGTCCACAAGCTGGCGTCCTCCCTGCGTGCAAAACTATCCCGAGTTAAAGACCCCATAAACAAACAGCAGCAAACCATGATCATCTTTCGCATTCTGTGTGTTAACTGATCTTACGACTATGTTAATCATACAAGCCGACAAATTGAGACGCTTATAAACGAACATAAAGTAGCCATCCTCCGACCTAGCTCCTTGTCACTCGTGTTTGCGTACGCCCTTGAACGCGACCATCGCTCCAATTGGGAAGAAACTGAAGTTCTTGCCATCTCAAACAAAAAACAGGCTCGAGAAATCGTCAAAATTTTGCACTCTAACACGACCAGCATCAATCACCACGTTAATCGGCTATGTCACCTGATACTAAATATTCTTTAGGAAGCTAGTAATAACATCCATTTCAGTCAGTCGGTGTATTTGAGGGAAATAGGCTTACGCCCCTGAACTCCATATTTGCACATAAAAATCGATCAATAAGCAAAGGTGTGAATAAATTACAGCATTAAGTGAATGCAGACATTGATTTACACATGTCACTGGTCTCATGGCTAAAAAGTCACATAGTCCGCTTGGTGCTGCAACATATGTCTGTCAAGCCGACATTTAAATGTTTCCACAGATTGAGACATGATAACCGTCTCGGACAGGTTATTGCTCGGTTCCACGACACAGTTGGAGAAGAAGTATTTTCTCACATTCAATCTACCCTGGGGCACACGTAGCTTGAAGGGATGTCCCCGGAGGTTAGCTCAGTTTAGTTCAGTTTATTGAGGGAAATAGGCGTAAGCCGTTGGGTACCATATTCGCAACGTAAAAAATGTGTGGTATACAGATAAATGTTCTGGGCTGAAATAGTTCAACCACGCCCATAATGGTAGGACAAAATGAGGACGAGTTACAGGGGGTGAAGACTACTCCTCATACCTCTTGGTCATTCTGAAAAATAAATATATCAAGATTCTGTTTAAAACTTCGTATGGATGGTGACATCAAAACATCTGCGGAAAGGAAATTCCATGGTTTGACAACTCGAACAGAGAAGGAGAACTTCCGCACATCCAGCCTTGCCTGCTGAGTTCGCAGTTTAAGCGGGTGACCTCGGAGGTTGGTCATGGTGGCAAATTCAAAAAAGGCTTCGAAGGCCAGACTGCAATCCAACCCCTTTACAATACGGAATGCTTCAAGGGATCCCCGCGAAGTTGCCTGTAACTCAAAGGAAAGAGGTTCAGATTTACTAGGCGGGTTGCATAAGGAAAGGAGCTTTGCCGCCTAACCATCTTTCTGACTCTCCTCTGAACTCTTTCGAGGCAGTTTTGATCCTCAACCGCCCACGGTCTCCAGGCTTGTATGCCGTACTCTAAATGCGGCCGGATGAATGTTCCGAATGTCTTTGAGAAATCATCTTCGTCATAGTCCATAAACGCACTCTTGACGTTGTACAGTACGGACATTGCGGTTTTTGCCACTCTCGAGCAGTGGGCGGATGCTTTTAGGGAACTCGTCATCAGCACACCGAGGTCGTTTAGGGCTTTGACCTCTTGTAGGGCTGCACCGCCCAGAAATTAGTCTCTTTGGCTGGCAGATCTGGCTGTGTTCCCTAGGCGAAGTTTGTTGCTTTTGGAAACGTTAAACCGCAGGAGCCGACTGTTTGACCACTCCTCCAACCGATTTAGGTTCACCTGCAGTTTGTCTTCGTCGGCAGGACCCCTAATTACACTCAATATCTTCATGTCATCGGCACACATTGCTACTTCGCAGTCTAAAGCTCTTGCGGCATCGTCCACGTATATAAGGAAAAAATGGGTCCCAATACTGAAACCTGGGGGACACCACTCTCGACCATAGCAGGATCTGATTTCCCCGGACCGATGCACACAACCTGGTGTCAACCCAAAAGTAAGTTTTCGATCCATTTAAGGAAGTTGTCACTGATCCCTATTTTGTTAGTTTATGTAAGAGCCTCTGGTGTGGCACAGTGTCGAACGCCTTCTGGAAGTCCATGAAGGCTATGTGAATCGCGCGCCTGTCCTCGAGAGCTCGGGTCCAGCTCTGGAGTGATTGCAGCAAGTTTGTTGCGCAGGACTTTCCTTTCCGGAACCCATGTTGGCATTTCGATAGCAGGCTGTGAACTTCCAGGAATTGCATCAGTTCACTCTTTATGATCCTTTCCATAACTTTGCAGAGAATGTATGTCAAGCTTATGGGCCTGTAATTTGTCGTCGCTGCCCTGCTAACTCCTTTGTACAGCGGAGTAATATGCGCAAGCTCCCAATCGATAGGAAGTGTTCCAGTGTCGAATGACTTTTGTAAGAGCATGAACAAAGACACAGAAAACTCACTGTCAAGTTCCTTGAGAAACTTGGGTGAAATCTCAATCAGTCAGTTTTTTCAGTTTGTTCCTGTATGACTTGTAGGTGTTAGAATATTCAACTTGCCTAGTGACGCAGTATTTTTCCCCGATTTGTGCTTCCTGTTGATTTCTTTCTCAAGGCTGCCATTTAGCCACCCAGGGCGTTTGTTCAGTCTTACACTAGTCAGTGGGCAGTGGTTGTTGGTGAGCTGCAGAAGGATATTCTTGAACAGCTCCCAGTCATCGCTGGCATTTCCCGTAAACAATGAGCTCCAGTCGAGACCAGATAAGTCTGCCCTCATCTGATTGTAGTCGCCTCGCCAAACATTCTGCCTTTTTTGGTCTGGACTATGTGAAATGGAGAATAACGAATAATCCCACATAAGCACTACGTGATCACTTTGGCCAAGGGGCGGCATGTAGGTGATCTCGTCTATGTTGTTTGGTGTTTTCGTAAAAAGCAGATCCAGGCAATTTGCCCTTTGTCCTTCACGTGTTCTCGTTGGGAACATTACATGTTGTGTGAGGAGCGCTTTTAATGTTTTGTTCAGCAGACGGTAATTGAATGCCGATTTTGGACCTCACGCTTGGAGGGTATTCCTGTTTGTTTCTGGTGCGTTGAAGTCAACCATGATCATGATGTTAGGGCGACTGTAAAATTTCACCAACTGCTCCAATAGTAGAGTGTCGGCGATATGATCTGTCCTGGATGGTCGGTAGATAGTGAGGACATCCAGACACGGGGAACCGGTAGCCTTGATGGTCAACTTAATAGCTACCGTGCCGCACGCAAACATGGTGGTGTTTTCCGACACTGTCAAGCCCTCATTCACATACACTACAATACCACCACCTTGACGATGTTCCCTGTCCCTCTGATAAATTTGGTATCCAGGCGATGCTACTTCGCTATCGCTAATATTCCCGGACAGCCAGGTCTTGGTTACTGCTAAAACATCTGGAGACAGCTTGGCAAGGCAAAGTTTTAGCTCGTCTAGTTTCGATATGAGGCTTTGGGCATTCGTGTACAAGCACCTCAGTTTTGCACCAGCCGAATTTCCCGTTGCATTTGTCACTATTTTAAGCATTACTCCGTTATCTCGGACGCCATTTTCTCTGGGCTTTTCCGTTACCTGGTGGGTTCCATTTATATCCGTTCCTTCATTCAGATCACTGGACGTTACGGGCTCACTTGTGTTGTCGCCTTGAGCAGGTGGTTCCACGAAGGTGTCTGTGTTAGCTGAGTAGCTGTCGTCGTTCTATGTATTACTGACTGGTTCCACTGAAATGGCATATACTTCCGAACTACTTTCCCTTGAAGATATCCAGATTGTGTTCGCCACCCTTCAGTCTTGATTTTACTTCCAAGCCAAGTTCCCAGCGTTTCAGCCGTTCCGCTGGTGAATAGTCCGGTTGAAAAAAACCTGTTTATGTGTGTTTCTAATGTCAGTTTTTTGGAGATGATCAACTTCATTTGCCCCTTGTTCTCCGAAAGTGCTGCTGTCGTGTCTTAACCTCCTTTTCCTATGCCTTCGGGACCTTTATTTCCATGTCGGCCTTGAGTAATTGGTTTAGCAGACCAAGAATAGAAGCAAGGTCTTCCGAGACACGATCTTCAGGTGTGACTGCATTCTATTCCAACAAACCCTGAATAAGCAGACACTGCTGGCGAGCATGGTCATCCTTACTTTTTCTTTCCAATGAATTCGCTGCATGGGGGCGAGGACGATTTACAGAGTCGTCGCTTGGACGCACACTTTTGCTTTCTACCGACTGTCCCGAGCAACCTATCAGGGCTGGCTGTGACTTCAGACTCCTGCTATGGCGTTTCCCTCTCCCCTCTACTCACGGGTTCATGTCTTCGCAGTCAAATGTGTGCTCTATAGAGCACTCGGTGTGGTTGCAAGAGCGGGAGGACAACGATAGACTGAGTGACCTAGTTATATTATCTCTTGGAAAAAAAATAAATCCCGTCACTTTTAGAAAGATGAGTAAGCAAGAGGCTCCCGCGACAGGTAATATTTTTGCAAAATCGCTTAGGTCGTCTTGCGTAAAAATCGAGTCTGCCCGTATCGGCGGCTGTGCCATCGTTATCTTGCTGTTACCGGTAACCGCGTCTGTACTTGCTGAGTTGCTACCTTGTTTCTGCCTTTTGTTTTTGGACTCTAACGCTGGCAACCTTCTAGTCATCAAGGTTCTACTGCATGAGCGTCCTTAAGTCAGCGAACTCGTTTTCGAGTTGTCTCCCTTTGATTTGAATATTTGTGCACCCACCACATGGTCCATCCTCATATTTCACACTTTTCGCTGTGATTACGCTTTTCGTACGACTTGCTGATCGTTGACTAAAAGGGCACTTACAACGAGCGCAGATTGTGGATGCAAAGGAAATCTCACCAGAGTTATCTTTTGAGGATGTACCGGCGCTGATCGTACTATTACGAGTAAACTACTGAGACTCCACAAACTTCGGGATGAGAGAATTGATATATTTTCGCTTTCTAGGTTATAACGAATACTTCGGATTCTATATGGGAAATTAAGTGAGTATTCAAAACTCACTGGAACTCGAGGGAACCTCAGAAATCACTCAAAAGCTTCGCTACGGATCTACAGGATTCGGAGAAGATGATGTGTGTTGTCCTCTCAGACTTCATATATGCTTATCTACTTCTTCACTTGCTTCTTTGGAGCAGGTTATACTGGTCGTACAAGTTGGTGCCTATTCAAAAGAATACGGGAACACGTCCGTACATAGCTGGGAAAAGGTAAAACCGAGAGCATAAAAAGCGCTTTACTCACACACGTTGTTGTTTCCGTGCATCCTGTAGACCTCAGCGAAGCTTTTAGCAATCAGGTTTCGAAAATCGGTCTTGTCCGCGCAAGAAACCTCATTCAATCTCCGCGCTTAACGTGTCGACTAAATGGAACTCTCCCTGCCCTCCCCCACTCACATCGCCTGTTTTAAAAACGAACTTTACTCGACGTGTTTGATTTGTTACCCTGTTGTCATATAAATGTAGTGCCTGACGAAAATTTATCGAAAACAAACGTATGCTCACCAACTAACCTTTCGAACAACTTTTTATGTACTTGTTACAGTCCTGCCATACAGGTCCGCTAACAAACAATTTAAATCATATGTCCAGATAGACCGAATCATCTCATACACGCTATCGATAAATAGGAGGCTTAAAACATAACTCATAGTAAACTTTTTTTCTGGGAAATTTAGGAATCTCAAGGGTCCGACGGTATCTTTGCAACGGTAGCGCAACTCATGAGTCTTATGCATCAATCTCTGCTTAAATGAACTATACAGCGTTGCCACTCAACTTTACATAAGCCCGAAAACTTAAAAAATGAAAACCGTCGGGAATACATTTGACAGACCCACATAATGAATCTCGTTACTTAAATTCTTCTTCCTTTTCTCTGACATTTTCGAGCTTTCCTTTTAGCGGAATTGTTATTTAAAGTGCAACTAGCAAATTCCTACTGTAATTTCGGAGGACAGCTAACTGAATTCATGGCGATCTAGTATTAAAGCGTCACCAACTGCAGGAAACCGGTTTTAAGTACGTCTGCTCGCCTGGACTTAGGCACGCCGCACCATATCTATTAGCCTAAGATAGGGGTTTACATGAAGCATGATTGTAGTCACCAACGGCAGCACCGGAAACCAGCAAATAAATGGGGTCGGGCGAGCTAAAATACGAAAAGGTATGTTTGGGCTCGCAGTGCCACACTACTTGGTGTAGAAAACCTTTCTCCTATCCCGCGAATACGATTCATTTGGTAATTTTCGTCTGCTCAACCGCTTTTCGCTTGATAGACTGTCGATGTTACTTTTTTCGGTTTCTCTACATAAGGTGTGCTCGTACTTTTGTTCATTGCTCTTCTTGTCCCACTGACATTCGTACTCCATGGTTGTGAGCACTTTTTGTCAATTTCATACGAGCACTTACATCCACTGCACGCTGTTCGTCCACCTTTATCAAAGCGCATCTGTTAGAAAACCCAATCATACCACCCCGGACACGCCAACCTGTATGACTAACTGAATTCCAGGGCCACTTCAAAGCATGGGCCTCCTTGACACAGATTACCGATACCCAGATATCATAGCAGTACACGGACTTCCTGAATGACCTGCTATTTCAGACACCTTAGAGGCTGACTCGTTACTTGCAAGACACCTGGCCCCTTACGAAAAAAATGCCGCCTCTTTCTGACCTCTGTGTTTATCGAGTCAGGAAATGTAGGTTTATTATAGTGGTTACAGTTCTTAAATTACCTTGACTGCCACCAGCAGCACCAACGGGCTTAGGATTATATGATATTCGGTGACAAAAAGTTAAGATCACCGACCATAGGTTAATGACACGAAGGGCCAAGACGTTATTAAATGCGTTTTTTACAGTCGTGAGAACGGCGTTCAGGTCTGCATAGTATAGGAAGGTTTGGGTGTAAGGTGCATTAGCAGTCCCCTAACTAGAGGTGCGTTTTTAGGAAGTGAGCTCGCCTTCTGGATTAATACCTTCAGTTGGGGAGCCTTACGTTACTTCCTAGAAACTGTTTACCCAGCTTTCGCATATTGGGGAAAACAAAATGGCAAAAACACAGCTGCAAATAGCGAGCTGATTGCATAGCTTAACTGGAACTCTAAGAATCACTCCAGCCTTATCATCAAACCAAATACATAAATTTATCTGTTAACCGAACCCTAGCGGAGAAAGAAGTCGAGGTAACATCCAGGGAAAGGGATGGTGCCGATAATTATCTTTAACCGCAGATTTTGCCCATTGCTTTAACCCTCCTGTATACACAGACCACGCTGAACATCTGATGATCACGAAGGCAACCCCAAACCATTAAAATGGTGCAAAAATTATTCATAATTCCTGGTAGTTCTTCTAATAAATGATCATCCGAATATAGTTTCTGGGTTTTACAGAGTCATCCGGTTGCCAAGTCCCAGTGTGCTAAGTATGAGTGGACCTCTGGTCAACGGACTAAGTGAAAACTGATTTCCTGTTAAAAAGAACAACGAATTCCTCTCGAACATTCTTTTTGCTATTGAAAGCCTTAAAATAGGGAAGTCCATAGATCGCGCTTGTTGGGTTGTCTGTTTATCAAGCCTGGAATGTTTGGCACAAAAATAATAAAAGAAGATTGTTGCGTTTAATTGGGCAAAGCATTATGAAAAAGAATCCCTCAAAATGGATTGGAAAACCGACCAACTAAGAAGAGCGTTTGATTTTCTAGGTTAGCCAGTTCGTAGTGTATGAATTTGGTTATACTGTAGGCTCAGCCTGCTATTCGCATTCAAGAAAAAACATGCGTTTAAATGCCTCCTATTGCTTACTACAACAGAGTTCCACATGTTTTGTAGAGAAAAAATACGTGCAAATATGCTGCATTCAAACCCTTTTCAGGATATACATTTATAACCCAGTTCTTCCTTCGGCTGTCATAACAAGTGTGCCATTTTCCGTTCCAGATAACGGCACATACGACTGAGATTCTTCGTTAGATAGAGGTCGGATTATCGCTGAATTAATTTTTCCAAAAATAGATTAGTGCTGTTTAGAAAAGTAGAGACATCATTTTTTCGTTGAAACCAAATTTCACCCTAAAGAAGAGTGATACCCTGCTGGGCATTCGGACTGCCATACGACCGTCGCAAAGACTAAATCAGCCGATAACTGTGCGGAGCAGTAATATTCCGGAAATTTTGATAATTGTCAAATTTAGCTTCAATCAGATTTCGTCGACTAACACTCTGGATCTGAATGCCATCGCAGCTGAGGCGCTAGGCGTCCCAACCTAATTTCAGCCTGAAGCTACCGATACCAGCTCATGGTTGTGACTCAATGAACTGGTTATTAATAATTTATTTGGTTCCCCGGTTCGCGGCTAAAATTAAAGTATCGATCACAGTGCGTGTGAATTGTGGTGTTCAGAAGGCATTAACTGACTAAGCTTGAAATTAGCCCTAATTCACTTGGCGAATGTCGACATGAGAGATTATATCGGCCTAATGTTCACCTCATCTATTCTTCGATTCTTCATGGCTTGCGAATAACCAATCAAACAGGAAAAAGTCAATAAGGGTCTAACTTAAACATTTAGGGTATTTTTGATTCGAACCTGGTAAGTATCTACGCTCATTTACAGTAAGAAGGTGGTATGTTTTTGGTCCGGTCAGTGTGTAGACCTGGAAAAGACAGGCAAACGTAAAATATCGCTGGGTTGGCCATTAATGTTGTAATGCGACCGCCCAGAATTAAGCGATGAGTATACGCCCGTCCTATCCAAAGAACTGAGTCAATAGTAATTGACTTTCTTAATGGCACTCTACTTCGGGGAGAAAGTGTAAGTACACACACGACTTAAAGTAATAATCTTTTACAAAATCGTTCTTTCATCGAAGACAGTGTTCGTTTTTATCGAGGCCGACCGTCGGTCGCATTGGTTTTCTCATAGTTCAGAAGTTGTTTATAAAGCAAATAGTACGCACTGAGTGACTCCAAGCGTTTTAGTCAGTTTGATTCATTTAATCCAATTTTTCTTCGGGATACTGACTCGTCCAGTCCGGTTTTTACGGTGCTTATGTGAGGCCCTACCTTGACTTTATGTCCTGCCTGACCTACTGCGAGCCTTCGTGCCTTTCTTCACAGCTGAGTAAAGTTAACGGGCAATATTAGTTTTCAACGGGACTAATGTACGAGAATAGAAACTTAAAAAACAGGTCACGCCTGCCTAACTGCTCACAAGTGCTACGAAGAAAACTCGATAAACAAAAAGATGTCGTTTATCAGCTTTCTGGGAATGGACCCAACCCAGAAAGAACTCTAATTATTGTTACTAGAATTTCAAAGACCACGCCAAGGTCGAATATATGCTGGATATCAAAGAAAACTACAGCACTAGGGGGTAACTTGCACAGTAGCTGCATCGTTTGTGTGTTGCAAATACTGCAACTGTCAGGCCTAGGGAGGAAAAGGTAGATGCGAGTGAAAGACAAACCGCCTTCTACTCAGAAAGGAGAAGGACAAATCAAAGAAGGCCTCCATTCTTGGCGGACATCGAGCAGTCGCCCACAGGAACCAGCCATGAGTGTGCGCGTGTTGGTTAATTCAAGCAAAGAGCTACTGATTAAAGGTGGACGACAGCCATTTGCTGGCAGGATAGGTGAAAATTTTGACGTGAACGCTGGCGTTACCGCTGACTGGCTGGAGCATAACATAGAGCGCCCAAAAGCGGCGCTTAACAGCTTCCTTCGAACTTTTTAATAAAGGACTCCTATGGAAACTCGATTCCCGAGAAATTAATCACCTGAGAGGAACGAATAGAACCGATCATTTAACTACATGTATTTCTCCTGAAAAAACGCCAGTAGTATGTATTCCCTCCAAAATATTATAGCTGGAGTTGAGAGGTATGCCACCTAACATTAATCTCACTCAGGAACCTCAGTTATGGTAGTAAAGGAGTCTCCTTTTCACATCAGCAGTCGATTTCTAGAAAATTGTTCGGGTAGTTTTAAAATTTCCTTCATCCGAAGTATTGTGGTTTTGAAGAAATGACGAAATTATACAAGCATTATGTAAGATCGCCAATGATAAGGGGACGACATGATCTATAAGTACACGAATAAAAGTCCATGACCCATTGAGTTCGTTTTTGTTATAGTGTGCTCACGGTTTTTTACGGACACTGTTCCGAGTGTTTCTGAATTCTCTCTGTGGACATTAACGCGTTTGCAGAGAGGAGTGTCAGCAGAAAAATGTCCGCGATTACTGTAATTCATAATAAGGATAAAGCAGTCAGCGATAACCTACACTGTCTTTTTGATCACTTTTGTTGTATAGGCGGCATGCGGTGACTTTGTCGTTCGGTAATCGAACCTTGAGGACCAAATTATGAGCGTATAAGAGTGTTATTTTATGCAAAGTTTGTCTGCATAAGCAATTACTTTTGTATGACGTAAAGGGTATATGGTGTAGAAAAAAAGCTAGCTTACAGTCCACATCTACTAAATAGTTTGTAAAGAAATTGCTTAACTAAAGTGCAAAATGGAAGAAGGACAAGAATGCTATTACTACAGAACCAAGGACTGGAATGAATGTAAACGAGATTAAAAGGAACTGAGACTCCTAGCAGTAAAGCTGTAAACCGCACGAAACGTTTCGTGTCAGGAGTGAATATGGTTTTTTTTAGGGAGACGCAGACTCTTTTGACTGCGTCCGATCAGCGGTTGCCGAAAGTTCAGCCGTAATTTCCGACAATATCCATCGTGTGCTTCCCAGCAGAGCGAAAGTAGGGAGGGTGACATGATCGTTAAGTCTTTTATGGTAATAGTAGGCTTGTATTGCATCCACCGCACTCACCCTCTCTCTCCCACCTGGGTACGGTGTCATGACGGAGTCAAGAAGACCGGAGGCGGGAGAGGGCGCAAGTGGCTAACAAGACGAAAACCTGCAGCTAGGCCTACGATCACACTCCCTCGTCTACAACGTACAACTCAGCAGGATTTTACGCAACAAGAAAGGTGGCGATTTGAACCCCAACTGGCCCGGCTTGGGCCCGCACAAAGACGTGCGTTCACATCCCCAATAATCGCACGTGTTATTGGATGCGCAGTCCCAATAACGCCTGTCTGATCTTGATCTGACCCTCGCTTTAGTCGAGCACATCAATCGTATTGTCAGTTTTAAGGCAAAAGCAGTCACCATTTAACAAACTGATAGGCAATAAAAAGGCGCGGGTCGATTTCGTTGGAAATAAAAAGCATTTTCGTTAATAACACTTAATCCAGAGTAAATATCCGCGGGAATACCGACTTTTGTGGTAGCGGGTCTTTTAGTTAAGAGTGAAGGTAAAGCAAATCTGTCTGAAATACAAGATAAAATGACAATGTAGCAGGAGGATGAACAAGATGCACGTAAAATGGAATAGGACTCATAGCCGAGGCGGTCCTACAACGGTTGTAGTCGTTAGTTTTTCGACAGCACAGACCGAAATTTTGGGCTCTGTATGTAGACGATAACTTTGTCGTCATCGAACGGGATCAGGTACAGACACTCAAACAACGCCGCAACTCCGTTTTCCCGGACAGTCAACTTACGATGTAGGAGGAAGGAAACAACCTGTTAGCTTTTCTGGATGTCCTAGTTTTCCGCAAAGATCGTGGTGGCCTAAAGACCAAAGTGTTCAGGAGAGCGACACACAGGACGTAAGCACAGAAGTTCAACAGTAACCACCCGACTGGTCACAAATGCAGTTGCTTAAGAGCGCTTTAGCGGCGCGTTGAGGAGCGTTGCAGTGAAATGGAAGACAGGGTCGCTGAATCACAATATCTTCGATGGGTACCCAGAGTTAATGGCTGCTCGCGCAACTTGGTCAACCAGTGCGTACGCAAACGAAACCAGAGGCCAGAACCAACCGGTTCTATTCAGTGAGTGAGGTACGTCTTGTAAGCCATCAGTCGACGTCTCACTCCACCTGGAGTTGGGGTTGGACACAGGCTGGAAGAAACCATCAGGCTCCGAATCATGAGACTGAACGGCCCGCTGCCACGCTGGAAACGGATCTGGTGCAGTTGCGGACAGACCAACTACGTCGGAAAAATGGGAGGTTTCTCCAGACGCCGGGACTGAGCACGTAGCAGCAGTGAGGAGGAAAGACGTTAGCTATCAAGTGGCGGCTCATTCCATGGAATCCGACCATATTTTCGAGTTTCAGGAGATTAAAATCCTTGCAAGAGCTGACAAGAGTGTGAGCCGCGAGCTGCTCGAATCATGGTTCTCAGGCTCGCAATTCATCAGCAAGTGCAATGACCTCCCGACACCATATTCGGTGCTGAGACATTACCTGGCCAGGGGAATCAGTCACGTGGGAAGGGCGCGGGCGAGCAACAATCCCGATGACAGCGGACCAAGTAGTTGATTTATCATCACGCCAACATCCAATACGCATGATGTTGCAGCAATTAACGACTCGGACGCGGACTGACGAGCCATCGTCGCCCTGATTACGATTCCCAGCGGTGATCACGAGAACTGTTAAGTAAAGTACGCATTTGGTCCCACGGCAGTTACTTACTATAAATATTGCAGTCTTTGTACCCCCAGTGTCTTTATCTGCGACCGTCTCTGATAATGGGTTCGCGTGAGGATCCGAAAAGTCAGGCCAGTAAACTTCTTGCTCTAGTGATCGCATCTTTTTTTCTTCTTCATCTTCTTCCAAAACAATGTTCCTTTCAGTCCCGTGCGTATTCGCACTGCTCACTTTGCTGATGCGATTGCTCCAGTAAGGTGCTCGACAGAAATTTGGACTTTAGCAGTCAAACTACATCGCCAGTATGTAAAAGTGCACCCTCTGGTGTACAAACTTTATGCATAGTGATCCTAAAGAAGTGCAGAAATCGTGACGACTGCGTTTCATGCATTGATAATGAGCTCAGAATGCGTGCTCGTTGTTTTCACTTCCGAATAGCTGTAGTCACTATACGTTTAAATAGAGTTACGAGAGCATACTTTAGTGTAGGACATACAGTACAGTAATAAGAGCATGGTAGTTAACGTCTGTTGACGCTCATAGGGTGGGCACGGGTATAATTACTACCCTTCTACTATAGGTGGCTTTGCGCTAAATTTTAGAAGGTACGTATTTCTGTGTCCCATTTCTGGCTATAACTCTAAGCATGGCCTTGAACCCAGCACGAACTCCGATCCTAACTCCTCTGGAAATTAGCGCTAGCCCATGTGCACTGCGAACGGAGTACCTATAACATTGCCCCATCTGCCTATACTCTAAATAATTATCTAAAACAGCCAGATGGACTACCCTCTAACTCTTGGATCAACGCCAGGGCCCAGTCGTCCAGTTCAAACAGTTTGAGTCAACAGACGTTCAAATGTCCTCATATTGTAATGCTTTCACTGAGCCTTCTCCGCCTTACTGAGCCAGACTGTAGTAAATTCTACGAAAACATATTAAAAGTCGTTGCTTGGAACGAGGATTAGGCTGCAGTTATTCCTACTTACAGAAACTATTATGGCACCTCTCAATTCTGGGAGATCCTAACTTGGGATCCGAATTTGGGTTGCGTGCTAGACAGTGACTTTAAGTCGCGTCAGCCACCATACCCAACCGCCTTCCCAGTCAGCTTGAATTGGACAAGATTTATGGGAGATGGGATATCAAGTGATTCCGATGCAGCCCAAATCCAACGTCCACTTTTCTCAATATAAACGGCTATATGAGCTTAGTAACTATCACTATGAGCTAAAAGGCATAGATTGAAAGATTGACAAATAACGAGATGTGCCCGTCCTACTCCGAACCGAGGGTTGAGGTGCAACAGTTCTTTCAAAGTGTGGTCTTTATGATATTCTAGCTCATGTTAGACCCTAGACACTTTTACCGAAGCCTAGTAGGCACGGAGTCAGGAACCAGGACATGTATGACACACGTAGACGGGCTTTTTGACTTTGTTAGTCAGCACGTTCACGTTCGTTCCCAGCCATCTTGACTTTGTAGTGTCATTTTAATATGTTGGAGTTGGGAAGAAAGAGTGTGACGGGTACTGCGGGAGGCTGTTTCACTAAGACAAATTCACACGCCAGTTACCACCGCGTCCTACCTGGGATGCTGGTGCACCTCTCCGCTCGAATGTATGACAAGAATACGAAACAAACTATGACTTAAACTGATCAGGACCGTGCTGATATGAAGCTTTCGTCACATCGTCTCCCCGACACTATAAATAATGGAACCTAAAGCACGTCGAACTATTATAATAATTCCGTCTTCGAGTTTTCAACAACGACACCTTAAAAACATCATGAAAACAACAGCCAACGGAATTTGTCAGTCTCACTCAATGAGGACTATCTGACTTGGCACAAGGAATAGGTGCTTTTTGGAAGCATAAATATGATGGAGAAAACTTGCATAACATCGGATTTACTCTATTTCTCTGTCTTCCTCTTCCCGCCTCTAGCAGGTAACAGAGCTAAGAATTAGTCATTTAACCGGAAATAAGATTTGATGCATTATTCAACAGAAAAAAGGACAAGTTAAAGGTTGTTAACTAACTTACGTCGTAAATTACTACTGTATAGGCCTGCTCTGGAAGAGCTCGCTGGTGACGCTTCGGCAAATAAACACAGGTGTTTTCGAAGTCCAGTTGATTCAGCCAAAAACATGACTCTGGAATTAAGTCCCTTGACGTTTGGCAATGAGTAGGCCATCTAACTAAAATTATGCTTGCTTTCTGTCGAAAAGTTGTGGCACTTGAAAACGGCATGTTCTTCTGGGGCCCGTATTCAACAGTGCGTGGTTGCGCAAATCTGAACTAGTTACAGGACTCAACCCTCATGATCATCAAAGTCTCCACAAAAGCCTCTATAAGCCTTATGTAATCTGCGGCTGTCGTCTTTGACAGACAAAGGCGACAATAACGTAGGAAAGTGACCGATGTTCGGGCATAAAACCCCAATATCTGACCTACGGTGTCACAGTCGTGTCACGAGGGTAAGCTTTTTAAAGTTTTGCCCGCGGGGACTTGGGTATTCTACAAAAGTCATTCACAAAAAAAACAAAGCGTTTCTACTTATGAAGCGAGAAAGTGCTGCCACGAGTGATGGTTTATCATAAAGGTAGCGACGAAGTTGTGTTAATTTTCTATTTCTCCAATAACTCGGATGGACCCCAAAATGTAATGACCTACTCTGAGGGGCCTATTATTTAGATGGAAAGCACTCAAGAGAAATTAAATACCCCAATGTTTCTTGCGGCAAAAATTCTCCGCTGGCAAGAGGAATAGGTCCCCGACTTTGATCTAACGGAGCAGCAATTTGTCATTCCGCACTGAGAGAATATGTGATTTTCAGGAGGGGTTTGGTGGTGTTTAGGCCGGTCACGCACTCTAGTGAAGGCATTCCGATGGGAAAAGGTCTTTGCGATAACGGTTTCATAAGAAGTAACTGGATCTACCATGAACACCGCATACCCAGTAGTCTACGGTACATAAATTACACGTATTCCAGATACCGGGATGAGTATAAATACAATTAAAGAGAGTTTTGGTTTGAAAGCTTGAAACATGAGTACATTCTGACGCATTTGGCTACTTTTTTTCATTTGTCTTCAAAAAGCATGTGTCTTTTAAAAAAGTTTGTCAGAAAGTCGCAAACATGGATGAGGATGATTTGAACGGTTGTGTCAACTAAGTGATTTCAAAAACGTACTCGTCAAAACTCCACCAGCAAAAGAGGTAAATCCTGAGTTCGTATGACATACTGATTTCTTTTGGCGCATTTTATTGTTAAGCTTGTTGTACCTCGCATAAGCTGTATATATTTTACCATCACCAAAAACTAACGAGAACATGCCAGAAACGTAGCACCTTTTGGTAAAATTTTCGAACGAATGACGTCAGCCAATGGACTTCTGTCTTAGACTTGGTTTCAGTAACATGGCTACGCATGGGAAGGCGTAAAGATGGTTAGCAAATGGGACACCTTTCGATAAAGTGCGGGAAACCTCTTAAGCTAAGAACCCTGTGAGCGATAATTTGCTTTCCTCACGGTTTTGCTTAAATGCAACTTTTTGTGATCACGCAAACCATGAAATGTTTACAATCAGGTCAGTGTCATCTGTGCGGTCGAGGATTGGGAAAAAAGTGCCCTGCCCTATCAAGCGTGCACATACTAATGCAATGCCAAGGCGAGAATTTCATCCGTTTCATCATGGGACTAGACTTCTAGTGGAACATAGCACTTACAGACACGACACCACCCCTGTGTGCATTCTGCTTTTGACCCATGAACCAGTATTGTGCTATGGGTTCGATCGGGGAAAGACGGTTAACACCAAAATATCCGGTAATATGCTCTGCACGAATAGCACAGCCGCTTCTGTTTGCCTGTGCTTGGACAGCAACAACGAAAATCATCGCAGGTACCTTTGCTGTTTTATGGTCCCATCCACATGCTTCAGAGTGAAGCGATCTGTTCTATATTTTTGGCCATACATGCACCCGCTCGTGATCTGTACAGAAACACCGGCTAAAAACGATGAAGATACAGCTAGTCATAAAATTGCATCTAAACGTAGCCAGAAATAAGCTTTGATTCGACTTAACCCTTGGGCTTGCTTTGAACCAGTGAGACAGACAAAAGAACAAACATGAATCAAAACAGTGAATAGCAAAATTTGAGGAGCTTTTTGTCTGCTGTTGTACAGAATTAAACAAAGTAAGAACGCACGTGGTTCAGAAGTTGGAGCTGGCCGAACCAAAAGAAGCAAGAGTTCAGTCGGATACTGATCATGAAAAGACATACATTCAAAAGGAAAAGAAGAGGCTTTTGGGGAAGACGAAGATGCAGATGAAAACGGAGTCACATTTTCCACTTCTCTGACTCTTGCTCGTTGGAACGAGAAGGGAAGTTGCGGCGTGAAGGGTACTGATAGAGGAGGTAGTGGAACATTCTAACCTAGACGAAACACGCACAGCAACCACCTGACTTTTTGATCTTCTGCTGCCAGATGACGTACTTGTGCCGTCCTCCGTCGGGAGTGACGGCGATCCAGTTTTCTTTGATGTGGTCAACTTTTGGAATGTTTTTTTCGTCCTCAAATGTACGACTCCGCCAGCCTAGACCATACTCCCGATCGAGCTGCATCAACGTCTGGTGCACGGAACCACTCGCGTCCTCGTCTTTCCACTCTCGTTTGACAATTTCCATGAGTCGGGATTTCATAGGATCTTTCATTGGGCCTCCGAGACATTTGCAATCCTTCGTGGGCTGCGGTACAGGCGCTGGGGATCTATGTGAAAAGAAATAACTATGCTGATTCATAGCTAACTTTCTTACTCTCCCGGATTCACGGGACAACGCCGTATCAAGGAATTCAGTGCTGTATGTTCTCGCTTATCAGATCTCTCTAACTGGTGGATAAGAATGGACTGTCAAATGAGGGAATTTAGCTAAACTTCCCTTACGTACGGCCTTAAGTGACTGCCCATCTTTTGACGTGAAAATATATTTTGTGCCTCGCAAAGTGACCTATTGTTAAACCGCAACAGATTGTAAAGCTCGGTGCCTTCACTCCTGCACATTTCAGTCTTCATCTACTTCTCAAGCAAGCAATGCGTCTAAATTTGAGCTGCGGGCGGGTATGCCGCACTTATCTGTAGTCAGGTTTTACAGCACTTATTAATCCTTTGCACTGACCGCGAACTCTGTTGTTGAACCCAAACATTTTCTTCGGATTCCTCGTGCCCCTAGTAATTTGACATTGCAGAAGTGCGTTTGAGCTTTTGGTTACGCAAAATCTGATCTTTCGTTTTCTTAACAGATTTTCTTGGCCATTTTACTAAAGAACGAAAGGGTAACTTCCTCCGGTAATGATTTAATAACAAATGTTAGCCTTCAAAATAAAAGTAACGAAGCTTCTTTTCAGCACTTCAGGAAAGATACACTGCATATATTTAGCTTATGTGAACAGTAAGTGGCAAGTAACAATTAATTTATTTAGGCCAATGCATTTTAGCCTCAAAGAAATCCAGCTTGTTGGGTCTTCTCCGTTATTCAGTATGCTTTTTCTATTGTTACAAATCATTCATTTGACTCAGTCGTGAAAACCTCGGCAGCCTTTGTGGGATTCGAACACACGACAGAAAGGGCAAGACATTTATACAGCGTTGAGTAGGGCGATGGTTGTATTTAAATCCCACTTTTTCTGTCGTGGGTTCAAATTCTACCGAGACCGTCGGGTTTTTCACAGTTACGTCAAATGAACCATTTAAATCTGCCAAAACGTCCATCAATTTGATAAAGTTTGAAAATTATTAACGTCCAACTTTTTGTCATTTTATGTACTGTCTTTTTTCCACTGCACCCTGCAAATTACAAGAATTAGAAACGATATAATATAGCTCTCCAGTTGGCTGAATTTGCAGTTTTATATAGGTGCAATTTATGTCTAAAATTCCTACGGAGACAGTGACATGACTTTGTCTACAACCAGACCTGAGATTGTTTGCACAGTCACAGGCAGATACCGTTTAAAAATTAGATATGTTCCAATAGAATCCATACTTTCTTATGCATATCTTATCTTACTGCGAGCAGTAGCGAGGGTTTGCTGAAAAGGAGCCCGGCTGAGTATAAGTCGCTTTTAAAATAACATATCGGCAATACAATAATATCATTTTCTAGTACTGCATTTCAACTGTTTTTCCGTTAACGTCGTTGCCTTTGTTAATACTAACGGGGATGTCATAGTCAAATAGAGACCGGATAATGTGGAAAAATATTCAAATGTTTCCTGATTATCCTGTACAAAATATATTTTCAAAGAAAAGTTAAACGAACTAACTACATTTGTGCATATGTGGAAGAAATTAACTCTTCTTGTTGCTTTCGGGGACGCATAAAACTTCCAACGAAAAAACTGAAAAATATTGGTATTCTATGGTAACGACCAGGCCTGTGACTACCTAATCGGTGTAAAAAGGGAACATTCAATTTATGAACGGACTTTTAATGAGTGGACTTTGCTGAAAGCTTTGTCCGGCTAACTGACACTGGCACTCCTTTTCCAAAGAAGTCAAGGTTGCTGTAGCTTATTTGCTACGGTGGAAAGTTCGGTCGCTTTCGTACCCAAGTAACTCCCGGCGGTCTTTGCGACTTTTTACCATAATAATTAAGTTCAGTATTTGCCACTAACCGCCGTAACGTTAAGTTGACATTTGACAACTGTGTGCCGTGTCTGAAAAACGATTTAAACTAGTCCCAAAGTGGTTATATTTGTCACGTCCTCGCTTGGGAGCACTTTTGTTGGATAATTCCTGCCCGTAAAGGACTATCACCCTCCTCTCTATTCTGTTAAATTCTGTTTATACGTTTAACACATTTGGTCATCAACTACGGAATATGCTCTTAGCTATCCTTACATTTTGAAAGTCAGTCCGCGCTTGTCATAAAGCTTCTAGACCGTCTATTTATTTTTCCAAAAAAGGACCCTGTATGTACTAGCAAACTTGTTTTCAAAAAGGACTGCTCAACATACGAAGAAATTACAAATTACTCAAGCAAGATTTTCGAGTTTATTCTACACAAAATTCAGTTTGTTCCCCCTATCTAGTAGTAAAGGTTTCTTCGGTCTCCCTAAGAAAACATTACACGATTAGTCGGCCAGTACGAATAAGGATTTGAAGGATACCTCCGGCAGAAACATTTCTTTTGTCAGATATGGATAGACTCCTGTTAAAATATAAGTGGCATCTGAAACCGTAGGCAATATAAACTGAAAATAGCAGTACATTCAGATCACGCCTTTCTTGGGGAAAATCTGAATTCACTCTCTTTTCTTATGATTTTAACCTTAAGCTGACAGTTATATCTGCAGATTGCAGGACTCTGCTGGCAAGGTACAGTAGGTGGGCTAACTCATGAAATGTCAACCGAAATTCCGAAACGATTAAGTAGGCATGTAACACTAATCATCATGCAGTGCAATACCATAATAATTCAGTTACCTCAGGATGCAGGCTTTTGAACGAACTTCTTACCGGATGCATGCAAAAACTACACTGCACAAAATGGCTAATTAAGTGGCACGCATTTGTCTCATTGATTTTCGATGCCCTTGGAAATTCCATTGTATTTCATTGAAGACAGGCACAAACATATTCAGTTTTCGCCCACTCAATAGAAAATAACGTCTTATTTTAATTTAGTGCTAGAAGGAAGGGTGTAATTTGGTCTTTAAAAACCTTTCCAATAATTTGGAACCCGACCTGCCGTTAAAATTGCATTAAGGGTTTCCAAATTGCAAGCTGGGTCTTTTTCGTGTAAGAAAAACCATGCATTTCTCTACGGTGTTTAGAGGAGACTATAGGGGTTCATAAAATTCAACAGTGCAGTTGAGCCATATTGTTATCTTTACAAGCCACATTGGTAAATGCAGAGGCATGACGTTTTGTGAACGACAATTTCACGCTCTTAAAAAAATCTCACAATAATAAGCATTTTAAAACCTAATTATGCAATTTAGTCGAACACAAAATTGGAAGAAAACCTAATTTTCTATCGAATGGGCGAAAGAACAGATATTTATGCATTTTTTCTATGAAGTACAGTTGAACTTCTAAGCTCATCGGGAATCAGTGAGAAAAATGCATGCTACTTAAGTAGTCATTTTATGCAAAGTGTGGTTTTTGCAAGCAGCTGGTAAAATGTTCGTTCGAAAGCCGGAATTCTAAGGTAACTGTATTATTATAGAATTATGCTGCATGATGATTAGTTTTACAAGCCTATTTAACTAATCTTTTCGGAACGAAGACGCATTTCGGAATTTCGGTTGACATTTCATGAGTTAACCCACCTACTGTAAGTCATTATGAGTTTCGCTGCTCCGCTGTTTGGCTGACAGTTTTGCATAAAATGGTCAATATAATCACCTCTTTAAACTTAACTCTTACACAGAGACGTCAGCCTCGCTTAATTCAATACTATAATTAATATTCCACCTAGCCAGTCCGAATATTGTTGGTTATTCTTAAAAGTCGGGTCGAAAATGTCGCTGTTGATTGTAGTCAGCCTCAACCAAAGGATTGCCTTCGATCGATGCCCCCTAAGACCGATTTCCAAACAATGTGTAAACAGGCAGGAAACCTTTGAAACTCTCTCCTATGGAATTCAAACGTTTACTGCTACCAAGCGCTAGAGTACTGTCAAGATTCTGGTGATTCTGAAATATCCCGCGATCATACCGCATGATGATCAATGCTACAACCTCATCTAAGTAATTTTTCCCAATCGAAAGCTCATCCCAGAATTTTGGCTAACATTTCATGAGACCGGTCACTGGTTGTAAACGCAAGTACTTTTTCTTCTAGGAAAATGCGTCAGGTAAAGTATATGTTCTTTTTTTGAAACAATCATCTGCACGCCCAAGTCGCAGTGATTGTTATCGTCGACGACGACACCCACGACGACAAAGACGACTGTACTGACGGGGTGCACAAATATAAGTCACACGTTTTTGCTAACATTAAAAATAACGTGAGACTGAGATGTATTTCTTTTTCTTCAGTCTTCAAGGAACGGTAAACACTAGTATGTATTAAGCGTTTAATTAAGGCTACCCTGGCAGCAAATTTTGGGATCAGAATTTCGCACCTCAAGTAGAATGGATTCAGAAGTAAGATCCCCGATGTCTCTGTGATTAATAGTGCGGATGCTGGACGTTTACGATCACCGGGACAAGGAACTTGTCCCCCATTCAAGTGACCGTAAACATCGGGCAAACCAAAAAAAACAAGATTAAAGCAATACTTACGCTGGTGGTTTCTTGGTAAGACCGATCACCTCGCAAAAATGCTCGTAGGTGAAACTGCCTGTACGTTTGTCGTCAAACAGAGAGATCCATTTCTGAAAAATAAACAATAGAAATCTCCAAGCAAACATACATTAAAAGGCCAAGGATCCATGAAAATCGATGTAACTAAGTCTCCTAATTTAGAGGGGAATGCGCAGGAGTCCTGTGAAAATGCTGCACGTTTCGCATCTAAACAGATTGGCATGTTAGGGAACTAACAGTCTTGTGGGGATTCAACAGTGGTGGTAGCTCGTAGCAGACCTGGGCTACCCTCGCCCGCTGCTGCTCTCTAAAATTAGCTCGACTTAGACTAGGTCGCTTAGGTTTTCTGCTCGATTTCGCATGCGCCTGGCGGGATTATCCATTGACCAGGTGGAGGCACATCCTCCTAGGGGAAAAACGAATCAATGAACGCTTGTCATAAAATGTCAGGGTGGAGAAGGTTGTTTCAAAGCCCAGCGTAAGAAAGGAATAATTGGAAAGATATGACCAAACTACGTGAAATGGGTTCAACTAGTTTGTAAATTTAGCAAGAAAGACAGATTTATGCAACTTTCATTTGATTGTTCTTCTGAACTCGATATTAGGGCCCACTAATTCTTAAGACCTAAAACGGCAATTTCGGGCCTTCCAAGACGTCTCTGACGCAAGAACAGTGTTTGCAGTCGGGGGTTACCTCCCAAGGCTGACCCTCCATTGAGCTCCACCTGCACCCACTTACTTGCAAAAAAGCGTCCGAGAGATCATTCTTTTCCGCGTACGCTCTGAGCGCCTTGATTGTCACCCTGCCCTTTGCACCAGTATCCAATTCATTGTAAATCTTCAAGAAATTTTTCTGCAATCCCTGTATTTCCATATCACTTAGTTATTTCACTAATGCCGATGCTGCCGATTTCAAACACGTTTCAAGCAAAAGTGCTCAGCTGAAAAGGTTCCCGAGTGCAAATTCGCGCACCGCCGGTTACCCTCTGATTGGTGCAGATGGGGGAACCAGTCTAATCTGCCTTCGATGTTCTGTTTTCGTTTTACGTTGCGTTTATGAGCAGTCAGGTGATGTTTTGCCTTCTTTCTCGTAACCTTAGTTAGCTAAGGACAGCAAAAAGGCCACAGATAAGTACTTACCGCACTCTTACTCAGTGGTGACTAGGAAAGTCATCCTGTGTGGTCACAGGATTTCGCTCAATTCATGGCGTATGGTTTTTCATATATATAAAGCAGAACTGAAAAAGCGTCTATAGGGATTTTATTGGTCGTTTTTGTATCTTTATAAGGTTTAATACGACCTTTTCATATATATCCTTACCGTCGTTACTGGCAGGGCATCGGGTCTTAAGGGTGCTTCGAACGTCAGATTTGTTCGTCGACTGTGAGGTAATGCGAAAATTATCGCAGTCCGTTAAGCAGCTCCCCAATTTGAGCAAACCAAGGACAGGTCGAAGAAGGGCTTCGTTTTCTTCTATCGTCTCATGCGCATTTGTTCTTATTTTTCGATTAGCCGCAAAATTTATTAGGGATAAATCGAAGAGCGCGAGAGAAGCAAGATTTTAAAGATGCTATCAAATTCTCAGAACTGTTCGCCTGTATACGGTCGTTGCCTAGTTGTCATATCATTTTACTGACTTGTTAAAATTCTAAAATTAGAGAAATCTTAACTTAAGGACAACACTGGCCACACAACGGAGTCAGTGAAACAATCCTGCGGTACGTGAAGACAAGATAGAATAAATTATCACCTGCTGGCTACCAGGAAAGTGTAAAACCAACAGCGCAATCCGTTTTCTCCAAACATTGCGGCTTCTATGAATTTCCGCGGTACCAGAATTCCTGCCTCATTTGAAAACTTTACTTTGTTCAAATTTTCTCAATGAATACATTAGGAGAGACAACGCTCTTGCAAAATAAAGCAATCTGCCAGTGACTGGGCATCACCTGAACCTTCTAAATCGACATTTTTATGGAGCATAGAACTTGAATGGACAACAGTCTTTAAGGTGGAAGATCAGATTGAGCATTTTCCTGAAACCTGCTTATTGAAAGGGCGCTGCTGCTTCTGACATCATGCAAATTTCCAAGATCTTTTTTGCAGTTTAAAGCTACTAAAGGACAAAAGTAGTCCTCCGTTAACTCTCCAAACACTAAGACACAATAAACCGACAACAGGACACACAGTTTTCTGCAATTTTAGTTATTCCTCTAGGGTCACCCTGCACTTTTCTGCCAATGTGGACAATCTGTCATAAGAACCAAAGAGCAGAAACGTGTGGAGTCTTTACTAGGCTGCATGCATGAAAGAGTTCTTGTATTAGCAAAGTGGGAGAACAACCTGTGCGTCTACTGTTGCGAAGGCAGGAGCGGGCATTAACCAGCAGATATGGGAACTGACTACAACTGGGGAGACAGAGGACATAGCAGTACTCCTTCAGCTGGTGATGTAGTCTGGCAGGCCGGTACACAGTGAGACTGCTTCCTCAGACCTTAAGGCAGTTTACTGTCGAATGATTGAAAAACCACGGATTTTGATATTGCAAGGAAATGACTAAGATAAACGTCAATGATCGACGCGTTCGAAACTTACCGAGGGAGGCTTTCCCTTCCATTGAGTGCGCGATGGTTGGCATCGATTTTTTGTCACTGATGTAAATGGGCCTATGTCCTCTGTGGCGCGTCTATATTAACCCACCACAGGCTGCTCTGCCTGTCTCGTGAATACGAACATGAGTAAACATGCAGATATCCGCCCGGTAAGCGCATTGCGTTTTTCAAGTGCTGCGATGACTTAAAAGTCGACCAACTAAATAATATGGAGAAGCCTGTTGGCACTCAAAAGTTGTGCGCATTTTGCATGTCAGCAATCCCGTGACTTGCTTCAAAAATTTTATAGCCGATTAGAAGATCTTGAGTGCCTTTGACAACTTTTACGCTATTTCCGGAACTCGTATTCTTTTAAGGGAAGAAGTAAATTATTTCCCGCTAGAAAATTCTGTCGCCCGCCAAAAATATTACCCACCAGTTTCCAGTGACCTCTAATTTCGTCTTTAATAAAAATTCCTTGCTAGATTTTTGTATGTCGCACCAAAGTGACAGAAAATGATCATGGGCTTGCATGAAGGTGGCACGCAGTCAATTATCCTGATTCTAGGCCGGCGGACCCCTTCCCTGTGGACTAAGCATTCACGGCCTCGGAAAACACGACACTGGACCGTTTTGCAGGGGAAACAATGGTCCTGTGATTCACTGACTCGTATTCAAACGACGAGCGGGTATTTTAGAGTTGATAGATGTTTTGTCAAATTTTAAATAATTAATATTGACCAACTGTGGAAAACTTGACGCCTCGGTTGGATTCGAACCCACGCAGTAAGGGGAAGGCTTTGGTATAGCCAGCGCCCTAACCACTTGAGCCACGAGGACCCACCGGACGACGCGAGCTTAATCATATTTGCGTCAAGTTACCCGCGCAACCTACTACAACGTCTGGAATCCACGAAGTCTGATACAGTATGTTGACTGCCCAAGCAGGATTCCCTAAGTAATTCACCTAGAATCCACCATATGACTACCAGGCTCACGAAAGTCGTAGATGTTTTGGCAGATTTTGGATAATTCATCAATCAGTAATCAATTCATCATCTATGAATTACGTGATTCTGGTAGTCATCTGGTGGATTCCAGCTGAATTTATTAGGGAATCCTGCTTGGGCAGTCAATTTACTTTGTCACATTTGGTGGATTCCAGACGTTGCAGTAGGTTGGGCGCGTAACTTGACTCAAATTTGATTCAACTCACGTCGTCCGGTGGGGCCTCGTAGCTCAGGTGGTTAGAGCGTTGGCTGTTCTACAGCCTACCCCGTACTGTCGTGGGTTCGAACCCTACCGAGGAGTCGAGTTTTTCACAGTTGGGTCAATATGAATTTTAGGGTTGGTAAATCACTGAGTGACAAAGAAATGACTCTCCCAGTGTTCCTATCTTTGTCGGCTAATCTGCTCGGTTATTAACTGCCAGTCGCCATGCCACTGCCTCTGTGGACCGTAGACACTCCGCTCCAAGAAGAAGCAGAAATATTTACTTCTATCTTGTAATCAGGGTAGATCGAGACACGCAACTCCCATGAGCCGGAATACTGTCTATTTAAGCCGACAGGGGCTGAGCCCGTAACGCAGCGTCGATGCCCTCGCTCGCTGAGCAATTGTGCGGCCTTGAACCTCACACATGTTCGCACCCTGTGATTGAATTGTCCTGGGCTGGCGACTTCAGTTTACCCAGCTTCGTCGGCAGCAATCCTCGATTTTGCAACGTTTGCTGATTTCCAGTATGCTTTCTGTTTGTTGACTTAGAAGAATCTTGACAACTTTAACTTCTTTGCAGACTGCAGAACAAATTTTTCAGTTCATATGGCCTGTAACTGGCTATTATCTACTGAAATACCTTAAATCTATTCAGCATTATGGCACTAGGTATAATATTAAAAGTGCGTGAAAATTAGGGTTTTTGTACTGGTCACAGTCTTTATCACAGTTCTTGATGAACAGGTCTACCCCTAGCATTAGTATTGTGTTTAATTTGTGTGGCTAATTTAGCATTTAAATAGCGGCACCTGTAATCTCCTATAGAACTAGTTTGGAAATTATCCACATTTATGCTGTATGTACTTATGCCTAACCTATTTACATGCTGTTCCCTATCTTTGTTTCGTTCTAGCTCTCCTGAACTGTATATGTTTGTTTGATCAATTCTTGACTTTGAAACCGAAGTCCGCTCCTTTAACTTGTAATTGCTACTGTACACGCCGCGTGCGACTCACGCTTTGGAGCGCAAATTTTGCTGTCTGGAGCCCGACGTTAAAACCGACCGACTCATTTGTTGTATACGTGTATCCAGTGTCGAGGTTTTCACGTTGTTTCTTCCTGATTATTTGTAAATAGTACCGCACGAAAACCCAACTGCGTTTTTCATTCTGATTTGACGTACGCGTTACTTTGGGATACCGACTTGTCGGTTGCAGTACCCATGCATCCAAAATAGTGTTCTTCCCATTCTCCCAAAGGCGGGTCATCAGAAGTGTGTGTAATTTGCCTCGTCTGATCATCAGCGACTTGGAAAACTGCAGGAGCCTTCAGTAGCTGATACTTGGTGGTCCACTGGCTACTCCAACACTGAGTGTACCATGCACATGCAGGTCGATGGAACACATGTAGAACTTTCCAACATCTTTGAAAACATAGGAATGGTCTACTTTGTTCTCATGATCCCCGTTCAGCCCAATTTAAACATTTTCCCTGGCATAAATTTGGACCAGGTAAATGTTCAAAAGTTAATGGCGTCCTTATCTTTGCGATCTCCTGTTTAACTGCGAACAATCACTGTGTACCTATAAAGTAACCGTTTAGTGAGAAAATAGCCCCAGGCAGCCAAAAGAGAAGGATGCGCAAGCGCTCGTCTGCCTCACCATCCCCCATCCACGCCAGGCCCACTTGCATGTCTGGTCTACTCTCACTGCATTTTATGTCCAGGGTGCGACACCTACCCGAAAACTAAGTATCGTGAAAAGTGCGTTCACCGATCGGATTACGGTAAGTGTTCATTCTGTTACGTCCTAGAGCTCAATTTCGAGCCATTTCAGGCAGTCACAGGACGGCAATACCTATATATAGAAGGAGAAGTGCCAATAAATGCAAGTGAGACTGGGGCGAACGTTTCTGCTTTTCGGACGTCGTCAGTTAACCATGTCCGACCCCATCTTTTCAGGGCCCGATGTTTGAAGCCAGGTTCGTTGCTCACCGCACGATTTCAAGTCCGACGTCCTGGCATTGAGCCACGGACCCGTTTAAGTGTAAAAACCGGTACATATTCATAGAATTTTATACACAGATGCTGACGCAGGTCACAAAACATTATTTCATAAAACGACTTCAACTCCTACTTGCAGCCACAAGGCGGCTTTTGAGAAGACTAAGTGCATTTACCAGATGATTTTTATTTATGCTGATCATAAGGCCGCCGGTAGAAGGTCTCGATGAATCTTTAATACTGTTGGCAAGCTTGCTGCACTCCCTCCAGTAGCTCTCCGGAACCTAGCACCAAAGAGTGTTTTTGTCGGGTGAGTTGGGAGGCCAAATGCTAGATGTTTCTTGAATAAAATTTTGTGACATGTGCGCAAGAACGTGCGAAATAAATTTTGAGGACAGAAACTGGTTTTCTAGTGAGTGTTTTATTTTCCTCATTGTTAAATTTTATTTTTGGAACAACTGAGTCACCCCCCCCCTATCCCGTTTGAAGGCCCTGTGCTGTTTCATTGTCGAATTGCCAGTTTTATAAATATGTAATGGTCATTCGCAGTGGGAGGAAATGTCAGGAAATTAGTAATGCCATTAGATTCGGCATGCATCCTTATCTTTCCCTTTTGTGGGCCTAAATTGCGTGCTGTGTGCAAGGCTTGAACTTCGGTCAGGGGGGTTTTAAAATGAGGCTGCCCTGGGTGCACAACGTATAGGTTCCACATTGGTTAGAAAAGCAATTTCTAAAAGTGGCGTGTGAAATGCCCTGTTTGAAAGAACGAAAACACCAAGGTGTCCATTAAGATTCCCTGTCCATTGCTGCTTCTAACTCGGTCCAGTTGGGGCCTACTAATCAGCCTGAGACAACCACACTGAATAATTATTCAAGATACACCGGTTAGAGGAAGCGGTCCCAATTAAGTCATTATATGCAGCACAATATCTAAACAGAAAATAAATGACTCAATGAAGAATATCAGGCATCATTAATATCGAAAAACCAGAGAATCTCGGCTTTTTGAGCGAATGAAACTGGTTTAAGTATTATTTTTTCGGGATGATCCGCCAGACGGACTGATATTGACTGGTTACTGTAATGTAACGACATTCTATTGCACACTTACTGGGCAAGTTTTGGCTTAATTGAGTAGTTCTTCTATTAGACTGATAAGTGTAACATCTTAAAACAACTATTGGGTACGTATGTATTTGTAATGTAAGGTCAATGAGAGTGAGTAGGCAAAGCTACATGTAATTGATTGAAGACAATAAGGGAAAGGCCAACTATGTCATATAATTTCCTGGCAAATGGTTACTTTCTGATTATCATTGGCCACATCTGAGCCTGACTGTTGAAGGTCTGCAACAAGTGAATGGTGCTAGCAGGTTTACCGACGCATAGGCAAGACAACTGCAAAAATTACTTTAACAGCACCTACAAACTATTCTACATTCCCCCGGCTTTAACTGGGCCTATCTTCGAGCAGTATACTGACACCGTCATATTAAGAGTTATATTTTTTCTCCCTCAACACACGAAACAAAGGTCAAATAATAATGGGTACCTTGAGGTAAAGGGGGAGTGTTTAATTAACAAAGCGATGTAGGTGCATAATATCAGACAACTCGGTCTTTGTAGATATCGAATTCTGAAATTTACCGCAATTTCGGTAAGGGTTTTTGACCACCGGGGAATCCAGATTAAAGTAAATTCAATTTATTCGCCAATTCAAAGTTTTGGTGCAAAAAATGGTCAGATAAACCGATAAGCTTAAAAACTATAAGCCAATTTGTAACGCGTTCTCTAATCAAATCGAATAGATGATAGTTAAAGGGAAAGGGATGCTTTTCGGTGTCCGGGAGTACAAACGCCTCGCTAGGAATACGTTTGTGAAATGAAGCAATGATACCGGGAGTTATTAACGGTAGATAAGTGCCAGAAGAGCCATGTTTGTACTAAATCAAACGTCTTCTCTGCCTCTCAGATGTGAACCCTGACTGTTTTTTTTTCAATAATACGAGAATGATGTTCTTTAGCACTACCCTCATAAGTCAAAGACTGAGCAGCTGGACATATTTGCGAATTTTCCGTCTTTTATCCGCAGGTTACATTGACCAGCAAGTGCGATGTGAGGAAAAAGTTTTGGAGCAGTTGGCGGTTTTGTGGCCAAAAGTATGCTCAAATTTACTTCCAAAAACGTATACTCCTGTGATCGACACCGGTTGGTGTCTCAATGGTAGAACGGACTCTCAAGCTCCTTTTATGCCTTTGGGAAACTACGTGGTGACTTTGAGACTACTGGCATATTCATCGGAAGAAGTGGAAGCGAACGAATCAAGAATTCAGACTATTTTTTGTTACTACAGCATCCCTACAAACATAACTGAGTCTGACATTTTTAGACGAAACTTCATCCTCCTCCTACGCAATCAGGTAAAAAAGATGAACTCTACTTTTGAACCTAATTCAGATGGCACCACCCTTTTAGCCTAGAGGGCAATTAGAAGCTAACACGAGTACTAGGATGCCCCCATTAAACGATTTAATTCTGAGTAATGTTTGAGAGGAATGCTTGCTGATTTCCTTGAATGCCCAAAATTGACCTGTTTATGGGCCATAGCACTGTCATAGGAATTTACGAACATCACCTTCGATCCCATTGTCAAATGTTTTCAGAATAACATTAGCGTATTCACGTACTACAGTACTAGGCTGAAAGTGTTAACTATTAATCAAGAATAACGTACACAGTTAAGGCTTGTTTAACTGCCTTTTCACACTTTGTTTGGGCTTCTGTCGTGTACTTACAGGCCTTATCTATCCTTCTCATGCCTAAGATTTCTTCGATATTGCTTCTAGGACTTGAAAACGTACAAGATTTCAATCGTTGTTTAACTGTATAGTAGACGTCTAAAAACCATGATCGAGCACGTCGATCGATGAAACTAGTTGTAGGAACTTTTGTTGATTTTTGGTCTGCTTAGGATGATAAAAATATGACAATATCAAACGGACAATGATGATCAGCGACAGATTAAAGCGCCAAGCCTCAGTCACAAGTTCCGTTTATGGAGTACTAGACTCAAAGTCAGAATATAAATTTCTAAATTATTTCACATGCATTGCGGAAAATGTTACGCGTAACATCTTTCGCAACTACTGCTGTGTAACACTTCTTAATTTATTCAGGGGAATTCTTTCATTCTCTTTGCAATTCTAATTAACTTTCGCTTTTCAAATCAACTATATATCTGTGCAAAATGGATATATTCTGAGTGTAAAAGAAGGTAGCATCTGATTTCCCGGGAATGTTAACACCTGTGGCCATACTCCTAATCTACTCGTTCTGTTTTTTATCAAAAACTGAATTCTGGTGTAGATCGAACGAGGAGATTTTCTCTCATGTATAGCTGCTATCATGTAACAAAGTTGACTTAGTGCAAAAACCAGTTCAAACTGGTTGCTAGAGGGATTAACGCCAGTTTGTTCTTTGGAATCCTCGTGGACGATCGAAAAGTCGGGAGCAGTATTTAAGTTGCCCTTTCTGGCATATATGGGTTACCAGCTAGCCGCTACTGAACCCGGGGGTCAGCTAGAGCTGGAACTTAAACCGGAATCATCTGCCAAACTCATGTCTTTCTTACAAGGAAAAGCAATTAACTTTCGAGCGCATAAGATGGTGGAATAAGCTGGACCGAATATGTCGGACAGGATAGAAATATCTATATGGCACATGAATAACCGCAGACCTAATGCACTTACGGTGACAAAAGATTCAGGCATATTGTTCTCCTGAGCGTAGACACGTAGATCCTCATGACTGATTACGTGATCATGATCCTTGTCGATCTTATCGAAGGCGTGAAGGAAGCCCTGTACCGCCATGCTGGGTGTGGACACCTGCTTCTGTGGGATCGGGTATAACTCTGCGGATGTTCTTGCCAAGTAGTCGCTTTAACGCGAGGCCAGCGGATCAACAAGTGATGCATGCGGTTTGCTCACGGGCAGCGCAGCTAACCTGCTCTCAAAGCACGCACAAACGCACACACGCTAAGGCAAGCAGACAAGCACTAAGTCACAGAGGGGGCGGCAAAAGCGAGCAGAAGGATGTAGTTGCCTTGGTGTGCGTGTCTGCCACTTGGTGCCTTGTGCTGGGCTAGTATGAATGGCTCACTGGCCTGCTCTTGAATGGGTGCACGAAGCCGCCTACTGCATGTCACCTTAGTCTGACAGCTTACCCTTGTCTGAGCTGGTGACAATAGTAAAGCGGAGCAGTTTCTGTGTGAAATTCAACTTCGCAAAACTGTCTGCATGTGTGCATGTGTGTAGGTTTGTATAAGTTCGACCTGTCAAATTTGCGAAACACACGCACTTTATCGTCAGGGCTACAATTGCCTGGAGAAAGCCCATTCCGCTGAGGAGGATACTCTAGGACCTCCCAATTTTAAACGGAGGTATTCCGTTGTCGGATGTAGCAGGCACAATCTCCACAGGGCTAAAACACTGGAGGAGAACCCTCCAATACGAGCTAAGGGATTTTTGAACTCGTTGCCAACTACCTACTCATGAACGCTTAGGAAAATATGTCCTGTAGAAACAGAATGTCGAGAACATATCTGATAGGAAAATAAAGTCTCCTGCCCAAAAGATGTAAAATGGAAAACGTTTTAGCTACAATTTCCGACTGAAATTCCTATGCGAAAAAGTCAAAGATTTCGTTTTGCGTATGCCGTTTCTGTATGAAGTTAGCTTGAAGCATATTGTAGCTGATGCCGCAGGAAGCATTCATATTGAAGTCTTTGACAAATTAAAGACAACTGTCAAAGCCACACCAAAGGCCAACTGTTAGATCTCAGGAAGTAGAACTGAGCTTTGCAAATGTATTAAACATCTAGCGTTAACAGAACGATTACAAAACTGGGCAAGTGGATATTACAGGAGCTAAGGGAAAAACACAAATTGATTCATATGAACATCTGACATTCCTTATAGATGAGGAACAGCAGAAAACTCCCTCTGAACCGAATCATTGTTTCCAATGGTGCATGTGTCTAAGTTAGTGATCCGATGAGATTGGGCAGTAGTTGTGTGCCAATTGCACCCTCAAGCGTGCTTCAAAACCAATATTTCATCCTAAAATAATCTTAGTGGCCGTATGGTGATCCGCCGAAAACTTTTATATAAGTAATTTCGTAAGCTGAACAAGACAACCACAGTTACTGTGTTGTTTGGCAGATTTTAAGTAAGTTATTTCATTTTTGCCCAATTGTGAAAACCTCGGTGACCTCGGTGGGTTCCGAACCCACGACAGCAAGGGAGAAGATTGCGTATAGCTAGCGCTCCAACCAGCTGAACTACGAGGCCCCACCGAGAGCCCTGTGGTCGAACTCGCTGTTCCCGGTGGGGCCTCGTAGCTTAGCTGTTTGGAGTGCTGGCTGTTCTCAAGCTCTTCCTTTGCTGTCGTGGGCTAGAAACCTATCCCTCTTTCAGATCTGTGTGGGCAAGTAATCACTTCAAAATCGGAATGACCCTATGAAAATATTTGACAAATTCATCGAATATAAGAAGGCAGATTTTTTGTCAGAATAGCACACTCTCCTAGTCACCTATTCGCAAAGTTATTAACCAGCGATTAAAAACGTATGATGTTTTGGAAAAATTTCGTCGGCAAAATCTGTTATTTTATGTAAAACCGAATCTTACAAAAGCAAAATTTTATGCTATATGTCTATGAGAAATTAACTCTTCACTTAAGCCATTTTTACACCAAGGAAAATTTCTGTCAGCATACACCACGCCTAATTATGTTGTCACAGATGATTACGTAAATCCTTTATGCGAAGTCGGAATACTCGCGTGCATTAAATAACTACCATGAATAACTTATACAGTGACTATTTGTCACATATTTTCAAGTCTGAATTTCGACTGAAATGCGAGGCGGTGGCGCCTTGGAGGCACTGGACGGATTTGAAATCCTCTCAATGTTTCTCTGACCAAAGAGGACAGCTGCCCCAAAACAGGGGAATAACTGTATCCTCAGGTAGCAGCAGGAATCATGTCTTGCCTGGGGCTTTTTCCTTCGGGATTTTTAGGACTGTTCGACTTGACTTACACTAGTCAATAGAAGCAAAGAGACGACTCCCAGGAAGTAGTCTTGAAGAAGGAGACGTTTCTGGCCGTGGCAACGGGTCTTTCGGTTTCATTACCAGACGCCTGATGGTTGCCTCCGGTCTGTGTGCAACTCCAACTCCAAGTGATGCGAGAAGGCGACCGACAGCTTCCAAAACGTTCTTAACATACGGAAGCGCCCGCCAAGATTTGGTGTCCGTGCGGTTAGGCCTTTCGTCCCTTTTGCGTATGCACAGGTTGACGAAGTTGCACGGGTGGCCATTGGCTTTGAATACCCGTCGGAGGTGTTGTAGTTCGGCAATCTTGTCTTCCGGCTCACTGCAGTGCGTTTCGACACGCAGATAGAGCGTCCTTACACAGCTGCCTTTGTGGTCGATTGGGTGGTTGCTGTTGAAGTTCAGTACTTGCATCGTATTTGTCGCTTTTATGAACACTTTGGTCTTTAGTCCACCACAATCTTTGCGGCATACGAGGACATCCAGGAAGGCCAGCTGGTTGTTCTCTTCCTCCTCACACACACAGTTGCACACAGACCGGAGGCAAGCATTAGGCGTCTGGTAATGAAACCGAAAGACCCGCTGCCACGGCCAGAAACGTCTGGAGTCGTTCATCGGATCTGGTGCAGTTGCGGACAAAGCAACTACATCGGGGAGACCGGAAGACAGCTCCGAACGAGAACACGCTGCAGCGGTACGGAGAAATGACGCCAGCTCCCAAGTTACGGCTCATTCGACGAGATCCGGCCACATATCCAAATTCGACGAGGCCGAAATTCTCGCAAGGGGTGACAACCGCGTGAGTCGGGAGCTACTTGAATCATGGTTTACTGGCCGCCAGTCCAGTAACAAGTGTAATGAACTTCTCCTCCATACTCTGTGCTGAAACTTCGTCTAGGCGGAGTAATTGGCCGCGCGGGGAGGGCACAGGTGAACACTTCTCCCAGCAGCAGGATCGATGCGTCAGATGGTCGAGCGATCATCACACCAACATCCAACGCACGTGATGAAACTGCAGCAATTAACGACGCGAACGTCGGCCATCAAGCAATCAACACACCACGTGCAACGATCCCGGATGAAGGGGGAGCCGTGAATGTTCATAGGAATGCGGTAGCATGGCGACTGCATCCTATAAATACTTCAGCCCCTGGAGCATGAATCACCCGTATCTGCTGTTGTCTCTGATGATGGGTTCGAGCAGGAACCCAAAACGTCAGGCTAATAAAGTTCTTGTCCATGTGATCGTGTCTCATTCTACATTTCACACTAGTGTTGGCAGAGTAAGGTAAACGTCTGAATCAGCCTTGTGCAATCCTCCTAATCAACTTTTCCAGCAATGAAGATAGTGGGTTAGGCAGCCGCAAGTGTTCGGTCTAGTAGCCCAGGATCTCTTTACCCGACATCGATTCCGGGAAAGTTCTGGCGAAGTATGGACGAAAGCGAGCCTTATAAAACGTCAAGTGGGTCTTCCGTTTGTTGCTCTCATCGTTTACCTTTGATTTCCCCTGTTCTCTTGCCCAGTCAAGTCCTTTCTTTTTCAGTTTTCACAGTAGTTGACAGTCACATCTAGCAAATGCGATTTCAGTTGCACAGCTCTTCTGCTCTCGCGTGTAGGCAGAAGCCAGTTTTGCACCAAAAAATGGCGTAAGACTTGCCCATTGTCCTCTTCTAGCCGAATGAGCCCATTAAAAGTGGTTAGGAGTTGGCCGTACTGTTCCTCAGCATTGCTTTCTGGCTTCTCCTCAATCGTGCATATTCCGTTGGCTTCAACCGTCGCATCCGAATTTTGTGGGACAGATTGCGGAAGGGATCCCTTATATGGCTCCCGGGAAAACACGAGAATAGGGACCGTTCGTAATACAGATGGATTTTCGCTAAATTCCAGAGAGAGGGAGTTTAGAGATAATGTCAGGGCTACAGTTGACGTTTAGTTAGGGTTTTTTTTAGGGCTAAAACACGGAAATGGGCGCCCTTCCTAGAATTTAATGCTTCCTAAGATAAAACGTTTCTACTACCATGTGGTGTGCGGGTTAGTAGCACATAAGCGATTCCGATCCAGATTGCCATCTTTGCTAATTATGTGTTAGAGAAACATAAGACATCCGGCTGACTCCGAAGCAGTTGCTGAAATCTTGAAGGTGACACTGTAGCTTTGTTTCCGTCCTCCTTGTTGACAAATAACTATATCAATCTCGGACTTGGATTAGAAAGCTTAGTTCCGACTGATTTACTTCAGGTTATTGATTACTTTCGCAAGAGATTAAGAAGCCGAAATCTCGTCTTTAAACATTCGTCACAGTAGGCTCTTATTGTTGTCCTTCCGACGTGACTGTTTAATCAAAGACAGACCTGCTGCAACAATTCAGAGGTGCATAGGGGTGCGTGGGGTGTTGATAGTGGTTTAAGTCGTAATTAGCAGGTTTGCGGCTCAATCCCTGTCACCCTTTCTCTAGATCAATGATGCTTCAGTGGCGGAAATTGGTCTAGGGGGATGGAATTACGCATATGCCCGACGGTCTTTTAACACGAGCGTACAGGTTACCTATTAGCTTTCATTTGCAGTCCCGCCCACCCAAGTTCGGTTTCGCATAGTAGCCACATCCTGGTAGCCGCCGAGACCGGCGGGCACACGGTGGGCGTAGGCGTTACCGGCGGTCGAACTGTCACCTACCAGGACGAAACGGCGTCTTACCTCGTCATTAACTAGTCTAAACTAACCTTGTCAGTCTATTACTATGACACGGAAAAGCAGCATGAAGCAGATAGTCCGCAGATCCTCATTGAAATCTCTTTCACGCGCATTTACACCTCTTCAATGTCACCTCGCTCACTTTCGAAATAAAACATTGTCCATCCTTGTGGCGATGGGATGATTTTCTTTTAAGGCCCCCAGGCGACTATTTGGCTTTTCTCCTGCTGAACATTACCAGTCAGCGGAGGAGGTGGCAATCCACTCGGCGCCTATTTAGTTCCATCTAGAGACCCATTATTTACGCCGTGATGAATGGAGACCATCGGTTAATTGCCCTAGATGTGTGTTCGTAGGAATGCGGTAGCATGACGACTGCATCCTGTAAATACTTCAGCCCCTGGTGCATGAATCACCCGTTGAACGGAGCCGAAAGCAACCAGGGAAGCGGAACGAAGAACCTAGTCAGCCAAAAATCGTGGCGGAGCATTCCATACATGAAAGGGGTCTCCCTAGATGGTGAGGGAGAGTCTCGTAACATCGACCTTGCTCTTCCTCTCCCCAGCCTTATCTTGGGGCAAACATTGAGCATGTTAGTCGCTGGAGTGATATGGGTGGAGCGGATGCTTGGACATTTCGCGCCAGTCTTCTGCGTCCATCAGCCAAGGGGCAACAGACTGCACTTGGGCACTTGACCGATGCTGGAACGTTGACCCCACTTTTTTTTCTGACGCTACAGTGGGTCCCTCGCAGATGCACCTTTACCTCGGCATCTCGCCCCGTCACACGAAACAACTTTCCCCTTCTTGAGTTCATTAGTTCGCTGACATTTTGTGAAACGAAACCTGGTAGCGCATGACTCTGTCATTTCACCTTTGTTCGCCACGACAATTCAGAACTTCCAAAATGGTATATGAGGAAAATTCGTCACATTCTCAGTTCACAACCTTTATGCCCGAATTAACCGTTATGACTGATATTGCAGTTTTTTGATCGCAAATGCAGCGTCCCTTTCCGTCACTAACTATTTTCTCAGCTGATGTCAACTGAATTTCGTTCAGTCCTGGCAGTTTATAATAGGAGTTGGACAAGCTTGCTGATGAAATAGATGCGCTGAATGTTCACCAAGTCGTGCACTTAAATATCCCACCAGTCAGGCTTCTCAGCGAAACAGGTAACGCCTTGACCTTCAGAAGGCATCCGGTAAAGAAATTGTCCGCACAATCCAGCGTGGGGTACCGGAGCCTGGTACGGATGGGATCGACTAGCCCACTTTTGTTATTAAGAATGGATTTATTATTATTTCCAATTCCAATTGTAAAAAATTATCTGAACGTTCGGCTTACGAAGAGAGGCGAGTTGGGAGCGATTTCCTACCCCTGATAAGAGTCCTAATGCGAATTGAATGGCGATCTCATGTTAGGATCCAGCAACGCCGCCAATAATTTGGACATTAATCGTGCCTCTACCTTTCTTGGTAAATGAATTTTTTCGTTTTAATCAAAATGGTTTTTCACGGAAATTCAGGTGACTCGCTTCTGAGGCCGGGATTTATTCGAAAATAACTACATTCACGCGCCAAGCATTGTGTGAAAAAACAGGCTTCAGAAGCGATAAATTCCCATGCTTTCATTTCGGTACAGATATGACATCAAGCAGACGATTTAGTGCATTTTTGGAGTGTAACCAGCATGAAAATAAGATAGAGCAGAAGAATACTTTTCAATTTATGTAGAACAGCCCGCCCGTTCAATTTCCGGCAGGAAGGAAAAGGTCTTTACCTGTTCTCATGGCATTACACAATACAAGGACGTTATGGCTTAATATTTCTAACGAAGTTCAGGTGTGGTGTGAGGTTTTCAATGGCGTTCGCATATTCCCTGGTAAGTCAAAATGGTTACGCTAATGGAAGATGTAGGTAACATACAGGACCTTTTCCTGAAATTCAGACGCAAATTCTAGACATCGCGTGAATACATTTTCAGCGTGCCAAACCCGTTTTCTTCACGGCCTCATTCAACAGATATAGGGTTAGATCTATAGCCCTCAAGGATTGGGCAGTGCGAAGATTAGAGGAACAAACTTGTTAGTGACATCGCATTAAAATTTACGTTTAGGTCAGACAATTTAATGTCGGTCTGGAACATATTTTTCCACATTTATTATCTATGCAGTCTTCGCTGGGAAACTGATCAAAGCGGACTGCTCAGCCATACACTCTTGAAAGGTGACACATTATTAAAGGCAATTGTAGAAAATTACTTACAAGGGCAGCATCACTAAGTGTCGTTGTCGTGCTCTCCGCACAGAAGAATTTGCTGTATGGTCGAAGGTTCATCCTTACAGCTATTTAATGTGTTTCAATTGAGAAGCTCACAAGCGGAGGCCGCTAAACGATGCGTTATATAGTTTTTAAATGCCTACTTCATGTGTATCGTATCCCTACACTTTGCTTGACACAAATATTCTGGGGATAACCAGTCGAAAATTAACGGAAAGGTGTTGGCGGAAACCTTGAACAGGCATGAACGTTAGTCCACTGAATTCGCCACTCATAAACACCTTCGCCGAGGTCTGAAAGTTCTATCCCCAAGGCTTTGCTGATGGTTTCCCTAATATTTCGGAGCGAACTTAGAAACTTGAGTTATATGCTTGGTCGGACGAAAGAGAATGCAGCGCAGCGTGTGTTTGCTGTAGATTATTTGGTGATCTAATTGGTGCTAGCATACACTATTGCTTAGACGGTCTCGAGTTTTAAAGAATTTTGCATATGTGCCTGCGAATTCCATGAACCTGTGTGTCAGGAAACTGTTTTAGAAGGGTTAAATTTACAAACAATAGATGTTTGGAACTTAGCGATTTCCTTTAAAAAAGAATTGAATATCTGTACTCATTATCATGGTTAGAATAGAACAAAACGGACTCGAAAAGCACATTGCTGCCATCTTAAGAATGACAAAATGCAACAACGAAAGTCTAGAACACTCAGTCAGTTAGATGATGTGTGGGAGCTTTAACTTCGTTATAAAGTTGTAAAATCAATGTGTTTTGAGCTTTTGGGTCCAATGTCGTCCACTTATAATCACATGGTTTTTCCTACTCTAGAACTCGCTACAGTTAAAGAGGGGGTGACATTTAGGTTGGACTTAGAGTCTTTACGGCTTACCTTCTCGAACGGTTCTCCTAAACCGCTTTCCAACGAAAATCTCCTCACATCGTGCTCGGAGATAACGCGATCGCCGTCTTTATCGACCTTTTTGAACGTCTCGATGAACCTGTTCTGCAAACCATTTGCATGCGTCGGAACTTCCAATTTCAGTATTTGGCCGTACTTATCATAGGGCTGTTTCCGCTGTGGCTGCCGTTCTTGGTGCAGCTTATGGTGCTGATTATTGGTGTGGTGATAGTCTGACATGTCAAGTCGCCCTCTTTCTGTATCTTGCTGTTATGGTTTCTTCTTCAGAGACTCTCGGGGATTCCACAACACGACGGTTTTGCTTGAGTGGCCGTGTTCAGCATGACAAAGTGTTTAATGCGCACATGTTGAATAGATGGGCGGGTCGTAGATGCGTCAAGCTGGCTCGATTGGCAAGTAGGAATGTTCTCAGATGCGCATTAATTGTTCCTCTTTTGAATATGTTTACATAAAGCCCTACAGGTGAACATTAAGAGTGCAATTCTTGCAACGTGAGCCCTGCGGTCACAGGTGCATCTGAGGCACGGGCTGGAGCGCATATGCGACAGTGATGGTGAGAACAAATACTACTAAAACAAAAATTCCCCGGGTCACTCATTAGCAATGCACACCTTACACTTCAAAAGAAAAGGAGGCGTTCACCGGGAGAGGTGTATTTGAGGTCTGACGTTTCGTGTAGTCGTTTCTTTTACCCATCTTCAGAGACTGAGAAGTCTTGCACACAGCTTTTCTTTTATGGCGCATTTTGTTTGATGCCTGGCCCGCCAATGTCGCCTGTGTGGCTGCATCCGACTCGTATGTCACCGTGGCCTGAGTCCCGCCCATCTTCGTCGGCCGCGACGATAATTGACGGCCCCGATTGTCCCGCGCCGTGACTGTCTCCGTTAAGAATGTCCGTAAAACCAGATAAGGAGGAGGCAACTTGATGTGGCGGTTGACAGAACAGTCGGTTAACATCCAGGCTTCTTGCACCTGCCTTGCCGTATGATCATCACCTCGGCCCACAATTTCAACGACGTCAAAGTTGAGGACGTGCCACATTTGGGCGACATGGGTTGCTACCTCCGACTTTGGGTCCAAACTTCGTACGGCCAACTTATGGTCGTACATGCGCGTTTGCAGCACTCGGTCGGTTTCCCCAACGTAGTTGCACATTCCGCAGCTGCACTGAAGTCGGTAAACAACAGCCGACATGTCCTGCTTAGGAATCGGGTCTTTAAGCCACATCACTTGTCGGCGGATTGTTGAGTCGGGCCTGTAGGCAACGTCTATTCAAAGCGGTGCGAGGGATCTGGCTACGGCTTCGGAGACCCCTTTCATGTATGGAATGCTCCGCCACGATTTTGGTTGACTAGGTTCTTCATTCCGCTTCCCTGGTTGCTTTCGGCTCCGTTCAACGAATGTTCGGGGATAGTCGTTGGCTCTGAATAGTTCTTGGAGGAGCTTCATCTCGTCCAGTTTGGTGACTGGAGTGCTACAATGAGTTCCCACCAGTCGGTATAGCGTGCGTACACAGCTTCGTTTGTGTTGCAGTGAGTGGTTGCTGTTGTAACTGAGCATTTGCAGCATGTTCGTCGGTATTCGGTAGACTGACGTCGCCAGTTTGCCGCCTGGTTGGCGGCAGACGAGAACATCCAAAAATGAAAGTTTGCTCTCCACTTCTTCTTCCATCGTGAATTGTAGGTCGTCAAGTATTGTTCCTTGGAAGCCTCAGAGGTGAAATACATTGAGAACTGGTCTGCGTAAGTTCCAGCATAGGCTTTCTGGGCGACTTTTTGGAATTGTTGCTTTTTTCGCAAGCTGTTAAGTACAGCGTTTTGCAAAGCAACCGATGGGGAGTAGTAAGCAATTGCTCGGAGGCATCATTAGGGTATCTAAATGACGTTTTGGGAAGATGTTCTCAGCTTTGGCATACAGATAACTTCTCATATATACACTTAACTTGGTCAATTAAACGGGGCAAAGCGAAAAACCGTGTAAACTTTAACTAAAAGCACCATAAGAAATCGACGGCAGAACTCTAATAGCAACTTTCTTCCCTAACTGCTAAACCTCAAACTAGACTTAGAGGAGAGTATTTTTGTTTGATGAATATTTTGAGGCCATTTTATACTCGGTTTTCCTCTGAATATTCACGAACTACTTGGCGATAAGCAACCAAGCATCCGAAATAATAATTCCGGAATTATCATTCCACTTCTTCCAGAAAGGTATTTTAATGTGAAATATCAGCGTTACCCGTTTGAAAATTAAGTCGGCAGTTTTTACTTATCAGTTTTTGCCTTATCGCTGCCGAATTAAAAATGTTTCTCGTAAGTTTTGGAGACTTTCTGGTACACAAATACAGCCTCCAATAGGCATTATTTCATTTCCCCACTATTCTCGCTTAAATCGGAATCCCAGGCATAAGAAAAGACAAATAACAGCAATTTCAAATCCATTGTCCGTTCTTCATCTCAAATATACCCTTTCCTTTGGAATAAATAATGCAAATGCTGCGAAAATGTTTCAGATTATGTACAACTTGGATCCTCTCTGCATTTTTGTTTCTAATTTAAAAGGTTAAAGACTTTATATGGAATAGATGACATGCCACACGCCTTTTAAAGCATTAATCTGTATTTCTATAAGTTTTCCTCCCAGACGTACGCTGGAATATAACAAGAATGTTTGTAAAGAGTTGAAAGATAAATATCTTAGTAGACCTCTAGACATACCATACACACTCTAGTTTGATCACGTTAATTTGAAAGATCAAAAGGCCATGAGATTTTAGGATTCGGATAACTTTAAAACGGTACCCATTTTAGAACCTAGACTGCCTTAGAATTCTTAAGGTATCGTGTACAAAAGACATAAATTTTAGGCGGTGCTGAGATTCCGTGAATGGATGTCGTAAATGTGATGGAATAGAATCATCCGTGAGTCATCGAGCTTGCGTCACTTGGCTAGGACTCGAGTCTGCTTTCCATTTTGGGCTCACAAATATTTTAACTGCCACCGATTTTGTGTGAACGTGGGGACGGTTTGATAGGTCTGTCGGACCACTTTGGTAGATTGGTGTAACCCACTGTTTCTGTAAACTTTTTGTGAATGAATACTGAGGCCATTGAATCCGTTCTACATATTATGACTGCTTTCTCACTTAGCCTATATGCATCCGTAAAGTTGAGCGAGGTATTTTCCGCCTTTCAGCTATATTACGGCCTAATCAGAACTGAAAAACTACTACAGTTTAGAGATGTAATTCACACTTTGCCAGTCTTTAGTTTATTGACATACCGCAGAAAAAATCAACTACATATTTCAACCAGAAATCGAGTTGTGACTCTTCCTATACGTCTTCGGTGCATTGGGTATTTTTTCTATTAACAACCATAGATCCCCACTTTGCAAGTCTTTCAGTCCTCTTTGGGTAGCTCGATTGTCTACATGGTGGTCGCTTTGGGCTCCAGTAAAAGTAAGGCATCGACTTAATCTCAGAGCAACTTGCGCCGTTCTAACCATTCCTTCGACTTAAAGCAACATCAATGCGCGGGTCGAATAGTCAGTACGACTTAGCCAGGTATTTTGATAATTAATTTTTATAAAGGGAAGTGTATGCATTTCGTATTCAATGCTGGACTTACAGCATGCAACATTTAACAGTGTGAAGAAAAGGACTTCGTGTGCACGCCTATAAAATTTAATCTGTACGACTTACGGTGGGCTGAAAAGCGATAAGTAATGCTTCTATGCATGGTTGGTGCTATTAATTTTGTTGGCTTTTAATATTGTTTTTGCGTCCTTGCCTAGGGATACCGATATGCAGTCGCATTTTTTACTGATTTTCAAACATTTTTAAAGGGCCACTTAAAACTTTTCGCTCATGGGTTTTCAGTGGATTCGTTGTCCATGCCTAGATAACGTCGTATCCTAAGACGTCGTTGAATGCTAAAACGTGCAAACTACCTGTTATCCCGTAAAAATTTAAAATCCCCCAGTAACTAAGTTTGTAGTTTGGTAGTGATCTGACGTTTTGTAACTTACAGCCAGAAGACGGTCGCGGCTCACGTGCATAAACTGAGGGCACATGTCGCTGCTCACGTAATCATGGGTGGATGCCGGGCGGTAGGTCGGTGGCAGCTATTTCGCGCATGCCAGGTTCTGCTGGTTGGTGTGTCCGCGCTCTTCACAAGGCGTATGAAGTTTGGGGTGTATTGGGTGTCCGAGCAGGACGAACACCTTTTAGGCCTGACGGATCACACCACGAGTCCTAGTGCGACTGGCAGTTGCTCCGCTCAACCATTAACCGACACCGAACTCTAGTTTGTGTCTCTACAAAGCTGTGCTCCGCACAGCGGCCACAGCAGGTAACCGCTTCGGCCGGTTGGCTAAAAACCAGCTGAGTTCAGAAGATGAAGATGCGATCGTTGGAACAAGAAATTTATTGGCCTGACGTTTCGGAGTCTCACTCGAATCCATCATCAGAGACAATTGCAGATAAAGGAGTGTGTTCAATGGGATTTCTCCTACACGGACGTGTTTTGTGCCTGAAGCCTTGCTCCATTGGAAAACCTGACACAGCCGTGTGGTAGCGCGCGTGTGTAGAGGCCTTGTGCTTCGTCAGTCACAGTTCCCCACCGCCCGCTCTCCATCGTAAAACTGCCCAAGTTCTGCGGAGGACGCAATATCAAGTTCGTAGGCGGCCAAGACTAATTGGGTCGTTTTTCAAATAAATCAGAGTCTTGACCCACGTCTCGTACCACCAAGTAGTCATATTCGGGGAAGCATTGCTTTACCACTCAGGGGGATGGAGATAGGAAGTGAAATCCTGGATGCCCAACTTGGTGGATACACTGTGCAAAAGGGCAACCACCCCTCTCCTCTCCAACTTTTCTAGCAAGAGAGGCCTCGTCTACACCGACAATCCAGAATGTCCGTCCTTTGTTAGACAACCCAGTGACCACACTGATCGCACGAGACCCAGCCTGTCTCAATGTGGACATCTTCTGTTCAGCGAGGCCCGCTTCTCAACATAAAGGCAACTTTATGTGTCTGGTGCATGCTGCGCCTTCTTCTAGAGAGGCATCGCAAAGAAGGGAACGGTGATGCTGGAGTCGCATTCACCCCCAAAACGACATGAACAGAAAGCTGCTTTCTCGTGCCCACTAACTCATTGACCAACACATTCCAGTGAAACTCAAGCTTCCATAGGAGAACGTTATCATTACTATCGGCAGCTACATCTCAAATGATAAGGGCATGATGTAGAATGTCTAAGAAACCCACACGCCCTCGTCGTATCTGTGCCTCAGGCTGACAAAGCTACCGCCATCGATGACCGCGGCCGCCGAGGGACAGCTCGACAGTTGATTACGACGAAGTTCGCGGAAGTTCACTGTGCGCCCCACAGCATGTCTGGAGCGGGGACGGCGACTCGCGCTTGAACTAGTTTATACTGGTGGTAGACTTTCGCTATATCTACCGCACTCTCTCATTCCAAACCCGCCTGCATTTGGTGTCAGGAGAGAGCCAGGAAGACCGGAGGCAGGGTCGGGTGTAGGTGGTTGGTGAGGGATCTGAGAATAAAACACTGGAAGAGCCCCAGGCTCAAATCAACGAATGTCCATCCCTACTTTCGGGAGTAAGTCAGACCAGTCCAATATATGCTTACGAAAAATCCCCTGACGCCAGCTCAACTCTAGCAAACCACAAACAAGGCAACCCTCGTCTTATGAAAAAGTCCACTTCACCATTCTGGGAGATGTGCCGAAAAGGGAGAGTTCCACAGCTTTTCCAATACCTTACCACTGCATATCCGTAATAATGCACAAGAAACCGGAAAACCTATGGCAAGCGAAATCTTCCTTCCCAGTATTTTTTAACAATGTACTGTTCTGCGTGCTACCGACTCATTTGGACACACGCCTAGAACTTGACCTTATCATAGGAATATAATGTGGAATTCAGAATAATCAGACAACCGCCAACGTGATGTTCGCGGCCCTCCAACTGCAAGAAAAGTACCAAAAATGCAGATCAGCCTCTGTATCTCCTTTGTTGATGTGATAAACATCTTAGATGCCCTGAACGGGGGGATGAATCGGGAGAATCATGTCGAAACTAGGACGTCCAGAACGATCAATGCAGAAGATCAGAAAACTACGCGATGTCACATTGGTCCGTGTAACCAACAATAAGCCAAGCTTGGAAGCATTTGCGACGATTGGTGAAATGAACCGGGGTTCTGTGTTCGTCTGCACCCTCCTCAGCTTCATGTTCTCTGTCATAAGTGGGGACGCCTTTTGTGAAGAGTGACCTGAAATCAACATCAAATACTGGACCGACAACTAACTGCTCATCATCTGGCGTAAATTGGCAGAAACGTGACTTTTGTCAGCCAGTTTCCATGACCTTTTATTCTCGGAAGACTTCACGCCGGATATCACAGTCAAAGCGGACGCGCAACGGAGCGAAGAGTCCTTTACTTCCGCCTGTTCAAAATTTCATATTGATCATTAGAACGAAGAGGACATTGGCCATGCGCTAGCCGATACCAAACGCGGAATACGATGCACCCACGCTACATGTTAGTGGAACTTTTCTAACACTTGGGAACAAATTTACGTACTATGGAGGTTCTATCCCATGACAAAGTAGGATTAAAAACAAAACTGCAAGTCGAATCACTAAAACCGGTTAGGCCTCTCTCTGGTTCTTCAACTCAGTGTGGAATCATTGCGTCATCCTCCTTGAAAATAAGTAGAGGATTCTCAGAACTGTCGTCCTAACCACGCTTTTGCACAGGGCAGAGACGTGGACAGTATGCAGATATCAAATATGGAAACGGAAGCGCCTTCAACTACATTATCTCTAAAGAATTCGGAAGAAGAGTTTCAAGGAAGTGTTCCAAGATACAAAGCAATTAGAGAAAAACAGGCCTTCTCAGCTACTGCGCACTGCTTGAGTAGGTTCAACTACAGTGGAACGATCGCGTCATGAGGCTGACCAGCGAACTTCGGCCCAAGCGGTTATTCTTTGATGATATCATCATGTCTGCTCACAGGCAAGTTGGACAAACATGTCGACAAAAGGACACTCTGAAGACATCGAGCACCCAGAAGGGTCTTGTGCAAGATTGACAGGCTTGACTTTTCTCTGCTAAATGTCCGAGGTCAATCGGATTGTGAAAGTTAAGGCAAAGTAATTGGCCTGCAGAGCTCGAATGCCGCAGCTTAACATCGCGGGCACTCACGCAACCCAGGTATTCGCGATGTGAGCTGACATTTAGGGCAGGAATTAACTTCGTTGTTCACATACATATCAACTGTAATATCAACAAAAATAACCCACTCCCCACGCCACAAAACGTTATCACAGTCAGCATCATCACTGAGGGTTCCTCCCTCAACCGTCTTCATTGTCATTTCGATCCCTCTTTGCCGTGGTTTAACATATTCATGCACCTGATAACGATCATTTTAGCGAGATTCAAACGACGCCCGCCATCATCTCCAGAAATTCAGATAAAGTGGCAACCAGTTCATACTGCGATTATGCACTAGAATCACGCATCGGTCTGGTCCATCACCCAAGAATCCGTTGCAGAGTGAGTAGAGAACCAGTGCCCGGATCCACAACCAACCTCCACTACGCACGCCTTTCTTACCCATCCTGTCCTGGAACGTTCGTCCATTTTATTCACCTATAAGACCATGTGCACATAAATGAAAGTTTTCGGTAAAATAGCGCAGTTCAGGTCTCCCATTCATCTTATTTCTTTTCTTATACACACAGACACACTTAGCCTACCCATGTGCCTATCTGGTTACGCCACCATACACGCTAACTATTAGCAAGACATCACATATAATATAATTAGCTATCATTGTGCTGGGCGGAGCGGCGTATTTTTGAATACACACGTTTCTAACGGCTGGTTATTTGGAGTGGCAGACCGGAAGGTGTTTGGCACACGTGATCAAACCTTTCGCGCAACGTCAGCCATTGTGCCTAACCTCATCCTCAGTCGGCCACCAGGTTCAGACAGGCCATTGGTGCCTAAGAGAAAGAGTGAGATCGATCCTGAAGAATCTCTCCTGGTGGAAAACCGATGCAATCTTCACTATACAAAAATCTGACGCACTTGAACCTATCACGGCAATTCAAATGTTGAGTTGCAAGGCTGCCAGCTGTCTGAATAACTATCACGGTGACTAGAGCCACGGGCAGCCCCTAATCACTGCGAGCTTCAGGTCAAGTCCCTACTCAGAAAAGGATAATCTAGGCGCCCGTATTGGAGGACTTGCATTCTGTACAAAATGGAGGAAGGAGCTGGAGCAAAGTGGCAGCCAAACGAGATACGACAATGCCCCACACGCCGGAGCAGGCGTCCAAGTGTACTGAACGAGGCCGTGTTCGCGATGGCCTCGACGCTGATTGCCATTTTGGAAAGCTGATTGGTTGGACACCAGGCAGAGCCTCTCGGATTCAAGGACCGATCAGACCCGATTGAAGCATCATACCACAGTTCGGCCGTCGTCAGTGATGATGCCCACCGTGAGCTCCACAGTAGATTTGGCTCACGGATGGTGGCTTGCGCGTGACGCAGTTTATAATGATAGCAGACTTACTCTGCATCTACCGGCAACATCATGCGGAGCCTCAAAACGTAAGATGAACGACTGTCACTAGCGTCTATGCACAAGAATGCACCAGATAGAGGCGCTGCGTTGCAGCACTGTCTAACGAGGTTCGGAGTGTAATGTTGCTTTCTTAATATGGGCATTATGACAGTCTCACATATGTGAATCCCAAAAACCCCTGAAATAAACCAAATGTGTGTGGAAGTAGGGACCGCGTCATGGGTAACATTCGTAGCCGCGTTGCTTCATTGTACAGCCACTTCCGGTTGTCTTGACATTTTCTTGCCATAAAAACACTGCCGTTGTGAGATAAGAAAACGAGATCGACGCAGTGAAAGACTATTTCGTGGTTCAAACTGCTGCTGGGTCCACCGTGTGGAGCAGCTCTGAAGGTCGTCGCTTTCGACGATCAACTTATCAGGTTTGTGTGCGCATGTTTAGCCAATACGGGCTCTTACGCTAAGTCACATTTCAAAGTAATTAGGAAGACTGACGAAACCTGCTATCTTTGTACATCGGCAGTTCAACAAAAACGTCATGCGCATTCGAATGTTCTGCAAATCAAGGATCTGACATAGAAATAAGCCCCAAAAACTGTGGACGTCCGCAGCTTGTCAAAGTATGAGCAGGCTGAAAACGAAACGCAAAGCGACCTTAGTTAAACGCCGTTATCCAACCCCTTTTCATTTATAGGTAAAACAGTTCTCTGTGGCAAAAACGACGAACCAGTCAGCTCTAAAGTCTTGTTGTTATATCCATGCCCCTTGGAGCCGACAGTGTTTTAAACATGATTCGGCTAGGGTTACAATGTTGTTGCGCTCGTATTTAACAATTCTGCAGGGACTATTACTAGTAAAGCGACAAGAAATACTTCGCCATTACGTACCACCTTAAACTGTGTTTATGATTGAGTCATAACTAAACCCTATGTCCATTATCTGACGTTCCGCTTCCAAAAATCGTAGTTTATATCAAAGCTCTTTTTGGGCTCAATATATAATCCAGAGGGCGCCCGAAGAAGCGGACTTCTGCAATCCATCCATCCACAGTAAACTATAAGGGAAAACGACTGTGATCCCACATGGCCAGCATGCTCTCAGAATGTGGCTTTTTCAATCAAAACGGAGTTACGGTATGACAATAGATGCCGGTGTTTCTAACATCATTATCGGTTTTGATCTGAAAAGACAAACGGACAACTCGTTGCCAAAAACTGCAATCCTGTAAAATGCGGTATATTTTGTACGTGAAAAAGCTGAGATCTGAAAATTAGCATTCGCATAGTGTTTCTATCAGGTTCGGGCTCAAAATAGTTGATAGTCTTGCATCAAATTTTTTTTCTGTGGTAGACACATAAATTAGAGATGTTGTCAGTAGTTTTGTAGAGACGAAACTTCTCACAGCAAAGAAACGGGCTTCAGTAATGTACATTCTCATTAAAAACGTGTAGTTACCTTTCAAAAAAAATATTACACAGAAAAAGGCAAATGTTCGAGATATTCAAAAAAAATTGACAGTCCAATTTCTGTTCGTACAAGCATATGGCGAAGAGTTCAGAGGGCCTCCTTTCAGGAACCACGCCAAGTCAACTGCAAACAAAGCAATGTGTTTGGCCTTTTCACGAACACCGTGCATCACGAAAAACAATACTATCCTTAAGTTTTGTCGGCGATAACCAGAATATCTTTCTCATCATGTAAGTAAGTACTTAACCATACACTAGCCAAATAATTGCATGACTGACACACTGCTATTGTACTCATGTGTGACTCGTAGTGGCAGGCTAACTGGCACTTTTAGACGTATGCAGAAGTATCTGGGAAGAAGGTATGTCGATTCGCTAACAACCTGGGTCAAAAATTGGGCTATCACAATCGAAATGGAGAACGACAGTTCGACCGTCGTTGCCAACGATGTCAACTGTGTGCCCCACAGCAAGGTGAAGCAGATACGGTGACTGGCGCGTGAATTAGTTTATAGTTAATGTAGACTTGCGCAGCATCTACCGAACTCTCTCTTCCCCACTTCCCATTCGATCCGCTGTCAAGACAGGGTCAAGAAGACCGGAGGCGGCGGAGGGCGCAGATGGATGGCACGTTCGAGGCCGCACTATGGCGTCCCACTCCACACCCCCTGGTCCATACAGCAAGTGACCAGGTTTTTGACCAACAAAAACATCCTCCCAACAGGAGTCAGAAGGATGAGGATGACTGGGCAGACATGCCCACCATCTGTATACCCAATGGGAGCGCAAGCGCTTCTTCCGGCCGGGACCAGGTGTCAGAGAACTGCTAGCGCATACCAGGTTGCGAGAGCCTTTTGACTTTTTGACCTAGAAGGGCGACAAGTGGCTCTGCATTTAGCCTGGGCCGTCACATTCAAAGGTTGGGTAACTGTTATGACACGTCCTGGTACATTAAAGCACGTGGAGGGCGTATGCGCGCTCGACTCTTGTCCCCAATACGAAAGCGGCAGAGAAGGAGAACACGACCGGCCACGAAAAAGTGTTTAAGGAAACTGCAAGTCAAGACTAACTGGAAGTAACGAGTATTTATAACACCCTACTGTGGTTCGCCTGCATTCGGCCCAATGCACTTCGGGAAGAACACTCTAGACGAGCTGGTGGATGATGTTGATGTGCAGTGAGATGCTGGTGAGGGAGAATGTGATAGAGTGGAGCAGACGGTTGTCTACGGCGGGTTATCGTGAATGCTCATGTGACCTAGAAGGCCCATACGGTCGGTGAATGTGCGAGGGCAGTGTGGGCAGTTCAGTCGAATGCGTCTAGTGTTTGTGAGTGCTCCAGGCACTGATTCGCCAGTCTCCGTGCGATGGGTGCGCAAGTAACCGACCAGGACAATGTGTGAGGTGAAGGTGAGGTCGCAATGAGGACAGGTATAGACCAGGTTCTCATAATCGGTGCTGACAGTGGTGGCGTTGGTGTTTGTTGATGTGTCAGGAGTGTGTGTAGTGCTGATGGGCAGGGCAGGTCCCACAACGGCAAACGTTGAGGCGACGGTGGAGGAGGAGAAGAAGAAGAAGAAGAAGAAGAAGAAGAAGAAGAAGAAGAAGAAAAAGAAAAAGGAGGAGGAGAGGAAGGATGGTAGGGGTGGTTCGGGAGGCCGGTCAGTGCTAGTTGACGGCGTGGAAGGCGAAGGAGAGGTGGACAAGGGACGACGGTTGGCGCAGTCTGGGTGCTGCGGTTGGTTCGGAGGTGTTTAACTAGTTCCACTGGAGCCCGAAATGTCCATTGACATCGTGGGCACGTTAGAGGCGGTGAAGCGTTGGTGTTGTGAGGCGGCGGCGGCGGCATGTCTCGCGTTTGGTTTTGGTAGCGGTGATGTGGTTAGCTTCAAAGATTGCTAGACCTGTCTTCACTGTTCGCCCCCACGTAGGCCGGTTCCGGGCGAGGTCTTTTCAGTTGGCCAGGTTGATTTACAGGCTCTTCTGGGAGGTTTTCAGAGTATCCTTGTAGCGCCGGACTTCACCTTCTCGACGGCGTCAACCCGTCACAACATATCCATATAAGATTCGTTTGGGAAGCCTCTCGTTGTCCATCCGTACGACATGGCCGTTACAGTTGTCTCAGCATAGCGTAGATGCTGAGGATTCCCGTCCTCTCCAATACGTTCGTGTCTAGCACCCGGTCCTGCCACCACAGCAACGTCAGTAGGATGATGGCCTTGTACATTTTCAGTTCTGTGCTGAGTTGAAGACCGTAACAATTCCAAACTGTGTTTTGAAGACGATCGAAGGCTTGACTGGCCTTGGAAATCCGGCGGGCCACTTCATCGTCTAATTTGGTGCAGGGGGACGGTGTGATGTCCAGATACGTTAAGTTGTCCACCACTTGCAGTTGGGTTCCGTCCACGCTGATTTGCGGCGCATTGTGGGCAGTGTTGGGTGGCGATTGGTGCTTGATCACCATCTTCTCCGTGTTAATGATCAGGCCAAAGTTCTCGCAGGTGGCGGGGATGAGATCCATGCTCTTTTGCATGCCTCTTTCAGTAGTTGCATTGAAATGGAGAATAAGAAGATATAGGCAAGCACATTTTGACATCGGATGGCAGTCAGAGCAGATCCAGACTGCCATCGCTTGGTTTGATCAGCTCGGTGATTTTTATTTAAGAGCAATTTCTTCTGGTCCCTAGTACTACGGAGCGAAAGAAGAGAACAAAAGTAGTTTATGTGATTTTTTGTTGTCATCTATTCGTGGGCATATTTGTTCATACACGACTGGCCTGTGTTATGGTTACAGATCCTTTCTCACATAAGTTACGGTTGCGCAAAACCACAGAAAGGACAGTGGGTTTTCTGACTGTTTTTACCGTCTTATATTTACATATACCAAGTAAGGTCTGACATCCGCCTAAAGACAAAGTCAGTGAGCAATAAGTGTGCTGGATCCTAGACGACCTTTGACTTTGACAAAAGTTAATAGGCATTCTGGATTTGTTGGTTTCCACCTCCAAAAAATGAATCCGTGGTCGAAAAAAAAACATAGACGGCCTTTGGTTTTGAAGTGATTTCTTCTGATCTGCTCGTCATCCACAGTTCATTCGCCGAACAAAATATGCAAGTGCGGACTCAAAGCCTACGTCTGTGCGTGTTATTCACGCACGCGCCTGACACCCTCCCTGCCTCCAGCCGCTGCCAAATCATGCCTCGTAGTGCCTTGGTAAGTAACTAGTTTTGTTTTCGACTCAGTCAGCTCACCATTGTTTCAATCTGCCTCCGCGTCGAACAAACATTTATTTTCTATTCGATTTTTGCTCATCGTTCTCCTCCATTCTTTAGAGTAGGCGAAGATTACAGGCCGCTTAAAGAGAGATTAACGGATGTAGTGCCCAAGATTCGAATTTAAATAAACACTTTTTCATCATGATCCTGCATAGTAGCATTAACCTCTGGATTGCTTTAAAACTGCGACACCCGTTATCTGAAAGTTAACCTCAGGTGAAGGCAACTTCCCCCTCTGACTAGAAGATTTAATATACTCTTCGTGGATTACGCCCGTCTAGACTGATTGGCACCGTCCTCCTTTGGCTTCCCAAACTGTCCTTCGTTTCCTCCGTCAGTATGTGATGTTGTGGCGGCGATAAGGGGCACACATCGTCTGACTCACCGTCTCTAGTGGATTTGGCGGTCCAGCCCCAGTTAGTTGAGACTCTTGTGTTGTGCAGGCAGGTCCGTACTCTCACATTTGGCACGACTGTTAGTGCGTGAACGATGCCGCGTTACCATTATTAGTCATGTAGCAAGCGGCAGAGGAGACCGATTCTCTCTCACTCCGTCATGTGCACATGTGCCACAAGAGCTCTAGAATCTCGCTGAATGAATTGATTCGGCAAACGCCGTTGACAGTTGCCTACTAGGTAGGCGAGTTTTGAGAAAAGTTTTATTTGAATGCTACCTAATTTTGGGAAGAGCTGAAGCACTGGGACAAGTCGCAATAAGGATTCTAGTTTAAATTTCCGTAGCCAGTGAGGCGTATATCCTTTGTCTGCCTGAAGTGGTGTAGCCGGCACTACAGCCTTCGAGGACACCAGTGGGACTAACATTGAGAATGGAGTCATGAATGGGACACTCGGATAATAAAACCGTTTTTGAGCCTGCTAAAAATACTGGCATAAATCAGAAGACCTCAACAAATCTACCAACTGCGATGCAACCGTTAACAAGAAGTATATTAGGCCCAGCACTGGAACTAATAGGAGATCGCAATAATTCTGCGATAGAGGAGTAGACCATCAGCGGTGCAATTGCACTGCGATTGAAATGTCAACAGAGCCTAATAAGCCCACCAATAAAACTATAACAAAGCTATCAAAAACCGTCAACGAAATAAAGCCTAAACAGTATTATTCCACTCATTTGATGTCGTATTATATGATCTAAATACAAAGAAGGTGACTGCAAAAATTATCAAAAAAATCACAATCAAATTATACTACCCTGTTTGCCTGCCTTCATAGTACGACCATCGGGTCAAGAAAACTAGTTTAACTACATCTGTAGCATTCTCCCTTTCAATCCTTTTGTTTATTGTTCTGCTAGTTCACACAAGTGTCCCCTTCATAAGGTTCGCCGACAAATCTTTTCTTCTCTGGTTAACGCAGACGCACGTCCATGAGCTCAAGTCGAGCATGAAGTGCTGCCCTTGAGGAGCAGCGGCATCGAGTTCACGGCCTCTTTGAGCATGTGCGCTGTGGTGGCCACTTGACTGAGAGCTGGATACGGCGATGTGAACATTTTCTTAAAACTGACCCTCGGAAACGGGAAACTCGCGCAGACTGAAAACGCTGGCTGAGAGACGAGATCTAACCGCTGGCCCTTCATAATCGGACCGAATATATTTTACTCCTAAAGTAATTAAGCCCATCTGGCACTTATACCGGTTAACGGAACTCCCCCGCTTTCTGACTCACAGCGGCTTATTTAGTTCGGAGTAATTATTCCACTGCGACAAAAATAGGCCCGGTTTGAGTTTGAAGAAGGAAAGATTAATTAATTCACACAACTGGCAAACGGGCCTGCTGGGGCTCATTAATGAAACCTCCATTGCTAATTTAAGAGGTCTATCGGTGACTTATCCCAAACAACAAGCAGCCGCCGCAGGGAAATAAAAGTGCTGCTGTTTGTTTGTGATGTCGAAGATTATCATAGAGAGTAATGCAAGCAAGATGCAGGTCTGCTTTCACTATGTTATGTCGCATCTCATCCGCTGTAAACTGATAGCTTGTGCGACCAGTGTTTTGTACAAAATTAGTGTGTACGTTTTGTTTTGTATTGCCTCACCAGTAGAGAGGACGCACTGCGAACTGCAATCCGCCGAAGACTCTAAACGCGATTGTTTAAAAAAACTGTCAACTGCAGTCTACTAAATGTAGAAACTTCAAAGCAACCGGTAACCGGACCCGTATCTGCTTTTGTCTCTGATGATGGATTCGAGCAGGAATCCGAAACGTCAGGCTAATAAAGCTCTTGTTCCAGCGATCGTATTTCCTTCTTCAAGCAACCGGCAATGCCCACCTTCGAATCAGCGAGCGAGGTTCTCACGTGACCTGAGACCGGCAGCTCACGTGGACAGAGTTTGACGTAAAATTGTTACTGGCCGACTTAATCAGGGTCCAAAGCTCAGATGCGCCAAAACTTGGAGTTAGCTTATCATGGGATGGTTATGAGAAGTTAATCGGAACGATCCATTTCAACGCTTCTAGTCTTTATCAGTAACACTGGCAAAATTTGCACAGCCAACGTTGCATTTTACAGGGTATAAAAATGGTTACTTTTGATCGTTAGTTGCTACAGCCATATTCGGAAGTAAAAAAGGAAACAAGATGTGCGACAGACAGGAAAAGAGGTACAAACACCTTCTACAAAGGTGTATTTACGGTTTCCATCTGTACTATTCACAGTAGAGCATACTTCACTTCCAGTTCAGCTAGGAGGTGTAGTGACATGAAAAAGCGTTTCGTTTTAGGGCGCAAAAAATACGATCTGTAACAACTTTGGCACAACTTCCCGATGTCAGTTAGTCGTCAGGCTGCGTTCTTGCGGCTACTTTGTTTCTTTTAGCTCCACTCGCTATAGACCGGTTTATATCTTGCATTGGTAGCCCCGTGTCGTTCATAACGACTTCTTTTCATTTCTGTGCTTAACTATTTCCATTCTGATCCATCCTTACCCTATCTTTTTATTGATCTGATTATTTTAGCTAGACTCTACTTTCTATCCACGCTGCCTCACCTTTTCAACCAGTACGAGCGCTTCCCTTCACTCCCAGTGTCAACGCGCCAGTCATCTCCCCAATTATCTGACCGCTGGCTGGCATCGGCTAGTCATGTCCAAGGATTCTACCAGTTAGCCGATTGCCGGCATTCACAACGTTGACTTTTCAGTCTAGCGGCTTGGCGACATCGCGTTGTGACTGTGCCGTAGAGAATCCCGTTTCGTCCTGCGCCAGATTTCAAGAGGGCGTACGAAATTTCACTATATTGCGACAGCATTTCCACTGGATATCGCCGCAGACCTTCGCGGCGTCATCGATTGCCCACCACCCACAGCTCTGCTGCAAGGCACAACTCTAAGGACTTTGATTCAGCTGTGCCCCTCCCTCCTCAGCGTGTTACTCTAATTTCATAAGTTTATTCTTACCGAACGTATAACTATACATGTAAGACTGGGGTACAAACAGAAGACCGCAGGACGAACGTTAGGGGCTCAGTGATAAGCCGAATCCCTCGCTGATGCATCAGGCAGCAGCAAAACACTTAAAGAAAGTGTTCGGAATTCTATCCGGTATTTACAACAGCTTGGGATATGGTTACATAATTTATTACATACGAAGTATACTACTGCCATCCTGTCAAAAACGTCTGGCCAAACCCAAAAAGTGTGTTCGTGCACAAATTTCTCACGGAGTCCAGAATCTCACTTCAAAAAGATACCGTACGGACCAGAAACGATAGGAAACGCTTAGTAGTCCACTGATGAGCCAAACCTCACACTTGCGTCAAGCTGAAACAAAAAAGTCGAGCTACGTGTTTCGGTTTTAGGACAGTACCAATGTTTAGAATTGAGGTTTCAAAACATGCTACGTGCAAAATATACTACAAATAACCTATCAAGATTGAGCTTAGGTTGACGGGAATCTACTCGAAATTCAATAAAAGGACGGTAAAACTAATGAACGATTGACTATGCAAGCTCAGGTTTTCACTACTATAGCATGTCTGCGCATTTGATTTTGGTGGGCATGTTATGTTAGGGTTACGTTTCTGGCTAAGCATAAGAAAATGACTAGATTAGGGTTAACGTTAGGTTGTAGATTAGGGTCAGAGAAAGGGTTAGGGTTACGTTTGCGGGCGGCTTACCTTCTTACTCAATTTGGCCTTCGTTAACCAATATGCCTGGACTACCTTTTTTCTCGCTGTTTGCTCGGCACGCCGTTGAAGTAAGAAAACAAATGTTTGGCGGAAATGCGAGTTGTCCTTATGCTTTAAACAGATTCCGTTAATTACTACGTCCGTCTGCCCTATTAACAAAATTAATAATGATCTTTTAATCATATTTTAGAGCCTGCGTTGTATTTTCTTGGTGAGCCTGCATATTCAATCCTTGCCATGTCAAGTTCCGAGGACTGCTTCATTATTACATGGTCTGCGCCCTTATGCGTCTCTTAGAAAAAATGAGTTTTACTAGAGGACCCAAAATTCTTCTGTAATGTCGAATCACGGCTCTTGAAAAGAAAAAGGCTCGTCGCCTAAAACTTTCGGCAAAAAGTACTATCTTTGATTTGAGCAACTTCGCAAGAGGCGCAAGAGAAGTCATTTGTAGGCCAGATCGAAGTTCCTTCGTTTAGTCTGTCTGAATAGGCAGGTTTTTTATTTAGATACGGGCCAATCACTGAGATTTTCATTCTAACCCTCACAGGTGACGACAGTTTTAAACCAGATCCTAAATACCCTCCTAGGGAGGTAAAAAATGTAAAAAGCAAAGTTCCTTCACTCGCTTTAGATTCAGCTACTCGCGGAACGACACTGCATGTTCGACAACCCCATTCCTGTGTAACGACAGCCGAATGCCACTTTCTCCCAAACGCGCGAGCTAGCTGACAGGAGCTATAGCGAAACCCGGACACCCTCTTTCAGCGAAAGTCCAACTCCTGTCAGCGGGCATGAGTAAAAGGTGCACAAGGCATTTAATCTTCTGAGCTGGGTGGTCAACTTTCGACATTTAAGATTCTTTAGTATTTCGTGTCACGAAAGTGCTCAAAGCTCTTAAATAAAAATGAGTAATTATTATAAACTTCCGCGTTCTTACATATCCAAATTACTAAAATATCTGGAAGGGCTTGACCAAGCACACTTGAGCTTCTCAGAAATTCCGCGACAATTTGCGCCAGGACACCCATGGGGGATGTTTCAAACGACGTTGTTACCCAACATTTGCAAAAGTGAAGGCATCAAATTGAAGTCCGATATCTCCGCGACCGAAGTATGCGGCTCGAACTGAAACGCCATCGAAGCGATAGCACGCTCTTCTATACATAAAGGTAGCTCGGAGGCGACCGATACCAGGTGTCGATAGTAGGCACCACTCCAGGGTAACCATGTCCGGCAGGGTCGCGAAAATTAATGACCGTTTCGGATTCCATACCTAAGTTGTTCTTGTGATTGTACAAGTCAGACTGAGTACATGCTCCGACCGCGCACACACGAACAAAAGCTGGCAGTGCGACGGGGTGACGGATTATCACAAGTGGCCTCCCCCATCTTCTAAATGGTTCGCGAGTCCAAAGTTCCCGTCGCCAAAATAATTGTCAATGCCGGAAGTAAGACAAACCAAAGAATGATTAAAGCCTGGACCTCGGATGATAACTCAGTCAATCGATGTATCGGTCTGACGCCGCCACACAGAGCCCTGCCCTGTCACCTGCAGATCTGCGGCACTTTTCGCTGATTGGGTAATTGTCGCTTTTTCTGTTGGTATTGTTATCTCCAACGATAGACTCCTGCACGAATTCAAAAGTGCAGAAAAATAAGCAAATGATTTTGGTGCTAGATCAGTCTCCTTCTTCCTTACTCAAGAATACACCTGTAACTTAAAACTTTGTTTCGATTCATGACAGGCTTTGTTACCCATATTAACAGGACATTACCCCAGGAAATTTCTTCAGGTATACACAGACAAGAACTTGTATCGGTATTCCAACGATAAAAACCCAGACGCTGCAATACACAGTTTCTGCAAAAACAATAATATACTTCAGATTGGAAAAGTTTAGAGATCCGGGAAGATTATTAGAAGAAGAAAATTGGCTCTCCGGAACAGGTTTATTTAACTGCTGACGTTTCAAAGAGCTGGGTCGGCTCTTAATTGTCAAAGCGTACACTGCACCTAATCGATCAGAAATTTAGTTTAAAGTGGCAAGTTGTGTTAGCCGGCCTCATGCTGATCGATTTTTTTCCTCTCCTCCCGCTGCGTCGGCCTCTCAGGAGATGGTTGACGGGAGTTTTTGCCTGTGCGCTTTATGAGTCACCACTCCGTCGAGGGGAGCTGATTGGTCTTTAGTCGGGCGGTCGGTCTGGCGGTTCTTGTTCTTCCTCACCGAGTAAGCTCAGCGTCGGGCTATCTCCGTGCTGCCTTCTTAAGTCAGGTGTGGTTGTTTGGTCCTGAGCTCTACGATTGTGATGACGTAAGACTTTGTAAGCTGCAGGAAGGTCCAGATGCCTGTTGATAGAGTGGGCATCGGAGAACCACGCTTCGAGAGTTAGCTGTTCTGTTTTTGTGTTGCCTCGGCCTAAGATGGTAGCCCTCTGGAGGTCAAAAGTATGCCCTGTTTCTCCAACGTGTGTTGCTAGTTGAGAGTTAGGGTCTAAACTCCGAGTGGCCGATTTATGTTCCTGTAGGCGAGTTTGCAATTTCCGCTCAGTTTCGCCCACATAGTTGCAGTCGCCCTCATTGCAATTTATTTTGTAGATGACTGCCGGTGTACCACTGGACAGCTGCAAACTACAGTATTCCGAAAATCCACTGACACAAGACAGATCCTACACTTCAACAATAACCATCCACTGTCTCACAAACGTAGTTGTCTCTGCACTCTATTCCGAAGAGTCGAAACACACTGCAGCACACCAGAAGATAAAAGGGCCGAACGATTGTACCTTGTGGACCTATTTGCAGCCAATAGTTATCCCAGGCATTTCATCGAGAGAAGCAGACGTTGGGCGCCCAGACAACGGCCAAATGAGCAGCAACCCGAAGTCTGGAGGGCCATTCCTTACGTTAAAGGGGTCTCTGAAGCGGTCTCGCGACTGTTACAACCCACCAGAGTAGGCATAGCCCATCGACCACAAGCAACAATTCGACGTCGCCTGATGCAACCTAAAGACCCATTGCCACCCGCTGAAACCTCAGCAGTCATCTACAACATAAATTGCAATGAGGGCGACTGCAACTATGTGGGCGAAACTGGGCGGAAATTGCAAACTCGCCTACAGGAACATAAATCGGCCACTCGGAGGTTAGACCCTAACTCTCAACTAGCAACACACGTTGGAGAAACAGGGCATACTTTTGACCTCCAGAGGGCTACCATCTTAGGCCGAGGCAACACAAAAACAGAACAGCTAACTCTCGAAGCGTAGTTCTCCGATGCCCACTCTATCAACAGGCATCTGGACCTTCCTGCAGCTTACAAAGTCTTACGTCATCACAATCGTAGAGCTCAGGACCAAACAACCACACCTGACTTAAGAAGGCAGCACGGAGATAGCCCGACGCTGAGCTTACTCGGTGAGGAAGAACAAGAACCGCCAGACCGACCGCCCGACTAAAGTCCAATCAGCTCCCCTCGACGGAGTGGTGACTCATAAAGCGCACAGGCAAAAACTCCCGTCAACCATCTCCTGAGAGGCCGACGCAGCGGGAGGAGAGGAAAAAAATCGATCAGCATGAGGCCGGCTAACACAACTTGCCACTTTAAACTAAATTTCTGATCGATTAGGTGCAGTGTACGCTTTGACAATTAAGAGCCGACCCAGCTCTTTGAAACGTCAGCAGTTAAATAAACCTGTTCCGGAGAGCCAATTTTCTTCTAATAATATACTTATCTACATGACTATCGGGAAAAGTTAGATCATTTCCTTACTCCACAAGAACAATGGAACCAGCACTGTTCTTTTGCTATATTTTGCTGCACATTTGATGAACATGATCGTAGTCAGTTCTAGAGTCGTTCTAATATCGGCAGATTCAGCGTTTGCATTATCCCACAATCTATCATGGAGGCTGACCGAGCGCCTATTCCTTAGTCTTCGAAGAGCTTGTTCTGGTACTGTTTACTTTCATATATAGCCTCAGAAACGCTGGTCGCACGCCAGTTATCATCTTAAAAGACTACATCAGGTCACTCATATCCCATCCAAGACAACAACGTGTGTCTCGTTATTCTCCAAATACCATTGCTGGTGTTGTCTGCACAGTTATATAGAATACGACGCGTGATCGTCCTCAGCCTTTGTCTACCAAGGAGACCTACTGAAACTCGACCAATTAATTTTTCCCAATGAGAGCCGTGCGCCAGAAAACTCCTGACCACTGTGGTAATCCTGAAAAAGAGGCCAGATAATGGCGAACGTGTGGAAAAAGCCCTCATCAAACATGATGAAGAGTCGGTGCGTTAAACTGCTTATTCCTTCACAAAAATCCCACCAGGGAAAATCATACTATGGGTAAAGTCTTTTCTTACCACGTCAGCGTTTTGATTACATGTTCGTGAGGTCAAATGGAATTTCAGTCTATAGCAGTATTTTAAAATGTCAGGTATTTTAACCGCTTCGGCTCTATGTTTACTTAAACGATTAACCAGTTTTAACTGCAAATAACTGTCTCCACTTCGTTGACGTTACATGGATCTTTCACCAAATAAATTTTCATCTACTCACTTAGGAGGGCAATTTTTTCAAGTACCTGCTGCTGGCCATATTTATTAACAAGTATCCGCCTCCCTGAATTCCACGAACATATCCATTAACTTGATTTTTGCCTTGCCATACTCTTGTTGTGTTTATTTCTTAGTGTCGCCATATGCATGTTATAAATCCCTACCGGGTCTTTCAGTATGTACCTTATGTACCAGAAAGATAACCGATGCTTTTAAAGTGTTGAATGTAACCGCAACCGTCCCCAAATCGAACCACATATTCTGCCCCTTTGTATAAATCTAACTTTACGCGGGTTGTGCAAGCCTTGAGCAAACTCTTTCTGAAGCGTGCTGATCTTTAAGAAAACGATTCCCTTTATTAGTAAGGGCCACTACCCCAATCACCTTCGAAACATTTCAAACGGTTCGTATATGCTATAGAACAGCAGAGACGGTACGACTTCAATTTTGGTCGAGAATATGTGACTGTTCTAAAACAGTCGATTTTCACCTTTAATTTTTTCTCATCCGGTCACAGCCGTATTCCTTATTAGCGTTCTTAAATGTCACAGATCACAGGTACCTAGTGTAAGTCCAGTTTCAAAATATTGCTAATCACGTTAATTTTGAATGCAACACAAGCAGCAACTAACTGTTTCTGAAGTTTGTGCGCTAGAAAAATGTCTACAGATGACGTTAAAAGATATGGACGATTCGCCTTTCCTAAACTTCCTTTATGTCCGTCTTGTCGTGTGCTTCTTTTTCTGGTGTTTTAAAGTTATTCTCACACGTGCGTCTTTAGTTCAGTGACTCAACTCTTTCATTAATCTTTTTAAGCCTGCCGAACTCTTTCATCGGCCAAAAGGGACGTCACGTTGTCATGCTACGTCCATTGTTTTCATCAGTCCCCCACCGTTTATACACTACAACGGCCTCTGCAAAAAATTCCTCGAGGTTCGATGTGAATTGAAGCATTAGCAAATATCTCGACAAAAAGGCGCAACGGTACGTGCATGTTCCGTAACCCAGTCCGTGATCAACCCTTCCCCCTCTCCCTCTCAACTCTGGTTACTATCCTCCATCATAGCTGACAGGACAGTTGGCACGTAGTTCAATGGCAGAACAATGACATTAACGTTCAATAAAAAAGACTTTGGGTTTGAATCCCACGGTATCCAAACCTGCGGTTGGGTGCGACTGACTGAAGCCACTGGTAAGTCAGAAATAGACATCCCCGTCTCTCTTATCTTTGTCGACGCTCCTTCTGCACCATTGCTGACCGCAGTGCCACTCCCGTGAGTATCCTAGGTTGAGATCCATGGCGCAACGGAACAAGCATATTTCGTAATCTGACCGGTGATCGACACTGTGGAACAGATAAAGTGGATACACTTCTTACATAAATAAAGATGGAGAAACAATCTTGCTGCCAAGATACTTCCCATCATTTTTTTCAGGGACTTGGGTGAAGTGGGACACCTACCGAAAATCCCAACTGTTTTTAATGCCATTTCTCGCATTTATCCCCCGCCTCCCGATACGGTGAGCTAACAGCTGAAATTTTGACTATTGTCCCAGTCCACCCCAGGCCTCAAAAAACAAATAATGCGAGGTGATTTTTGGCCATTTATTTCTACAACTTGATCTACATAAGAAGCGTTCACACACTATATACGCTGCAAAAAAATTGCAGTTTAATTAATAATTTGGTCTAAAAGCGAAGAATGAACGGCTTATCAGACTGGACCACATCTGTCCCCATCCCAGTTTGGTTCATTTCCTAGAACAGGGATATGTCATAGCAGAGACTGTATGAAATGAATATGGATGCTAAATTTTTGGGAAAAACACTGGCTTATCGGATAGGAATATACGCGAAGGAAAATGGACTATCCTGCTGTTGAAAATATGTGTATACTAAATAGTCCTCATTAAGCAAGGAAATGCTAAAATGCAAAGGAAGTTTCCCTTATACGCAATGCATACGAGAGGCGGTCATTATTCTTCCTTATTGACTAGAGAATCCATGTCTAGGAGGCGAAACACGAGAGCCCTCGACGACCCGTGTTAAGACACTTACGCAGCTTTATTTTGAATATCGTTGGGCAAGGTAATTACTTAAATTTAAGTGGAAGGTTACTTCAAAGAAACGGGCAATTAGAAGTAAAGATAAGGGCATCTTTAGACGCAGAGAAAAGTGGTAATTGAACGATCAAGGATGAGCTAAGAGTTTTATAATGTCAACTGACAGTTTCCAGAAGGCAAAGACCTGTAATATTGGAAGTTTATGTATGCGAAACGGGGAAGAAAAACCAGCCTCGAGCCTCCTAATCCATACAAGTGTATGGTTAGCCAGTTAACATCTCCCAGTAAAAGAGAGACAATTCAGTAGGGGGAGGGCTTTCGACTAAATTGCCGCAAACAGTTTCGGATTTACCACTTGCAAGAACGTTCACTAGAGTTAGGAAAGAACAACTGCATTCGAAGATGAGAAAAACAATCATGTGATAAATTCCTGGCTTCATTACTTAATAGGAGAATATAGATCTCGGCAGACTTTGAGGAAATTCCATGTGTGAAGTGGAAAATTCATCCCATTCATATGACCTAGGAAAATATTTTTAATGGTGAAGCATTCCTTAACTGATTATTTTGTAGGATTATTGAGCCGAAACGTTCACCAGAATCAAAACACCTGAAAAATTTTATTTGGAAAAACTCCCTCTATCAATTCGAACTCCAGTCGAACAGATAAGACAGGTCTGTGTCAATTTTTCGATACAAGTACCTACGGTGTCCTTTGAAAATATGTAGATGCAACTAAATGTCTTAGCATAAGGGAGCGTTCTCGAATGTCTGGATGTTGACTCAATGTCGATAATTTAAAGAATTAAGAGCAGAAGGCCAATAACCGGGTCTTACTGCAGACCGCTCGTGATTGGCAAGGCGTCAAGCAGGAAGAGCTAACCAAGATCTTCAAGTATAGGTTAGATTAGTAGGACCGAATGAGATCGATCAGAGATCACTCTACGTCTAAAGCTTCCAGATTTATTAAAACGTGGCTCGGTAGTGCCTTATAAAATGTCTTGTTAAGATCAAAATAAACAATCACCTTCGACTGCTACTTCTTATGAAGAAAAGTCATGGAGTACAGGAAAGGTGGGCAAAAAGATTTCGCATGATCTTTCAGGCAAAAAGTGCGGTTGATTAACTGAGTGGTCAAGTTGAAATAAGGAATTTTATTGAAAATTATTTTATTGAGACGTTTTAGAGACGCTGACCCGTACGCAGGACTCGGCTATCAACGTCACAACAAGAACCTGATTTGGGGATGGGACGAGTGGCAAGTGTCTTTCATGGTTTAAGAAGGAATCCGCTGGAAATATAGACTGAAAATAGGTGGCCAAGTAACCAGAGAAATTGGACACCTAAGTCAATCTTTATCGCATCTGCGAACTTCACTGGACAGCAAACGGTTTTGCTTCAGTACTTTGGGTTTATTCGGCTTTAGCAGCTAAGAATACAAGGTATTCACAAGGTGGAATTCTTCGCTTGACTTTTCCTCCCTTCCAGATAACCATTCAACTATACACCTTCCAGTATGCGGCTTTTCTCTATGTCACGTATTCCTTGTCAAGAAAAAGTTTCAAAGCCTTGAACGGGCTCCTTGAGAGTATAAAAGTGGCCGAGAGAACAGAGCCATTTAGACCCAGAGTGGATGTATAGTTACGTGTACAGTATCCATTTAACAGACAGGAGGTCTCTTTTACGCCAAATCAACGCTCTAGCAATACCTACTATTAATGGATTTGCATATTATTTCCCATTTACTTGATACAGACGAAATCATAGCTTTCCAAATTTAACTTGTAGGCACTTTTACTTACTATGATTATTTCAGTGAAGACATCCCAGCAGCGTGTTCATTTTGATTTGCACACTCATCTACATACTCTGAAGGCCTTGCTAAATACAATCCAATAAACTTAACTGTACTGGAATCTTAAGGGCAAGCAAAGGCGAAGGAATAAGGTCATACCAGCGGACAGTCATTTTGTACATGTATGAATTGATGGTTGCGTGCGGAATCCTTGACGACGCTTTAATGTACGAATACAGTTACTGCTAATAGAAGCGAAAATGCGCATCTCTGGAGTTTAATGAGATGAGGCGACCACGGAAACCATAGGTTTAATATCTTAACGTTTCAAGAGCAAATAGGGTTCCATCGTCGGAGGTGGGTTCTGCAGGGCGCCTCACAGTTTTTATGGGTACTGAACACGCCAACGTGTTGTTTTTTCTACCGCTATTCGGGCAGGACGCACTGCTGGGGGGGGACGTTGATCGCTGTCATGCTGATAGGTGACTTTCTCCCTTTCCTTGTCGGGGAGCGGTGTCGGGATGGCAACAGTCAGTGACCTCGTCTTCACTGTCCGCATTTGTTGTCCCTGACACGCATATCTCGTACTAGTGCAACTATATACAGTATACCGAATCGGGAAATCAAAGGCGTCTGCCCACCATTGCAGTTTATTTTTCAGTTTATTTCAGTTTATTTGGTAAGTATAACAGGCAATGTCTTCCAAAGCCCTTTTGACTACACGTCAGCTCGTTAGATACAACTGTACACGAACAATGAAAATCGTCGCTATTAAAACAGTACTTGATTCATTAGAGTAGCATCGTTTCAAAGAAAAAATCCCAGGGGTATTTAGCTCAGGTTCAGACTGTCGAGAGAAAACAGGGGACACAAATAAACATCCAAGCGTTTCTTGAAGAGTTACAGCGACGTCGCCTCCACGACTCATTGAGGGAGATCGTTCCATTTATCCACTACTTTTTGTGTGAAAAATTCTGAGCGAAGATTCAGACTGGACATTTTTGTCCGTAGTGACCACAAAGACTGGGTGAAAGGTGCCAATGAAACATGTCATCAAAGCTAAGTCCATGCTCAAGGCCATGTATTATCTTGTAGACGAGGATAAGATCACCTATTCGCTGCCTGTAACACAGAGGGAATAAAGTAAGGCAATTCAGTCTGTCTGTGTAGGATCGGCTTTTTAGACCGTTTACCAGCTTTTTGCACGACGCTGTACCCTTTCAAGTCATGTTTGGTCCTTTGCTAGCCACGGCCGCCACGTTCGTATGCCATATTTAAGATATATCTGAACAAAGGTGCCGTTAACTATTCCAAAAACTTCTTTATCAAACGTTACGAAGGCCCTTTTGTTTGCATGGAGCATTCCCATGGCGTTTTTGCACCCTTGTTGCACTGCAGAGTTGGTTTCATGTGGCTCTGATCCAGACACCGCCATCCTTCTGCGAAGATTCTGCGGGGAGTGTAATATCTTGTGGGTGACAGGTCCTCAGGCTCTCATTTGAATACCAGTTGGTTGGACGCGGATAAAGGACGGCGCAATTCTGCACGTTGGAATCTAGAAGCCATTTCTCGGATCATGCTTACAGTCGGTGCAGATTATTTTAAAGAGCTCTCTGGTCATTTGGACCCCTAATGACTTGTCAGAGCTTAACGTCGTCGGCAAACATTATTTTACCGCAGTCGAGTTCCTGAAGGTTGTCATTAACATAAAGGATGAAAGTAAGGATCCCAGAACTGAGTCTTGAGGCACACCACAGGTCACGTTCACCCATTCTGACATATCATCTCCGATACAGACACGTTGTTTCCGATCAACCAGAAACGCCCTTATCCAGTTTATAAGATCTACCCGGATGCTAATGGCGTTCAATTTGTGAAGAAGGCGTTGATGCGGGACGGCGTCGAATGCCTTGTGGAAATCGATGTGCACGACATCGACCTCAAAACCCTCTTCTAAAGCCATGGTCCAGATCTCCAGACAAGCTAGCAGATTTGAGAGGCAGGAACGTCATCTCCGCCAGTCATGTTGAAAATACTACAAGATGTTATTTTCTTCATAAAGTTGCTGTATAGGTGTCTTTACTAGAGCTCTCATTGTTTTGCATGAGAGGCAAGTTAAGATAATAGGCCTAAAGCCGCTTGCCGCCATTCTGCTACGAGAACGAGGTTAGCTGTCTTCTACTGTGAGGGCAGCCTTTCTGTTCTTATTGACGACTTAAAGAGAACGGAAAGAGGCTTTGACAGCTCCGTTAATAGCTCCTTAAGTATCAGTCCAGGAATTCCGTCGGGTCCAGGAGACTTATCTGGTTTTATTTGACTGAGGACACGTCTTATTTCTTCGACGAAAAGGCAGTGGTTTCAATGACGGCAGTATCTTGGCGCATTTGAAACTCCTGGCTATCTTGACCCACTTCAAACTCCTAACTGTTTTTAGAAGACCCCCATAAAAATCGATCGGAAGGACTGAGACATTAATTGCACTTTCTGTGGCCCTTCAACTAATTAGTTTCCGGCGCTATCCTTTAAACACGCAATTTCGTCCCTATGTTTTCTCCTAGTGCGAAAGTACTCATAAAACTTTTTGGGACATTTAATGGATTCTGCTATCAGTCGGCGCCCGAAAGGAGTTCTGGCAACCCGTATTTGTTTGCGGCATTCATTGCGCTGCTCCTTATCTTCGGCGAATGCTATTGGACCTTGAAGATGCAAATACTATTTTCCACGACCTCTGTTTCTTTTCACTATCGTTTTGCCATCGGAGTGATCACGTAAACCGAGGAGAGGTTGTGGATTCACTTCCCTATAACGCCTTCTTTACTGAGAACCAGATCTAAACAGTTGGATCGTTGACCTTCTTTCAGTCTTTTTCCGACCTTTATGTGTTGAATAAGGTACTCATCCAGAGAGAGTCATGGTAGGTTTTGGTCAAATGACGAGGACGGGGAGTTTGTTAAAGGAATTTTGGAGTCTATTCTTGTAGCTTTAAGGTCACCCAGAAGAAGTAAGTTCTCCTGCTTAAATAACAACTCCAGTGCACCAAGGATTCCCATTCCAGCTGGGAGGCCGATAGACAACACACAGGTTAAGTGTCGGTAATTGTTTAACATATATCTTGCATGAAATTATTTCGAAATTTTGCGGTGCCACATCGGATATTTCTTGCTGGCAGCACGAATTTTCATTTGATACCTAATAAAACTGAACTGCAGTGTTCGGAGACAGTTTAAAAGTGTGCCCGGTCGTCTAATATATAAGAAATGTGCCAAAAAACTTAATTTTAGAGCTGACTATAAATATTCAAATTTGAAAGGCGACATTTGTAAGTAAGATGGCAATTTGATGGTCTTTTGAATGCTACTATAGTACCAGAAGTTTAAGTCTTTAATAGGATTCAGTTCCAGGGCCAGACGTCTCGCTTGTTGATCTAACCCCGTGCATTCGAGTTCGATATTGTACGTGCGACCGTGCAGAGACTTTACGTCCATAAACCCAAAGAAGTATTCAGGTTTTAGCAAGCAGCCGTGTCCCACAAGGATACGGACCGTCAATGCCAGACTGTATCTTAGCTGCCTATATTAAAAGCGAAAAAATGAAATCCAAACAATTCATCTGGACATGGTAAATTCTTGAAACCGTTCAGTATTTCAACGGTCGCGAACAACGACATCCACCGTATGCCGAAAAGAATGAGTACAGGACGATGACATGCTCATGACTTAGTTTACAATGACGCAGACCTCCTCAGCATCTGCCAAACTCTTTCCTCTCTCATCCACCTGTAAATGTTGGCGAGACAATGCCAGGGCGGTCGAAGGTGGGCCCAGACGCAATCACTGACAAATAAAAACAGCTCGTCTAAAATGCCACGCAGAAGCCAGCCAGTACAAAATTACCAGGCCTCCGTAAGGACGATTTATATATCACATCGGTGAGAATGCCCTAAGAGTAGCATTATGAAGGAATCATTGCGGCCTAGCCCTCAGTTCTCAGAAGGACTGAGCAATCTCGTCAACTGACAACTACCAGGTCCACGACTCATGGCGCGTCAGGATAGGTCCACGTGTGCTGGATTTGCTACGGTGGCAGAGGAGGCTAATGTGCCGCGGGGTACATTCTTCTGTGTCGGCCTAACTATGTCTTCCGCCTCCCACGCATCAGTTATCTGGCCGAACCTGCAAACCGTCTGTTTATGGGATTGTGCGCAGTGGCTGAAGCGGCACGAAAGCCTGCGTCTAGTGTGTGCTACAAAACGCACGTACGGTAGTATTTAGCGTTTAGCACGCTCTGTGTTACCAGATGAAAGCGCGCTGTAGGGCAGTCTGATGCCCAATTTGTTTCAACGTATCTCCAGCGCAGCCCGTTGTATAGGGCCACATATTAAGCTATCTGCCAGCTTTATCGTTTGTCCTTGTACCTGTTTAGTGGGGTTAGTGTCTTTCTTCCCTCAAAGCATTCGTGATGGCATCTCGTATTGAAATTGGACCTGGTTAACGCGCCAAAAACTCACATGTAGAGTTTAAACGGGAAAACAATGAAAGCGCCCCTAATCCGATGCATAGTGCTAGTTGATTTATGGACCACTCCTGTGGTGTTGCCATGACATTACGTCCGTAGCCGTTAAAAGACATAGGTCTTTGTGAATATCCACACCTTTTTGTGAAATCTCGTTCTGTTGTACTTTGTTTAAAAACGCTTTATTGAACAGGACGACCTTACAGTTAAGATACTATCTGTGGTCATCTACATAGACAAATTCCAGCTTGAGAGATCCCGCCTTCCATCGATACTTATTCACATTTTGTACCTCTAACAATAATTATCTTCAGCCTGGATTTTTAACGAAGTAACAGTGACACATTTTGCTCCATACTCCTATATCTTTTGTATGAGGAGCCGATGGAGCCCGCCATCATAGGTCTCCTTAAGAGAGGACTGTGCATTTATCTTAAAATCGGGCCGACAATTTTTTTTATTTCCTCATCCTTCTCGATTAGTTTCTCTCATGCCTTCGAGAAAAGACCATCGGGAATTCGGGAGACCTTCCACAAATTCCTCTGCACGCTCACACCTTCCCATCTGCGAGTGGCTTCACCCGTTACAAGTTCTCAGAGGAAGTTTAGATTCTCTCAATTTATGTATCATGGCCGTCCTTTAACATAATGTCCCCTCCAACACGTCACCAGGTAAATAATCGTTGTTCTCCCGAAGCACATTGTCTAAACCACCGCTTCTTGCTTGTCGATTACGCTCGTGAGGATTCCGCCCTGGCCATTTGAATGTCAAGGTCTAACCCCCACTGTCAGTCCTAGCCTAGGCCTATCGCAGCGTGGCAGTCCCATGCGCACCATATTGAATCTTCGTACACTCTTGCTGATCCGTCATCATATTTTCACAGTACTTCAGGGATGTGCCTATCCTTTTTCTCCACACCGCTTTGCGAAGCGGTTTTCCTCATGACTATTTTTTTGAAAATACGGGTCCCCTATACTCACACCATATTTTCTATTCAGGAGTCTTGTTCACTGTCTGGCGCGGAACTCGCCTTTATTCTGAAAGCTTACAATTTGGAATTCGTCGGTATTATTTTCACGAGTATCATAGGCAAAAGTCAAATACCTGGCTAAATTGGAAAACATTTCTTAATTACAGAACATTGTCTTTAGGTTCTAGTTTACAGCTCATCGCTTACGTAAAGCATTCTCGTCTATACTGTCTGTGTTTTACCATTTAGCCCGGTGTTGTTGTTACCTTTGGAAGCTGAACAATAAGAGCTACTTTAATTAAGCTTAATCTAGATGATATTCACTGGATAACTCTGGCCTATGGATTTTTTGCCCTTATTTGTAAATAAAGAACCCTTGCAAGGCAAGATTGACGTTTGCGAAAGCCATGCTGGGCAGCACATAGCGTGTTTTTCTGCTCCAAATGCGTCATTGTGTGTCCTTTAACAAGATGCCCCATGGTCTTGCAGAAAATTTAGATTAAACTTATAGGGTGACAATTTTCTGGCTCCAGTACAGACCCTTCTTTGTTAACCGGGGTTACAGAAGCAGCTTTCGATTCCTCTTACAGTTTACCTTCATCTATGGACTTTAGAATTGTTATCGGGCCTGATTCCCATATTTCGTCGACCAGCTCTCAAAGAGCGGCTGGATCTAGACCAGATAATTTGGCAGTCGTGATTCCGAATAACTCTGCCTATTTCAACGCAGACGTCAAGTAAGTATTATCTGGCAGTGCAACCGATGCAAAGTCTTGTCGTTGTTATTATGGCTTAGGGTGGGAGGAGAGAATGAATCTTACAGGTAAAAACAGTCTGTAAGAGACTAGAGGGTTGATGTCCTCACTTGACTATCCATGACTAATGCATTTTTCTGGGACCTCGGCGTTGGAATCAGGTTGGAATTTCCCTTCCTACTACGTACGTGTGTTTAACTCATAGTTTTTAAATTCATCACTGCTGGCCGGATTCGTGTTTAGCGCTTCCCTGCCAATGCCTATAAACTGGCATTAAATAAAATTATTATTATTAGCCCGCGTCTAAAGCTACCAAGTGGGCATTTGTGCTCTTACAAATATATTCAGTGGCTGGAACCTGACAATGGGGATGGAGGGTGGGGTCAATAACTCAGCGCGCTTAAAGCTATCACGGTGAACTAAAGACCGCAACTTGGAAGGTTCTTAACTGGCGGGATAACTCCGACCTCGTAGTCAGTCCATTGTGTGTTTGTTCTGAGCGGCGGATTGATGGACTGGTGATAGGGCTGCAATGACTCCTTTTTAATATGGCCTTGATGGCACTCTCACTCCGAGGGTTGCAAGCCGGGTGTAGCGGCATGCCTATGGGCGACTCCGGCCGCGTCAGCCATCTGCGGCCTCTCCCATCTCTGCCATTCTCGACTGTGTCTTGACACCAGATCCGCGTGGTGCAGGAGGAGACAGTGAGGTAGACGCTGCGAAATCCCTACTATAGACTAGCTCGCACAAGTCACCGTGCCTGCTCTCACTATGCTCTGGGGCATACGGCAGACATCGTCGAAATCTGTGGTCCGACTGCCAAAAAAGACATCTAAATGCCATAGATTCTTTTCTGTTAATGAAGCTTCTATCTGCAATTTATTACCCAGGAACGCAAAAACCTCTCAAAATTATCTTTCTTTATGAAAAAATAAACTATCACTCGCTCTCCACATTCAGAGCAAATCCCACAGCTCCCGAGTGTTGTGATGTAACTTGGGAACTATAGTCTTGTTAAGTAGTCTCATCCATAATTAGAAGCTGTTGACTTTGCTTTTCATCACCCTATCCGGTGGACTCTTGAACCTGCGGCGATTAATTATTTACTTATCTACCCCTTCTCTATTCACAGGAATGTAGCGGGCAACGTCCTTCCACCTTCGTAGTCAACAATTTCTACTCCGGGCTGCAGTCATCTCTCATACTGCAGTCTTTCTCCTACTCAATCTCAATGTTGAAACGCACTTTTATTTCCGAAAACGTAAATACACTTGCACGGCAAAGTCAGAAGTTTTCCGCTGTAGGCCTTATCATGCTGTGAATGTGCCACGTTGACTGCTGTAGACTTAAATTCAATACCGTTGTTTTTACTAATACCGGAAGTTTGCCTTCCAGAGTCCGATATTTAAAAGCTATAAACAGGATTCCTTGTCCATCCACTCGGACAGCTGTTTATTTTCATCCCTTTTATTGGAAAATTAAGGCTAATAATTTGTTCACCAAATAGCTGAAAACGCTCCAGCATTCGTTAATTGATCTACTTTAAATTACTGTTCACGATATTGTGAAGAACAGATTTCGTATATTGATGACGTCTCCATTTCAACTGTTCGTATCTCACCCTAGGGGATTTAGACCGAAAGAAAATGTGGCATTCAAAAGGCACTGGAATATGATCATTAGATCCCATTGCTGGGTGACCTTGTAAGTCTAACACCCTCTGCGTATGGTCTGGAAGTAATGCATGCCCTTCAGAATAGCAAGATCGTAAACTGTAACATGCTGAACTGTCAGCTCAATTAATATGCGACGCATTGAAATCTCAGATGATCATGGCTTCTAAGCCTGGACACAGAGCAGTCTAGGACGCATTTCGTAATTGGGTTCTGGCAAGGAGGCCTTATGATAGGTGATCAGGAAACTATGTAATTCGTCTCTCGATTTCATTTTGAATTTACGAATTTTGTATTAAGGGACAGCAGCTTATAGATCTCAAGTGCACTTGGCCGAAAAAACATTTAATCTGGAAAGGTAGTCAAGTCAACCATCCGATACTTTTCTAAAAATAGAAACCCACCCGCATAAATTCTGGAGCTTTAAACAGATTCAATGATCCATGTTTCTATGATACCTAGTATACGTCTGATCATATGCACTGCCGTCTCCCTGTGCTCCAATGACTATATCTCAGGTCTATAAACGTAAATATAAATTCGTAGAAGATGTTCGGATTTCGGTTTAAGCTCAGGGCTTCCCAGGATGAAGGGATCTTCCGTGGGCAGTTTGTAATCTGGGGTCGAGTGAAGAAGGCAGCGATGTGCGGTCACCCTAGAAGCCAGACATTTCTACACAGACTGCCTTATTGTCTGCCTCTCCAGGGAGGCAAATTCGCCACCATCGTCAGTGTCTGCGCCCCGCCGATGACCTGCCACGACGCTGCAAGGGACAAATGTTTTGAAGACCTGCACGCCCTCCTGGCGTCTGTGCCGAGATCAGATAGGCTGACTGTCCTTGGTGATGTCAATGCCCACGTCAGCGCAGAACATGCTGCCTGTAAAGGAGTGCTGGATCTCCATGGTCTCAACGGCTCCGGTGCCAATGGCCTGTTTCTTCTACGAACTTGAGCTGAACACCGACTCATCCTGACCACCACCTTCTTCAGTCCCTCGATGCGAGAGAAACCCACTTCGCTGCACCGTCTGTCGCGACACTGACTCCTGATGGACTAGGTCCTCGTCCGGAGGCGGGACCAGCAGGACGTGCTGATGAAAAAGGCGATCCCGGATGCTGATGGGTGAACCGATCATCACCTCGTCATCCGGAGATGCGCATTCGCCTTCAGCCTTGCAGGAGACATTAAGGTAAGAGACCCTCATTTATGCTGAATATTGCTTTGTTGTCCTTGCCTGCTCACCATCTCCATTTCATCAATGAGCTATCTCAACGACTACCCAACCTTCGCAGTCGTCGAGGCCACCGCCGCCACTGGCGAAAACGCCTCCGTGGAGAACCCATGGTGCCAACTGTGGGACACAGTCCGGTCGCCGGCCTTCGCTGTCCTCAGTCGCTTACATCCGCACCGGTTCGATGGTAACGACGCCGCCATCAGCAGCCTGCTGAGCTAGAAGAGCCGCCTTCACAAAACCCACGTCGATCGCCTTAACAACGACAACAAGGCCGTTCTCTGCCGTAGTTGCAACCCTGCGCAACAGCGACTGCGAGAGATATGGGACGCTTGGGCGGCTCGCAAGGCCGAGGAACTTCAAGGGTAAGCGGACCGCAACGGATGGAAAATTTCTTCTCTGCGATCAAGGCTGTCCACGGTCGCCAACCAAAGGAACTGCTCCTCTTCTCAGCGCTGATGGAAGCACCCTACTAACCGAGAAGACACAAATTCTTCAACAATGGTCTGATCACTTCAAAAGCGTCCCCAACCGCCCCTCCACCATCTCTGACGCCGCCATCGCCCGTCTGCTGCAAGTGAAGACCAACGTTGACCTCGACCTACCGCCCTCTCTCCGCAAAACCATCAGGGCCGTGCAGCAACTCTTCACGAATAAGCTTACCGGATCTGACACGACCCCTACTAGGATCTACAAGAACGGTGTTCCCCATCTCATGGATTATCTGACTGCGCTCTTTCAGGAGATGTGGCGTCAAGAATAACCCCTTTGGAATTTCAAGTACGTCAGAATCATCCATCTCTACAAGCAGAAAAGTAACCGCCAACTCTGTAACACTCATCGAGGCATCTCCTTGCTGAACATCGCAGGGAAGATCTTCGCTCACATCCTTCTCAACCTCCCGAACGGCCATCCGGAACAAGGTCTCCTACCGAAAAACCATTGCGGCTTCCGCCGTTATCGTGAGACCACAGACATGATCTTCGTCGCCCGCCAACTTCAGGAGAAGTGCCAGGAGATGCGGACCAACCTGTACACTACGTTCCTGGATCTGACGAATGTATTCGACGTGGCGGGTTGCAAAGGACTGTGGAAAATCATGGAGAAATTCGGCTGCGCCTAACGGCTCACCCAAACCATGTGTCAGCTCCACGACTCCATGATGACGCGAATGACCGACAATGAGACAGTGACCAAAGGAATTAAGCAGGACTGCGTCCTCGCGCCCACTCTTCTCAGTCTCATGTTTTTGCCATGCTGATGGACACCTACCGTGACGAACGTCCTCGAATCCGCATCGCCTACGGGACGGATGGCCAGCTCCTCAATCCCCGGCGGATGCACTTCTAGTCGACTGCATCCACAACCACCGTCTATAAACTTCTCTGCGCCGACGACTGCGCCCTCAACGCCACTTCGGAAGGGA